>VXAZ01008617.1:999670-1319670 GCA_013399875.1 Gymnorhina tibicen
GGACCGGCCAGGCGGGCGCCTCGTAGGGGCAGGCTCTGGGGGTCCATATCTCGCCGCAGCCCGCCCGAAAAGCCGGGAAGGGTGAAGCAAGGCCCCGCCGAGTGCGCTGCGTCCGCCCTCTGAGAGAGACGGGCCCGCACCGGGGGCAGCCGGCGGCGGCCGCTCTGCCCAGGGAGGGACAGTGACCCCCTGCGATCTGCCCCGCAGGTACTGCCCTGTGCCCGCTGCGGTTTGGTGCCGCACTCGTTTCAGCAGTGCCCAGCCACAGGACGAGGAGCAATGGCTATAACCTAAAACACACGAAGTTCCACCTCAACGTGAGGAAGAACTTCACGTTGAGGGTGTCAGAGCACTGGAACAGGTGCCCAGAGAGGTCATGGAGTCTCCCTCTCTGGAGACATTCCAAACTCACCTGGACGCATTCCTGTGTCACCTGCGCTGGGTGACCCAGACTTGGCAGGGGGTTGGCCGAGGTGATCTCCAGAGGTCCATTCCAACGCTAACTATCCTGTGAGTGCCTGTCGCCGCCGCGGCCCGGGCTGCGGGTGCGCGGCCTTGGCTCCGCTCCGCCCGGGGAGCGCCCTCGGCAGGGCCGGGACGCGGCGGGGACGCAAAGACACCGACAGGCGTTCAGAGAGATGGGGGGACAAACCGGCCTCAAAGAGGACTGTAACACTACGACAATGGTGCATCGCCGGAGGGGGAAAAAAGGGTCTTCTTGGAAATCGCTTTGGTCAACCGTGGTGCAGGTGAAAGAAAATTGTGAATATAAACACTGCTTCTAAGAACAGCACAGCAACCTAAAAGAGAAATTGGGTGCTACCAGGGACAAAACGTGAAGTACTCACTTTTTTTCAATGCCCTTTGGTCTACCACTCCTTCCCCTCTGTCCTACCCTTTTTTATTCTCCACTACACCTTTCACCTAAAGCCAAGAGCTGGCACCTTGTTTTTCTGCCTTTAGCACGTGAGAGGGGTTGCATTTTGAAAACTCCCACAGTGCCTTTGAAATCCTGCAAGAATTTATTAAAGGAGCAGGGAAGCTTTGCAGTGTTGTGGCATGACGAAGTCTGTGTCATATGCAGAACGAGCACTGAAAAGGCAGGGCAGGAGCCACAGGTGCCGTGACAAACTATCACAAAAGATTAGGATGAAACTACTGTTCTGAAAGTGAGCAAGTTTAAACCTGAGCAATTCTTGTGAAACTCTTCAGGCACAGATGTAATGAGGCAAGCTTCATTTTTCTGTATTGTCTCTAGCGACATGTATTTTTAATGTTTGAAGAATGACATACCAAAAAGAAGAAAAGGAACAGTTCCACGCCTGCAGAGATAACACAAATTTATCGTGTTTGGACTTCTGATGCCTTTAGTTACTTTTAATTGGTTTATCTTAAGAGATCTGCTTCCAGTGATGCTTTAGTAATAATTGTATAACATTTGAGAGGCTTCAGGGAAGGATCACATTGGCTTTCTTAGGAGCAGGGCTTCAAGTTGCTGTCCTTACTTTCAAAGCACTAGCTGTGTCATCCCCACATACCTTTTCCTTTATTTCTTCCTCTTGCTTCTGACTTTGAGCCATCTTTCACAATACCATAAATGCTTTAAGCAACCTCACAATAAAACCTTTTCCTATTTTGTATTTATTTTGCATACATGAATACAAAATTAAAATATGTATATTACTACCTCGTATTTCTTACAAGCTTAATAATGAAATGGAGGTATTGTCTCCTGCCTACTCTATAACCCATTGCAATGCAACACAGAGTTTACAGTTCAGTTTCACCCTTCGGCCAGGGTTTTTCCTCTGAATCTGAATAAGAAAGGCCTGAAAACAAATAACTTAATAAATTTAATGTTTTAAAAAGACAGAGTAAAGACCAGCAGAGATAGCAAGTAAATCAGAAGCCATGATGTCCACATTCCTGCAGTCCTGGATGGACTTCTCCCATGGCAGGCTGCACAGATCCCATCTCTTGAGAAAGGCTCCTCTTTGGTTGCAATATTTTAGTTTTCTTACAAGAAAACAGCCATTCATAAAGGATGTTCACAAGATTCACTCCTTGCTATGCTCCTAGATAAAGGCAAGGCCACGCAGGTGGTGTAATCGCCTGCATTCCGTGCCAAGGAGCTGGTGGAGTTAATCCTGCTTCCAAGGGTTTTGTGCACCACAACCCAGGCCTGAAGGCAGCACAGCACAGACCTGGGACTGCTCCAGTAACTGTACTGTGAATCACCGACCCCTGGACATGCAGTGCTCTCCTGGCCAGGATCACTACACTCCCCCTGCTTCCACTGTATTCAAAGAGTGCCTTTTTTTCACTCGTGTTTTGCCTCCTTGCACATCCCAGAGTAACAATGACCCACTGCATTTTGGACTTTGAAATGTGGAAATTAGAAAAAGAATGTTGCTGATATCAAGTTTTTGTTCTAAGTGTCTTTTCTCTGTTTTTTTCTTCTTTTTTTCATGTCTTTCCTTTTTCAGATAGCCTGCTGAAATTAGTGATTCAGAAAGCATGAAATATGTCCCATCTTAGGGCTGAACACACTGGCAAACACCCTTGCACAGAACTCGTTGAACTGTTTTGTCTGTGATTTTCACAAAATAGTATTTTTTATATCCTCCGGGATTCTGTGATGGGGCAGCCTTTATTGCACTGACACTTTGTGTTCTTCCTCTTCAGACTACAGCATACTGGTCAAATTTGAGATATATGACTGGGCAAGGGAGTGCACACAGGGGAATGAGAAGTGAAAGTAATAAATGATACCTGATGGGTTGTACGTTTGTTTTCATCCAGTAACATGTTAAATGACTGTGTGTTTGTTAGCTCACCAGCAGTCCTAAAAATTTGTTCCTTAGCAGCTTTCATGCAGCCATGGTGCACTTCTTGAGGAAACTGCTCCTCGACTCTGAAAATCAGTGCAGCAAGCACAGGTCCTTGCCACATTTCCATACTGATTTTATTTACTAGGCTGGCAAAAGACAGACAAGGAGAATTAATTAATGTGCTGACACTGAATCAGATGTGATTCTTGTGGATCTCTCTGGATTACCATGAACAACTGCCAGTGAGCGATCAAAGCAAATGTTCATGTTGTTCTGAACTGCCTGCAATAGGAATTGTTGCAGATGTGAGTCTGTTGCTGAAGTTTCTCTCATACTTTGCAGGAAATAACCATATAATGTGAATTTGTGGGTGGTGTGAGCTGGATTGCCTCCTGAGCTGAGAAATGCTTTTTGCTGCTCAAAGCAGCACTGAAGCAAGCTCAGGCAGTTTCTTGAGGTATCCTCTATCAGGGAAAAAATCCTGTAAGAGAGAAGAGTTCCTTTTAACATACCCATTTTTATCTGAATGCAGGTATGGCAGGAGAAAATGTGAGAATTCACTGCTGGTCCTCTTCTCTCAGGAGGCTTCTAAACCTTCTAGTAGTTACTACTTCATAGAAAAGCTTTTGGATTTCTGTAGCTCTGCAGAAGGCAACTGTACCCTGCTAAAGCCATCACAAAAACAGGGCTGTGGCTACATGAGAAGAAAGATTTCTAACCAAGGTGTTAAGTCACCTGTACATATGCTTCTCGTCACTCTTACCAGACATGTAGTTTTAGACCAAGAATCAGGCTTGTTTAATGCACTTTCTTGTTCTTGTGACTGAAACAGTTTGGTTTGGTTTTAGTTCCAAAATAATAAATCAGCTGTATATGGAGAGTTTATACCTATGAACCTTATAGCTAATTTATTGTGGTCAGTTTAGACCACAGTCTAGCTAAATGCATCATTGTGGAACTGAAATCAGTTGAACTACTTTGTCCTCAAATGGATAAATGCTTGTTATTGAATGAGCCAATTAAGATTTCTATTATAGAATGCGATTTCTTTTGATTGTAGACTGGAATTGGAGGATTAAAGAAAATGTAGTATTTTGTTGGTAAGGAACTATAGCAAAATGCTCTCCTTGAGCTATTCTTAAGACACTACTGGAAGAGTCTCATTAGAAGAAAATCGTGCTCAAAACCAGAGTACAGAACCGAGGGCATTAATCAGTAGTACATGACATGACATGACATTGTCCTTATTTGTTCTCAATCTTCCTCTTTTTTTTATTGTAAAGGTGAAGTTGAAAATGCATCATGTTGTTTGAACTGTTGTATGCAAAATAAAGCAGGGCTATGGATATTTTACTCAAACCTTAATTCTTCTGTATTTCTTAGTTCTGCGTTTTTCACTTATTTGTGATTCAGTCCTGATTGAATGAATATTATCTGTATCTTGTTTAAGCTTTTTGTGCTCTAGTATTAGATTCTAGTTGCAGAAGGGAATGAGTAATTACCCAGTGACAAGACAGAATAAAGGATTTGAATTCAAGGTAGCAATTTGGGCTGCTTCCTGACCTCAGGGTTTTCTTTGCCTTAATTGATTTGATTTGAGCTTTAAATGTTTTTCTTTGCTATCTGTGGTTCACAAAGACTGAACTGATGGACCAAAGGTTAGACTTTGTAACCATTTTAAATACTGAAGTTTAAGCATTGCTGTGAAGAGTATTCTTTTGGCAGATGCCTCACCATGAAGAACAGTGAGGTTCAGTTATGTACTAGAAGAATACCCCAAATAGTTTAGTAAACCCTACTGTGCTGTCATCCTTCATTTGCAAGATGTGGATATGTATTTCATATCTGTTTTAATAGAATGTTTCAGACAGACAAAGACATGAATTATCTGGTAAATACACCTGTGCACTGTATCAGTTCAGCTACTCCATTATTAATTTAGTATCTATAAACATGCTGGAGATTCATTAGGCACATTTATCTCCATTTCTATTTACTAAGACTTGTCACAAATAAAAATGACACTGAAAGGAAATTAGCAAGTCCTCTGAAATGTCAGAGATGTCTACAGTCCATACAGTTTTTGTGATTTATTCTCTGTGCCTCCTTATCTGGAGAAGTTTCTTCCTGGCCTGATAGTAGATTGCTGAAATTTTTCATATCAATGCTTTTATGACTTATAGACAACAGTCATTAAAATGGCAATAACATTTTTGAGTTATTTAATAATGAAAAATGTGTATAGTAATGTAAGTCACTTGTTCAGCTAAGTCAAAACTAGCAATTTATAAAGCACAAGCATTCTAGAGAGATTGCTGTCAGAAAGTTTAAGTCCTGTCATAGTTGTCTCTTTAGATTTATAAGGCAATTTAGTATTAGGATGAACAGATGGAGCACCATTTTTCTAGGTCCTTATGGATTAAAGCTTTCACTTACGTTTTGGTTAGAAGGCAATTGTTTACACAATATGCTCACTCTGTCTCTCTCTTTTAAAATTAACTGGAATACATGACTTTGTCTGATAAAATGTGCATTTTTGCCATCTTCTAAGACTGCGTAAGTTCTTTTTATTACCGTTTCAAAAATAATTAAACCACCTCTGTCCGTGACACTGAACACAAAGACAGTCTTCTTTCACTCTAACTCAGAAATAATTTCTGCAGAACCACTGTGCAAACAGTAGTTCTCCATCCAGGATATACGTAGTTGATAATATATGGCTAGTTTTGTCCCTACTCAGTTGCATCCTGGGTGTTTTTTTAAGTTGTTGTTGTTGTTGTGGGTTGTTAGTTTATTTTGGTTTTTGTTTTGTCTTACGAACGCCTGCCCTGAGTGTCACAATAATTCTGAACTCTAATCCTGTTCTCCGGAACGGGTGCAAATTCTCTAAGTTTTCGAGAAAGGCAAAACGAAGTTTACCTTTAATTCCTCCCAACTGCGTCAGTATAAAATCACACTGGAAGAAAAACATAAACTACAAAAACTGCAAAAACGGTGAAACCCATGCTTTGCATGCAAGGAGATCTTTACTGATCAGTGCTGTGTCTAAAAGAGATGCCTTAAACTTGCCAAAGTTAAATAAAAGAAATGCATTCCGAGAAATGAAATGAAATTAAATGTAATTAATGTAATGAAAACTGCTTGGAACACCTGTTACTCTTTTAAAAAAATTTTAAAGGAAATTGTGTAGTTATGTCAATCGTTCATTCCGAGTGCCATAAATGCAAGGTGAAAACGGCTCCATCCGTAAAATTCTCACTGAAACAGAACTGCTTACACACTTCAGTTTAAAACTCGGGTGTAAGAAATAAGGGAAAAGTATACAAGACGGATTTAATGTAGGTTATGTGGCAATGCAACGCACGACTACGTGGTCTCCCCGTTCCCTCTGTCCCTCCAGCGGAAGGAAGGGCCCTAGCGTCACCGGCACGGCTGCGCACACGGCCCGGCGCCGGGCTGCTCCCTCGGCTTTTCCCTCCTTCTCCTTGCCTTCCTTCTCCTCCGTCCCTCGGGTCCCGATGGCGGCGAGTGACACGGGAAGGGCCCAGCAGCAGGTGAGCGGCGGAGGGGGCGAGGGGGCTGCGGGGAAGGCGGTGACTTCGGGGAGCTCCTGGTGAGCCCCGGCCCCTTGAGCGGCCCCGTGCCCGCTGTGGCGTGTCTGCACCGCCGGCCCGCTTCAGGTGTTTCATTTCTAAGTGGAAGGCAGTTCTCCGGTTTTTCTTTATGGAATTCGCTGAGTATCCGCTCTTCCTCAGGAAGAGCTTAGTGCCAAGCCCTCGGGGTCTTTCTGCTGCGGGGGTCCCACCTAGTCAGGAGCAGTACCGACTGGGAGCTGCAGGGAACGTGTTGGCATCTGCTCGCTGTCACTTTGCTCACCTGGTCACTGCTGAGAATGACAGGATTGTCCTCAGAAATTCAGAAGCTGGTGTGTGTATGCGTGTGAGAACTGAGTGAAGGTTACTTACGAAATCACAGAGTCAGTTGTGTTGGAAAATACCTCTGAGATCATCGAGTCCACCCTGTGACCGAACACCACATTGTCAACTAGACCAGGGCACGGAGTGCCATGTCCAGTCCTTCCTTAACCACCTCCACACACAGTGGACACAGTGACTCCACCACCTCCCTGCGCAGTGCATTCCAATGTCTAATCACCCTTTCTGGGAAGAAACTCTTCCTAATGTCCAACCTAAACCTCCCCTGGTGCACCTTAAGTCCTGTGAATCAGGACTGGATCCCTAATACTTATGGCCTTCCAGTGCAGTGAATCTGGTCACATCTGTCGATAAGTTGTGGAAGAGCAAGACTTTAAAAAGATGAAAAAATGATTGGCACACAAAGTTGTGTGGGCTTTATGGGGGGGGGTTATTTATTTTTGCTTTTTTTGCTTTTTTTTTAGATTGATGAAATTGAAGCCCTTTCATCAATCTATGGTGATGATTGGTGTGTTGTTGATGAAGATGAAAAAATCTATTGCATTAAGATTAGTGACTGTTTGGATCAACCAAAATGGACCCTCTGTTTGCAGGTACAGTGGTGGGAAGAAGTTTAGCACAAATTTTGCAGTCGGACTGATGCAGGTGAAACCCTTTAAATATGGTTTATTATCTACTCAGATGGATTAAGAAGCTTTTGGATTGGAGTCTGTGATAAGACTTTTCAGTGATTGTTCCTGTAAAACATTGATGTGCTTGTGATATATTCAGTAGTTGCATATCCTGACACCTGACCAAAGCATTTCAGTGTATTTCACCAAAGAATAATTTCTGAAATATTTTTTACATCAACTTTGTGCCTCAGTGAATCTGATGCACTTGCTTCTAGATTTGCTTTCTGGAAAGTGTTGAGACAAAATGAAATTTGAATCAACTTAATTGATCCAAATCCTTACTTTATGTTTCCAGAACTGAAAGCAATAAGTTTACTTAGCATAAAAAACACTGAAGTGTCTACTTAGGGAAGTCCAGTGCCACTTATTTAAATACAGTAATCATGTATGCAGCTTCTTTCAGTTTTTTCTGTACTTTATTTTGCATCTGTATAAATTGCCCCATGAAACATTTTTGTATGCATTACCGTTATTGGAATTTTAAGTGCAAATACTCAGTTGTTCTTGTAATTCTGAAACAACATACCCAACTGTTTTCTTCATTTGTAACACGAATTGTAGTCCTAGTGCTTGACATCAGAGTCCTTCAGTAAAGCTCAGCTAGCTGAGGGTGGTCCAATGAATACATATCCTGAATTTCTTTCAGGTGATTTTGCCGCCAGGATATCCAACTGCAGAGCCACCTATTTATCAACTAAAGTAGGTGAAGTTTTCTTGCAAGCATTTGTGTTTTCTGAATTGCCGCTGTTAATTGTTTACCTGTAAGTGGAACTTTAGTTAAAATACTCCTTGAATTAAAGTACACTGGGAACGGGGGATGTTTCCAGCAAGGATATTCTATTCTTTATCCTGCTTTTTCCAAGATGTTTACAGCTGGAATCTTGATGGTTGGCAAAGTTATATTTCCAGTGTGTTCATCGCATTTATTTGGGAATGTTGAAAGCAGCATATAGCACAATTTTCATTGCATTTCTTTTTGTTCTAGTGCCCCTTGGCTTCGAGGACAAGATTATACGGAACTAGCAAATAGCTTGGAAGAAATATATGTGTAAGTTCAAGACAGTGGAATATAGTAAAAGGAGACAATGTATTTTCAGTTTCTATCTATTCTGCACTTGAATGTTAAAAGACAGGATGTGAAAACATTTGGTTGTGTCTATAAGCATAAGTGTCAGTTTTTCTTAAAAGCTAGGGTATAAGTAGGTTTTAAAACAAACAAATGCAGAATCTATTAACTGGGATCTGGAGCATCGTGGACTGTTTATTATCACAGTGTGCAGCTAACAACAAGGCATAGTGAATGCATAACGACATTTAGAAATACTCAAATTACATGATTTTGAATTGCTGTGAAAGTGGGATAGAAAATGTAGTAATTTTATATGGTTTATTTATTTCTTTCAGATCCCAAAGATAATATAAAATAAAAAAAAAAAAAAAGGAAGCACAGTCATGCCCAAGATAGTGAAATCTGAGCATCTTGCGTAAGAAATGTTTTTTTAATGCCATAAGGAAGAGAGCACTTAGCTTGAATAAGGGTTTTTTACTTTGATTAACTGGGTTTCTTAGCTAATTAAGCAACAGATCATTTAAGCAACAAAAATTTATTTGAAGTGTTAAAAATGCACGAGGACTTTAAGTGAAAAGTTCTGTGTGATCACGTTCACCACAGTTGTTCAGTGGAGGAAAAAGGACAGAGGTTTTCCTTAATGCTGTCCAGGTTCAAAGGATTTGATGGAGTCTCTACCACAGGCAGAACTGCTGTAGGTGGTTATTTAAATGACCTGAGCATCTAGCACAAGTTGGCACATGAGGACGCTGAGCATGGTTCTTTTTTTGTTCCCCTCTCTGCAGTCCTGTAGGCTGTCAAATTGTACTGGTTCAGTCCCTTCCAGCTCCCTTCTGTCTGTATCAGCTGCTGTTCAGAGCCCTCGGTCTGCTCTCTCTTTTGTTTGTTCAGCAGGAAGTGAGTGTGTTTGTACTTTGGGCCATATATGTCATTTTAGATTGTTTAAAAACCAGGAGTAATCACTGATGTGCACAGTATTTGTGAAAGCCTTTTATCTATTCCATGTCTGAATGGTTGTCAGATGAACAGAGATACTCTGCATCGTTTGCATTGTGTTTGACCAGGTTTCTAGTCCCTAGGGATCCAAGTTGTGAAGGTCTGCAGTCTAAACCAACATGAACTATACTGTCAATCACTATGGAAAAAATGGATAATTATAGATCACAAGTCTGTTTTGGGAGACACGAAGTGTAATTTATAGCTCTTCAGAAACCGTAATTGGGTGATGGCTGGACAAATTGCTATTTACTTTCATAAAGCAGGGAAATTTTATTCCTTTTCTAATCTTTCTCATTCCATCACTAAAAAAAACCAGTCTTCAGGTATTAAAGCAGTGCTTCTGTACAATAAGCAGTGTGCAGTCAGGGTGTTGAATTGTTCTGGAGTCAGTCTGGATTTTGAAGTTAGAGCTACAAGTTCATAAAATCCTTATTTTTGTTTGAATATTTTTTCTTAAAATACGTATGTTTATTTGTATTTGATTGTTTCCACAGCAGTGTTGTATACATTAAGCAAAGTTTAAAGATGTACTTTTGTTACTTACCTGGTGCCCAGAGGGTGGCAGTAAGAATAAAATTAATGAGAAACCATGAGATATCTACAGCCCCAAATCTTTAGTTTTGTTTCTTAGACAAACATGCACAGTTTATAGCCATTATAACCATTTGAAATGTATTTTGAGTTGTTTGGGTCCTGCTGCACATAAAGGAAGCATTTCTTAACTCCTAACAATGCGTATATAAAACGTGTTCATTCCGTCCTCCTCCAGTACCTTAATACACACCTGTGCCCCCTGAGTGAAGCCTACTAGACCTAAATCTTTATCTCCCTGTGCTATAGCACTGCCTATTACCCAAACTGTAGTGTTTCATTCCAGTGCTCCACTGACCTACTATCCCAGTCCACTGATACGTGTTTCACCCAGTGAGCGACTGAGACAGAACTTTACACGAGCTTGCCTAAGCTCTTTATCTCACTAGCTTATGTTCTGTTTCTGTGTGTCTGAAATCTGTATGTTATTTGATGTACTTTCCAAGTGAAATCTGCAAAAGTGATGCTTCATTTACCATGAGTTTTTACTTCCAGACAGAACCTTGGTGAAAGTATACTGTATTTATGGGTGGAGAAGATACGAGAAGTTCTGATAGAAAAGGCCCAGTCTTCAGATCCAGGTACTTCAAAGAATACTTGGGGTTTTCATTTTACTTCTTGTTGCACTGCAAAGTAAGATTTCCTACAAGTTAGTTTATGCCCACTTTGGAATTGGATCTAAATATCAGAAAACAGTCTCCAGTGTCATGGCTTACTGTTTTACAGTGGTAGTGTCCCTTTTTAAAAAGCAGTAGGGAGAAGAAGGTGGGGGCGGGCGGCCTGTGAACTGGAACAAGGTTCTCAGTTCTCTCAGGAATGAAATTACTTGTATGAAAGGACGGTGCTGCCCACAGGTGCATTATGCATTGTCCTCCGTTCTGCAGATGAATTATTCATACCAGTAATTAGTTTCTGGTGTTGAGTGCACTGTTGGAGGATTGGGATTCAAGAGAAGATAAACTTCAGAGGAATATGCAGACAAATGACCAAGTATTCCATCATTTTACTTTTTCATCCTTCCATTCATTTTACTTTACTGGGATGAGAAGTACATCATCAGTAGAGCTGCAGTGATTCTTCTGCTGTTATTCTTACAGAGTTTGTGTAAATTCACAGTTGTTCTTTCAAAAAATGGTGGCGGGGTTTTGTACATTAAAATGCTAAATTCCTGTGAAATGTGTGAGTGACATGCATGCATGCACATATGGCAAAAGGAAACAGAGCTACTTTTCTCTGTCGGGTTTTCTCTTAGTCCTGTGAGAGATAAGTCTGAAGAGAAAAAGAAAATTCATTTTCAGTGTTGTTCCATGGTAAGGTCCAGTGTTAGTCTTTCAATAAACTGCATTTTGTTGCTACGTCACAGACATTGGAGAAGTCATTTTTCACAGATGTGACTAAAGGAGTGGACACTGAGAAGTGAAAATTTTACTGACAATATTGGAAGTTTGGGTATTTTGAGCACAACCTTATGGCCTCCATTTTTGAACATGCTTTATCACCTCTCTTTTTTTTGTTGAAAATATGTATAAGCACATCATAGGCCCTCTAAATAGGAATCAAACTGTGATATATTAATTTGGCTCTAAATCCAGATGTCAGAACCCTGTATATTTCCTCCTTTGTTATTGACTATTACTTTTTGGATGTTCTGTGCATGAACAAAAACAGAATTTTGGGAATCCCAGAATACTTGAAGCATGTTGAGAGAGATGTTTCAAATCTAATGATTTTATAACCTCATGAATTAGCATTGAGTATTAGCTCTATGTTTTTCCCCAAATGACCAGTAAATGACTGTAGTTTTTGTGAAGCAGCAGCTTAATTTGATCTCTAAATTCAGATTAAAGGTAGCATTTCGAATGCTTAATGGAAATAGTAAACATTATTGTTCTTTTTTTCTTAGAAATACTGTTACTTAGTATTGAAACAAGATCTTGTGGAAGGATCCCATAGTATGAGTATTTTATTTTTACTTCTCAAGAAGTTTTAAGTTAATACTGGGCTGAGTAATTTGGGTTTTGTTGTAATTAATGTTACTCTTCTGCATTTAAAAAATTTTTAATGTCAAACTGTTTTGAACTGAAAAGCCAGAGACACTTGAGAAAAAGTATTTGAAATTTTGTTTTGCTTGTCTTGCAAAAAATGTGTCATGAATTCTACTACTTGTATCTTAATAGAACCAGATATTAAGAAAACCACTGAAGAAGTTGATGAAGATGATGGAGATGATTTTCTCCTAGACTATCAGCCCATTCAGGAAGATCAAATTAAAATGTTAAATTACATGACATCTGAAAGTCAGGAAGGTAAAAATTATGCTCTTGTTAATTCTGTTAAAATAATTTAAAAGAGGCCTGAAGATTCTGCTTTTCTACTCAGCTTAGAGTAAAACTAGTGACAATAGAATTATAATAAAGTTTAATAACAGTGATTAAAAAACGCAACATGTTTTTGGTGGGTTTGTATGTTATTTTCTGTACTGCGCTTTAACTGGTCCCTTTTTTTAAAGTTGAGACATTCTTTACTTTTGTAGCCACATGCATTGTTTCTGTACTCTTAAAAGAAAAGAAACACTCCCTTGTTTGTGACCTGTAGATGAAGAACTGCCGCCCATACATCATGGAAACCCAATCACAGATCGAAGGAGCACTTTCCAGGCACATCTGGCTCCAGTGGTGACAACCAGACAAGTTAGTAGAGATCAGTTCTTCTCTTTTTGCCTTTACTTTGAGCTTGACAAAATCTTACTGAAATACTTGGTATTTTCCAACTATGTCAGTCTGCCTGTCTGTGCGTCTTTCTGTGCTAATATTTTCTGAGTAGTCATCGGTTTCTCGCTTTCACTGTCAGCTGATAATTCTAGATAACAGCTCTGCAATGCTTCCTGCTTATTCTTTACCACTATGTGCATTAGATGTAGGAGAATAAGAACACTGTGATTTGACTTCTGGATGTTGGCAGGTTTATCATAAGATATTTGGAAGTTAGTGAGTCTATCATGTTTAGCTGGAAAAGGAATTAAAATGGGTTTATAAATGTTTTTTCTCCTTCATAAAGGAATTCTGTTGAAAAACACACTTGGATTGTGCATAAGTAAATCTTTATCATTACCTAATTGAGAGGGGTTTGGAGCTTCTTTTGTACATCACTTTCCATCTGTTACCATCAGCCTCCTTTGGTCATCCCTGTTTGGTGGGGAAACTACTGTTCTTTTATTAACTCAGAGTTAAACCTTGAGAGGATTTTTCTCTTCCTTTTTATCCAATTTTAGGTTTTATTTTAAGAATTTTTGGTAAGGCATATTGTCAAGTACTTCTTGAAGTTCCAGGTAAGCTAGGTCTACTACATGCTCAGTGACTATGAAAAAACATTGACGTCTTGACAGGGTTTTTGGGCTGATTTCTCCATACAAAAGCTGTAACGTTTGAAGCTGTCTGTGGGTTTTTTGTTTTGTTTTTTCTTCTCCCTCAACAGTTTGCTTAGTATGGACATAAGAATTGGTCTCTAAATCCCGGCATCCCTTCTGGAGCACTTTGACCTTTCAAGTTCACATACACTGTACATTCATTTGGGTTTTTGTGTATGTGGGAACAATCTTACTCACTTACTCATGATAAAAGGGTGAGAGTATTTTAAAATGAAAAAGATATGTTAAGCCAATGATTCCCATTTCTTCCCTTTCTAAAGCAACAGAGTTCATTTACAATATATGTATTAAAGAATCACTTAAGATACAGCTATAGCACAAAAATGAATCTTGAAAGTATGTTTTTAGGAATCTGGTAGCTGGCAAATAAGTAATGTCAAAGGTGATGATTGTTTCATATGACTTGTGCTTTAAGTTCATGTATTGAAACTTACTGTTTCAACTTACTGTCCATATTTATGAAAGGGTATTAAGAAATACGAGTTGTCTTCCTTCAGTATTCAAAGTAAGGAGAAGACAGATGTCTGAAGCAATATTCTCCATTAATAACAGGATTTTTTCATTGAGATATCTTCTATTTGAGGTGATTTTTGTCAGTTGAATTTCTTCAGGAAGAATTGGAAATAGCACAGTATAGCTAGGGCAGATATTAAATATATCTATTGATTACTCCTCTGGGACATTTGTTTTTGAATGGAAGGCAATTTACTTGCCAGGCATGTTTTCCCAATCTTTCTCAACTTCAGTAATGTTTTATATCATGTACTAAAATGATGTCTTAATCAAAAGCTCTATTTTTTTTGCTAGACCATTGGAGAGGGTTGAACAATTGCTAGCTTGTTTACTTAGAAACATATGATGAACTGATATTGGTAAATGTTTTGAATTTGGTACTTCTTAAGAACAAAGAGATAGGCATGATGGGAGTATCTGCTTTCTGGGAAATACTGACACTTTCAGACCCCTAATAGGACATTTTCTGTTTTTACTGTTCTTTCTGTGAAGTGGAAACTGTGGAAACAAAAGCATGTTTGAGGGAAAAGGAAAAAACTTGAAATGTAGTGGGGCTTTCTAAACACCATGTTTTTGTGAAATAACTAAAAGCAGTGTGTAGTGGGGATATGTATGTCAAGTTGTGTTCTATTCCAGCTTAACTTTATTGTTAGAAGAGTAAACAGGTGCAATTGATACTTAATACTGACTAAAAATATTTCCAGATCTTACTGTCCCTTATTTAATAAAGCAATTTGACACTTCTACATCTTGAGCAATAATATGAATGTACACAATGTACAAATTCAAGGGACAAGCTGTTTTCAGTATCCCAGAAAAACTTTTTAAAACAAGTATGAGAGTACTGAGAAGCTGCTTCTTGAGTTACCATACTGAATCTTTTATGTCAAAGCATAAAATCATTTCGTTATAGTACTAAGGAGATGTTTTTTTAGCAGCAGTATTGAGAGAGATGTATGAAATCGCTGTTATAAAAGGAAGGTTTTTTCTGTTGTTTTCTATAGGTAAAAAGAGTTCTTGAAAAATTATATGAGAACAAGAAAATTGCAAGTGCTACCCACAACATATATGCATACAGGTGAGACACAAATAGTGAATTTTATTTTTTTTTTTTTGTGTTCTTTGACAAATGAGTGCAAGACATGAGAAAGAAATTCCTTCCTATTAAATTCTTGCTATTAAAAGAATTTAATTGCTTTAAGGAGTAGGTTTCTTATTTGTATGGTAAATGTTGCAGGTGTTATTTTGAATTTGAGGTCAAGAAAGTAGAACATACAGTAGGAAATAAGATAGTGAAGCAGCATTAGGAATAGAAAAAAAAAAAGTGGATTTGAACATGTGTTGGTATACTTTGTGTAGTATGTCTGAGCATGGAAATACTACATCATCCTGAGCTAAATGTATTTTCACTTGGGTGAAGTAACTTCTTTTTCCCCCCCAACCTTATATTTAGAAATAGCTGAAAATAAGTTGAAATAAGAGTCGAATCAGAAAGCCTGATGCAGACATCTGGCATATGAAGTTTCAGCTGAAATACAAGAAACTTCAGGGATTATGAGAAACAGGTAAAATTGAGTTTGGCAGTCATCTGCCTCTGGCAACTTTTGTGAACATAGCTTATGTGAAATGAATTGATCTCGGTCCAGATAAGCGGTGTAGGTTTTCTGAGGAATGTAAGTGACAGTAAAAGGGAGCCTTTTCATTACTGTAGGAATCAGTCATCTGAAAAAGCACGTACAGATGCTGATCCATTCATGCCCATCCTGGTTGTGATCCTTATGAAACGTGAAATGAGAGCATGTGAAAGCTTATTTTACCAAAAAGTAAAAGCTTCTACCTAAGTAAAAAGTTTCTGTAAAAAGGCCATTTCTGTTCTTACAGATGATGATCTGGCTTCTTTCGCTCTTATTATCCAAATCCACTTGAAAAAAAAAAAGAACAAGCACATACTTACTGCTTCCTCTTTGTCATCTAATACTAGAAGCCTCTTTCTCATTGTGTCGCCTGTAACTAAGTTCATAAGTTAGGAAATAAGTTGGTAACAAACCAACTTATTGGTCAGTAGACCTCTGAGCATTACTTCTGGAAAATTAGACCTGGGCAGCTGTCCTTTTTATGAAACAATACACCCAAAAGTTTACTGCAGTGCCCCCTGAGGAAGGAGATGACATGGAAAATACAAAGGCAAATTTCAGTAATAGTTTCATGTTGCTGCTGAAATACAGACCTGATTAGTTATTCATAATGTTTTTGTCCAAGTTCTTCCAATTTCTAGGTTTATACCATAATTTCAGTCTGTATCTGATAGAGATGGCTTCAGCTAGATGTAATTATTAGGCTAAAAGCCTGGGTATTTTTCTGTTTAGGGACTTTGAACTGGTAATGACTGCAGTTTACCTGAAGTAGCTGACGTCTGTGTAAAAGCTTCTCAAAACTTGTTCTACTGTACAGATGAACATTTGTGGTTTACCCTATGCCTCATCCTGTTCTCATGTAAATGCCTGTAGTAGACAATTAGAATTGATACACATGTGTATGAAAGATCTGAGACTTTTATTAATCATGTAGAAATGTTAGTTGGCTGACATTTTTAAACCCATTTTATGTTATTTTTTTTCTTTTGTAGAATATACTGTGAAGATAAGCAGACATTCCTACAGGATTGTGAAGATGATGGAGAGACAGCAGCAGGTGGACGTCTTCTCCATCTTATGCAGGTTGTAGAACTTAATCTTTGACTTCTGAAAATCTTGAATTAAAATTCATTTTAAAAATCACTACAATGTGAAAAAGCTTGTAGAAGATTTTTTTAAACTTTTGTTCTGCTAACAGCCAGCCAGATGATTGCTTTCTCAAGGTGAAACGAGAAACACAGGCTGTAGCACTTAAAAGTCTCAGATCACAGAAACGAGTAATGTTTCATAGGCGGCAATAATAGTTTGAATGGGTTAAAAGAGAACTAAGTTTTCATTCCTATGCTTCCTGTGTGGTGTAAGGTACACAGAAAATGAAGATTGGGAGAAGCTGACTGTCACAATATAACAGCTGACCTGTGCACAACCTTTCATGTGGTTTCCTCAAGTAGGCGTAATGAAAAGACACCGATACATGAACTTTCAGAGTAGAACTTCAAATACAAAAGGAGTGAAGGAGTTGTTTTGATCATTTTGTCTGTTTTGTTGTGCTGTTTCCTGTTCTGGGTCCTTAGCCCTCATACTCACATATATTTTAGTCTTCAAGTGTAGAAATAATATTTGGCTACTAAATATGAGTCGAGATTGATAAATTTTTGTTCAAGATGCAAGCCCTAGTAAAACCATAATTAAAATAGCACAACTACAGGGGACAGCTGGGTACATCTTAATGCTATGCCTCAAGTCACTTAGCTGTGTAAGCAGACAAAATTTTTATTTTAGATTGACGTCCCCTTCACAACAGGAGCTTTATTTTCCTGTCCTCCTCTCACTTGAATATTCTTTTCCTTAGTATGTTGCACTCTTATTCCTGGAGCCTTTTCCTCTCCCCGCCAAACTTCCTTTTCTTTTCCAAAAAAAAATAATTGATGGAAACATTTTGACCTTTTTAATTTTGAATTTTTTCAAACTTCCTAAATAACTCAAACCAGACTTGGGAAGGTTAAATAAATAAACAAATTTAGGTTATGTGATAGATGCAAGTATATATGCTAAGTGTGAAAACACTCTGAAAATAATGCAAAGAAACAATTTGGCAGTTACTGTACCTCAGTTTGTTCTGAGCTTGTCAGATTTCCCTCAGCATGGTAATATATGCTTTTGAAAGTTGTCTAGGCACTTACTATTCCATGAAAATCCTGTTTAGAAAGTGACATGAAGAATCCCCTTTCAGATGTGAATGTGTGTAAATTATATGGATCATCTTTCTCCATCTGCAGTCCTAAGTACTGGGAGTATTTCTGTTCTGGAAGAACAGTAAGATAGGGATCAGAAAAGTTCCATTTTCAGCCGTAAGAAAAGATTAAAATAGTTCTAGATGTTCATAGATCTTGTAGTTTTTTTGTTTTGAGCTTACGACATATGGATATGAAAATTAGGTGATTTAAAACATTTATTGTTGCTGAACTTACCGTTGTTTTGGGGTTTTTTGTAGTAGAAATTAATCTTGTTTCACATAAGCCAAGCATTTCAAGATAGCACTTTCTGGTTACAAGAAACTGTATTTTAGATTAGTACCATCCTGTTTGCTATCAGCAGTTGTTACACATAGACTTTATGGCCAATACATAAATGTAGAGTAGAAAATTCCTGTCACAGAACATGCCCCAATCCTTTTCATTTTAAAATTCTAAGAATATTTCTGTTTTCACAATGATTGACTCTTATAGTATTGTTCAAATTAGTCAGATACCTGTTTTTTTCTCCTTAACAGAGATGATTAATGGTTGTTGACATGCACATGTTAATAGTACTAGCTTATGGCATTTTATTTATCCATATGTAGAATGCCTGTGGCCTGGCTGTTATTAGCCTCATCCACCAACACTTCCAAGAATGTAAATAGACAGTCAGCTTAGTGACAGAGTAACAATTGATTGTACCAAAGAATAAGAAACGTAACTCAGTAATTTTTTAAAATACAAGACAGTAGACCTTTTTTATGTTTCAAATTGGTGTCAACAGTAAACCAGGTTAAATTAAAGGATAACAACTTTTATTGCTTTCTTTTATTCACAGATTTTGAATGTCCACAACGTGTTGGTGGTGGTGTCCCGCTGGTATGGAGGTATTCTCTTGGGACCAGATCGTTTCAAACATATAAACAATTGTGCAAGAAATGTACTTGTGGAATACGACTACGTACCATCAACGGTACGTTTCTGCCCTTTAGATTTAAGGCATTTGCATGTGAACTTGTGTGAATTTCCACCGTTAGATGAAGCCAGAAGTAAAGTAATACAACCTGTGTGAACAGATAAACATTATACCAGTCAAAATTTTCATAAATCCCAATGAACTATGAACACTGTTCATATTAAAATTAATTCTCACAGGTGACCTTGGGAGAATACTTGTGGTTTACAAGAATATTTTTTAAATTTTGAAATGCTTGGTTTTCATTTCAGGAAGAATCATCTAGACAAGCCGGAAAGAGCAAAAAGATAAGGAAGGACAACAAGAAGAGAACAGAACACTAATTATTTTTTTAAAACTTGAAAATATTATTTTGCACATATTTATATGAAAAGAAAACCTGGACCGTATTGCCTTATCTGATAGAATGGACATGTTGTATTCAGAAGAGAATTCAGTAAAGCCATAGATATATTTTCATCTTGTTTTGTGATTTCTTCTGCTGTTCTGAAGTAGATCTTAGACACAAGCTTTCTGTTTCTTACACATTTGAGCTCCTTGTTATGAGGACAGTGCAGCATCTGGAACCATTGCTCCATCCCACCCATTCCCACCAAACAACAGCTGACTAATTGAAAATGTGGATTTCTCATCTTCTCCATTCCTGGATTCAAATACCTGCCTTGTATTAGTAATTGAATTCTCTAGTTTGTTGTACTGAGAGTGGGACTAGAGTCATGCATACACCAGGTCACTTACAAAGTTTTAGATACTCTTTTGTGAAAGGAAAGCATGGGATCGAATGCTGTTTGGAGTGCCTGGTCCTGCCTGTGCAATTCCTGATCAGATGCTGGATAGGGCTTGCTTGGTGACATAAGAAAGACTGAACATGGGCAGTGAACTAAGAAATGTGATGAACCTGCTACAGAACTCCTTTGATGATTGTTCTTTGACAATTGACACTCTAGGAGCCTGTTGAAAAGATGAGAATTTTGTGTTGAATAATTAAAGGAACCAGTGAAATAGACCATACAGTCAAGAGAGCAAAATGAATCCTCTGTCCTTTAATATGTCTGGAAATGGACCCTCAGAGTGGAAATGCATTTTTATTTTCACACAATTTCTTTCAGAGAGAGCATGAAGCGCTGTGTAACTGTCTTGTGGACACTTTTGGTTAGAGAAGTTACAGTCTCTTCCTATTTTTGTTCTCAAGTATTTCCTAAGTTTAAACTTCCGTTATTCTAAGAAGAAGATACAACAAGGGAAAGAGAAAATGTCTGACAACAACTCTTAACTTTTAAAATTCTGCTGGGACATTATTTTTAATGTTAAACTGAAGCAGCAGTTTTAACCATTTGTGTTATCAAATACTGTATGGTTTTTAAGACATACTGCCCACCTGTGGAAGAGTTACAGATTTCATTATCTGGCAAAAGAAAAGAAAAGAAGCATTATAGAATTAATTTATACCCAAAGTACAATTGCCTGTCATGTCAATGAAGAATCAAACATTACCAGGAAAAGGTGAATAGTGGCTTTTGTCTTTTTTAGCCACTCCATTGTCATATCTTTTTATTTTACTGTTTTTGCTTTGTTATTCTGAAAATGAATCAGGAGTACAGCTGAAAACAAGTTAGCCATTACAGAATCAGAGTTTCCTACAAGGTAATATCAGAATGATTTTTTTTGGTTTTGTGTCTCAAATGACTAGACCAAGAGTTTGTATCTGCTCTCTGATTGGGGTAATTCATTAGCTGAGTACCTTCTGAAGAACTGCTTGGTGGTTTCGCTATCAGACATTTCCTCTAAATGTCCTACAAGCATCTGGAAGTCTTCCATGCTGAAATACGAAAAGTCACATTTTTAAAATCTTAGCTTTTAAAAGTGAAGATAGTTGTCTTTCTTACAGCAGCATACCAATTCTGGACTCTTAGTTGTTTCTTCATATTGCTGGTAGTTCAGGGTGGTGCTTCTACTGTTTAGAATGTGTTTTTTAATGTGGGGGAAAGAAGGAAGTGAAGATAAAGATGGGACATTTACTTGTGGATCCTTTTGGTTTGTTCATCTTTGCTATCCATTTATTGCCTAGCCTGTCTATTTCAGTAAAAAATGAAAGCAGTTTACTAGCTACCTTAATACTTTTCTAGCTAGACGTGTTCTAGACTGATTTAATCATAGTCATAGCCACACACAAAAGAATTCTGCTAAAAGCTCATGAAGTGGATCTCCTATTGAACTTGATATGTATAGATGCCTTGCGACACCCAGGCTTTCGAAGCTTGGTGTGGAAGAGTTGGGTATTTAAGATTTCAAGAAATCAAGTTAAATCTAAGATCCAGTCAGAAATTTTGAGGGAGGGAGAGAGAGTACAATTAGGCAGCTATGTACTCCTGGAAAGCACTCCAAGATTTAAGCCATGTGGCAAGGTCAGCTGGCTCTCATGAGAAACAGTGAAACTGCTGAATTTCGTTCATCTTGAGGCTTCAGTATGGCTAGCAGAAGAAAGACTACTGGTATCACTTAGTAATTGCCATGGTGTGTTTTCTGCAGTACCTGGATGTGAAATAAAGCTTAAACCAGTGATGGACATACATGCTGTGAAGATATTTGCATGGATAATAAAGTTTTGCATTTTTGTACTACTGCCATTCAAACATTCAGTAAAAGCACTTGGCAAACACTAATGAATTTGTTCCCACAACAGAGGCAAAGACATGACAGCCAACGTTTTTCAGATTTAAGTATCTAAAATTAGACACCAAAGTGTTTTAGAACCCATAATAAAAGTGATTGAATTTTTACAACTGTAGAATACTCACAGCTCTCTGCAAGTGGCTTCATTACTCATACAAAATACAAGCGTTTGTGGAAGACACACAATTTTTCCCACCAGTGTGGAAGGAAAAGCCTCATCCTGTTAAAGTTAATTGCCAAGCTCTCATTCTCATTCAGGGAGTCTGTATTTAGTTCCTTGGTTCTGGGGCAACAGCAGCTGGTGCTGTGTCACTGAGGCTGCTGCTAAGATTTTTGAAGCTGATTCCAGTGAGAGTTTTGAACTGATCTCTGAGGGTTGGACCATTACAGGTTAACTGCTCTGGTAAGTAATTTTATGTATGCTTATTTACATTGTACCAGTTTTCAGCCCCAGAGTCCACAAAAAGGAGAACAACAGCAACAACAAAGTTGACCGTGCCTTTGGTCAGCAGAAAATATAACACAGTAGAGAGGGACTAAAGGCTCGCTGAATTGCAACAATGTCAGATAAACAATGATGAAATTAAAAAGTAGTTTAAATCCTCATTAAGATGTGTACACAGGATGAAGAAAAAAAAATTAGAAAAAGTTGTTGTTTATAATGCTAGCAAGCAAAACACATCAGGCAGGGAGGGCGGAAAGCAAGGGGGAACCTCAAATCAGCCCTCCTGACCTCCACAGATAAGAATCACGTTGCTTAAAGAAGAACTTGCATTTTAAAATATGACCTTGAAAAAACTGCATATTTCTTTACCAGAACTTTGCTAGAGCTATGCATGCTTTAAAAAATCTTAAGAAAACTAGCTTTATCTAGCATTAAAAGCTTTTAACTTTTTCCCCTCCTGAGACGATTTTTTTTTTGGGATGTTTTCTGGATTTTTGACCCATCCTATTTTAACTCTTTATGAATCTCAACCTTTTGGATAACTCTGCCTGATACAACTTCCTTCCCAGACTGACCTGACCTGGATACCCACCATGCACAACAGCACTGCCGAAATTCCATGCGTGGCTGCAACCTGTAACGAGACTTGGCCCACGCAGTTGCCGAGCTCCGAGTTCTCACTGGGTGTGCTGGTGCTGCTGGCTTTCCTCATGGTGTTGCTGTCTCTGGTGACCATCCTTGGAAACACCCTGGTGATCCTTGCTTTCATTATGGACAGAAACCTCAGGCATCGGAGTAACTATTTCTTTCTGAATCTTGCTGTTTCTGACTTTGCAGTGGGTAAGTCAACAGCTGTGGATCCACGTGCTAATTGTGTTGTAGGACTCTTAGGAGAAGCACTGGTGTTTATTTTCTGTGTGTTTTCTTCTGAGAGAACTGTTTCCCAGCTGTGTCTGGGGGAAGGATGAGGAAAGCTGCATGAAGTGTTTTAGCAGCCTATGATTTTCCAGAAAAAAAAGGGATGCTTTGTTAGTTAAGCAGGTAACGTTAAATGCTTCAGGATAAAATACTACTGTGGGAATTTTATGGAATAACAAAGAATGGGAGTTGTTTGTAAAGAGTTTTGGCTGAAATCTAGACAGTCAAATCAAATACAGCCTGTATTGTCTTACAGATCTTGCATACATGGTCAGTATCTTCTGTTTCAGTCTGCTGTCACACAATACAGACCATGACCTGACGTTTGTGACTAAATAGCAATGAATACTATTTTTAAACATTTTGCTGTACGTGCTCTATCTAGAGTAATGCCTCAGGGATATGTGTTTGTACAGGTAAATAAAAATTAAAAATCCAGCAATTTCTAAGAAGTTTGATGCTACATGTATATTTATACATAGGCACACAGTTTTGAAACTTGTACTGAGAAAAAATACAATTAAAACGAGTGGGATGCTCAGTTGGAGATGTATTGCACTATTCTGTGAACTGTTGGCTGTCTGCTAAAAGCCTTGGTTAAATTACTGAGTGTGTAGAAGGATGGTTTTAAATAGTTGTAGCTATTGAATGAAATCTATATTCTGACTTGTCATATCACATTTTTTTTTTTACATACACGTTTCAGAAGTATACTGAAAGAACAGAAAAAACTTTTCTTTAAATTTATTGCCAGTGCCAGAAGTTCTGTCAGGGGCACAGCTTCTAACAGTCCTATTCTTGTGATGTCCAGATCTCCTTGTATGATGTTTTTGATACCTTCCTCCACATGTTTGATGTCTTCTTCCAGCTTACTTCTGCATTGTTGTGCTGCAGAGCTCTTGCTGCCTGCTCTCCAGTTACAGTGCACTGGAAAAGAGCAGTGAGCAGAAAACCAGTGGACAAACTGGTGTTCTCTCATCTGACTCACAATCTAGCCTCATACTGAACAAATACCAGCATCTAGCTGAGAAGTACGAGGTAAACAACATTCTCTGTCAAAGAAAGTACAGCTTAGTTGGCATTGCCTACTTTCCATGATTTTTTGTTTTGTAATACTATGTTTACCTGAATGTCTAGTTTTTATTTAAATTTGATTAAAAGCTTTGCCTTTTCCTTTGTATGACTTTAGAGTCAAACTGATTTGTATTCTTGTTGCCACGTAATTTAGATTCGGGGTATGCCTAAATTATCCTTACTTTCATCTTGACCTAAGTTGCTAAAATCATGCAGTCATTTGCTTATTCTTTTAACATATCTAATCTAGCTGCTTTTGAAATTCAGCAGCTTTTGCTTTGTCTCTCTGCTTCTGGGCCTACATCTGGATTTGAATAGAGATCTCTTGATTCTTAGTAGAGGGAGAACAACAGGAACGGTAAGATTTTTAGGGAAATGGAAACTCTCAAGATACTCTGTTACAGGAGTACACACTATTATCTAGTTAAACCCAAAGCTGAAACCACAGTTTTTTCCTGATGTGAATGTTAAAATCTGTAATGTTTTGCTCAAAAAATCAAGTGTCAGTTGGTCTGTAAATGTGGTGATTGCATTTTGTTGCAGTGTTGATGCTGTTTGTTCACTGCATTTCTGCATCCCAGCTGACTGCACCATTAGCTCTTCAGCCTCCCAAGGCTGTGCTGGGACTCGGGAGGGCAATCACCTCAAAATCCATTACAATGAGGTCATGTTGTCATTTTCACAATATTTGGATTTAGCAGCCTAAATTTAGGTAGCCATGGGAGCGGCTGGGTCACTCGTGTGTTCCCACAGTCTGGTGAGTTCCCATAGATAATATCCTATCAGCTTGCCACTGAAAAGTGGTTATTATCAAGATTTATGATGAGAAGAAATGTTAGGCTGGGTGTATTTAAGTAACTGTGCTTTTCTTGTCAGCCTTTTGATCATATAGTTTTAAAAACTAGTCTCAAACTCGTATTTCTATAAGAAGTTACTTCTGGAACACTTTTTTTTTGCTTCTAAGAGGATAAAAGCATGGCAGTTGGATAATTTATTGTAGAAAACAGTGAATTACATTGAGGGAAAGATGTTTTTGTTTGTTTTAATTTCAGCAGAGAACACAGAGTAGTGTTTACTTCAGTATATAAAGCAGTCAACTGCTCCTTCCTTTGGCAGGTGGCATTAACTGGAGAAGTAACAATGATATATAATAAACATGATACACCTTTCAGAGAGGTGTTAATTATAAGAACATTACTAGTACCTAGTTTGTAGTAAAGGTTCTTTGGTTGCAGGATAATACGAAGCCTTCCATGTGGCAAGTCCAGTCAGTATTAATCATGCTTTTTTCAGATACTGTGGAAATATTTCTCTGTTCTCCTGTAGTGCAGTGCTGGCTGATGTGTGCGTTCGGTTTCTTTTCACAGGTGCATTCTGTATGCCGTTGTACATCCCTTATGCCCTGACAGGGACATGGCACTTGGGAAGAAGCCTTTGCAAGCTCTGGCTGGTTATGGACTATCTCCTCTGCACAGCTTCAGTGTTTAACATCGTCCTTATCAGCTACGACCGTTTCCTGTCAGTTACAAAAGCTGTAAGAATAACATTTCTATTTATTGCTTTATTTGTACTGAGATTTCTATAAAACTCAGAGTGTTTCACAATTAACACTTTAAGTTCACAATTAACACTTTAAATGGTGCTTTGTTGTTGGTACCATTCTTTTATGGAGAAATGGTGATGGTTCAATGTTGCATTGGGACTTAGAAACAGGACATTGCCTTGCTTATGACTTCAATGTTATCCTCATGCCACCTGCACTAGAAATTATTTAATTACACTACACAGGAGATGGGAAGATCAAGGTGGGAAAGGGACAGCAGGCATGTGGAGAACTTGGGCTTTGGCCATTAGAAGTGGTGGTGGTGATGAAAACGAGGTTGAGTCAAGGATGTGCTTAGGCTTGGATAAATTTTGTAAGAAGAGGGTATGGAGCGACATGTGAGATGGACTAAATGAGGATCAGATGAGGATCTGAATTACCACAGGGGGTGATTGACATGTGCTGACAATGAGCAGTTGAGTGGAAACTGATCCCTTGAAGCAAAAAGAAGAATGAATCAAAATACGTGGAGGGGTAAGAGATGTTTCTTGAGTGTTGTCATTCTTCTGTTTCAGCAGATATCCAAGGAATCAAGTAATAAAGTCTATCATTCACCGTTTCTAAGCTCTAATTGGTGTTTGGTCATAGAACCGTAGAATGGTTTGAATTGGAAGAGACCTCAAAGATTATCTGGTTCCTGCTGTGGGCAGGGATACCTCCCACTAGACCAGGTTGATCAGAGCTCCATCCAGCCTGGCCTTGAACACTTCAGGGATGAGGTATCCATAGCTTCTCTGGTCAACCTGTTCCAGTGCCTCACCAGCCTCACAGTAAAGAATTTCTTCCTAATATCTGATCTCAACCTACTCTCTTTTGGTTTAAAACCATTGCCCTTTGTCCTATCTCTACTTGCCTTTCAGGTCCTGGAAGGCTGCAGTCAGGTCACCCCAAAGCTTTCTCTTCTCCAGGCTGATGGGTCTGTTTGCTTGAATGACATGTTTTGTATTAGATTGGTAGGTTCTCATTTGGGAAGTGCTGATACGATGCCTAATTGCTTTCTCTTCTTCCCCACTGGTGTAGTTTTACAGTTGGTTTGTTGTTTTTGTTTGGTTTTTTTTTTAAACTGAACAGTAAAGTATAAAAATCCCTGTATTTAAGACATTAATGAAGCTACAGGGCTCAGAATGCGAAAAATGTAAATTGAAAGGGCCCCTATAGCCCAGCTGAGATCCATGTTCTTATGCAATTGCTGATGGTCTTCATTAACATGATCACATTCTGGTTTTCTTCCTTAGGTTATTAGGATGGAGTGAGTCCAGGAATATGTAACCGGGCTGTTTATCCAAAGAAAAGATACCATGCTTCCTCATAGACTTGGGATCAGCCTCTGCCTCTGCTACAAACCTAGCCTGTGGCCAGGGTCCGGTCACTCCAGGCTTAACAATTGGTGAAGCTGTGCCCAGCTTCCTGTTTTCTGCCTCTAGATTGAGCTGCTTGTTGTCTTGCACAGGGTGGCAAATTCATTACTGCAGACCTGGAGCAGTGTATGGAGCTAATATGATGCTTTAAGATGTAGAGAGTCTGAATCTTCAGGGTACAGATACTCAAAAAAGAGAATCCAAACCAGTGTGTATAATCCTGCACTACTGCTCTGACACTTGCTGGTGAAATAGGGACAATGCCCTTTGTGTGGTGCGTGGCTGTGAAGGTGCCATTGATTACCCTTTGTGTAGCATTGTCTTGGTTTGAAAGACAGGTGTCTGCTTGAGGAAGGCAGGAGCCCCCCATGGAATGGAAAATACAACCCCCTTCCCTCTGAATTATTATAAATTTGAAATTAAGGGGCTTTCAGGCAAAGATATGAGGAATAGGAATAACAGTTTTTTACTAACATATATATATATATAACAAAACAATAATACAGAGAAACTGGTTTAACCTGACAGAGTCAGGGGTACAACCTGGCGCCCTGCCGGGCAGGGTGTTGGTAGCAGTCCGATTCAGTGGTAGCTGCAGTTCTCTTTGAAGTGGTTCTGTTGAAGCGGTGATCTTGTAGAAAAGGTCTGGTCCTCCTCGGAAAGTCCAGTGATTGTGTAGCTCTTGTCCTCTGGGATCCCAGCAGGTAAGGCTGCTTGTGCTGTTCCAAACCCCAGATTATATCCAGGTGGGAATGCTTGGCTCCTTCCCCCTGGGCGGAGCATCTCACAATGGGCTGGTGAGTCATGGGGCAAGGCACTGATGGGCCCATTGACAGGAGATAGTCCAGAGGGAGGAGGCAAGGAACATCGCTACACCTGGTTCCAACAGCCCATGGTAATAGAATACACTGTAACCCAGGACAAGCATGCAGGTGCTCTGCTACCGAACAGCATAGGAAGCTGACAAGGAAGGCAGCAGTTCTGAGGAAAGCCTGAGATGCCAAATGTTGAATAGTATAGAGGAAATAAAACTGTCCAGCTTTTCATTAACTTTTCTTCTTGTGCTATGAAAGATGTAGGGGACCAAGAGTATGGCTGGGCTACTACAGGGTGGGCTTAGCTCTTGTAACTTTGGATGATTTTATTTTAATTCTTAATATGCTGTCTGGGTAGACGTGAAAGCATCAAGATTTTCAGTAATGGAATGAACTGTTTACAAGGTAAAGCTAATATTAAAGTAGAGTGATTCAAAAAGGCAGGGGATGTTATAGTATATGTCTGGGATAGATTTTTCTGCTATGGCAAGAGGAAATAGTATGAAAAATTATATTGTCTGGTGTTTGCAGTCTGACACGGCAACCTGTCTAATACAGAAGGCTTCTACTTTTGCTGGGCATGTAGGAACTCCCACAGCTGCTTTCACTCTCTGCTGAGCCTGGGCTGATGAATCATAAACCTATTCCTTACCAATTCCATATTGCTACTTTACTGTGTGGTGGAAACAAGCTATGTCCTTTCACACCTGGAAGCCAAATGATAGTTCAGCCATCATAATTTCTGCTCCTCTCCTATTCCCAGTATTAAAATAAATCACAGAGCTACAGTGTATGGAGAAAAAGACTAGCAGTTTTTCAGAACCTTACATAGTGAAGATGTCCTAGGTGTCAGGGGAAATACAGAACAAATATTATATTTGGCTTGATTATATATGATTTTTTTGCATAATTTTTCCAAGATGTTATCTGAGTATGTGACATGTCCTTTTCCGTCACAGGTATCTTACAGAGCCCAGCAGGGAATAACATCCAGCCCTGCCATCAAGATGGTGGCCATCTGGGTCTTTGCCTTCCTCCTCTACTGCCCAGCCATCCTGGTTTGGGAGCAGGTGGCCGGACACAGCGTGGTAGCAGCGGATCAATGCTACGCCGAGTTCTTCCACAACTGGCACTTCCTCCTGTGTGCATCCACCCTGGAGTTCTTTGTGCCGCTGCTTTTGGTGACCTACTTCAACATGCACATCTTCCACAACATCCAGAGGCGCCAGCGGCGTGGCAGCGTGCAGGACTGTGAGCCTCCAGGGAGCACCAGCCTATCCTGGAGGTTTTGTGTCTTGCCGAGGCCAGGGTCATCATCTCCTCCGTCGGAAGCAGAGGACAGTGTTTCATCACTAACAAGGTCATGGAGACCAGCAGGGGTGGCTAATGGTCCATCTCGAACAGAAACCAGTTCTACAGCTCTCAAAAGGAACTTTTCTGCTTCCTTCTGTTCAAGGACTGGATCAAAACTGCAGCGTGACAAGAAAATAGCAAAGTCTCTTGCCATAATTGTATGTGTGTTTGCCATTTGCTGGGCCCCATACTCTTTATTAATGATTATTCGTGGGGCCTGCAAAGGCAAGTGCATCCATAACTCCCTGTATGAAGCAACTTTTTGGCTTTTGTGGATCAATTCCTCTTTGAACCCATTTCTTTACCCTCTCTGTCATATGAGGTTTCGAATGGCTTTTCTGAAAATACTATGTCCCAAAAAGTTTGCAACACTGAGATCTGGTAACACACCTTCTGTTTAGAGAGGTAAAATAAATGTCTTACAGATAAGGTTCCTCTGTTATTTAGTGATACCTTTTCATATGTATCATCAGCATAAACAGAGGAAAAAACCATTTGTTTACTGATGACATTGGTTAAGAGTGCAGCAGAGTTATGTAGTTGCCCTGATATTGCTAATTTTCAGGATCTCATTTTTGGTTTTGCTGGCATGATGCCAGATTAATTACCATCTAGTGCACTGAAAAGAATAACAAGCTTTTCTGGGTGTCCTCTTGGTTTGTGGGTGTGAGGTATATTTTTTTTCCTTCTTTTTTTCGCTTTGTTTAATATATAGAGCTGGCACTGTGAAAAAAGTCTTCTACTGCTATCTCCATAGAGTCACTGGAGAGAGATACCTGCTCATCTATGTGTTGAAGTAAAATTTATGTCCTATTTGTGAACCTAAAGCTATCAGTGAAGAAGCAATTCTGCTACATTTTTAAAAGGTTGTAAAAATACTCACAGAAGTAATATATTTTCATTTTATAAACTATTATGAAGACCAGAGAGTATCCTCTCCTTGTTATAATCCCCACAGTGAGCAAAATGCTAGTGAATGGACTGCCTAACCTGCCGTATCTGTCCTTTTCAAATTTTAATGTAGTTCATACCCGACGTTGCAGGACACAGTATGTGTAAGTTAGTGATTCTGAATGATTTTCAGAGAATGAAATTTTCCATGGTAAGAGAATTTTGAGATTGGTTATCAAAATTGTCACAGACATAAATGATTGTTAGTCTTTTCAGCCATACTGTTTTTTCACCTGACAGTGGCTGCCTCTTTGGTCACGCTTAAATGATATTTAGTCCCAGATCTGTGCACTATGTGATTGCCTAAAAGATAGGCCAGGCTTGGGCACATGATCACATTCCTGTTGAATTAGCAGAGCAAGCACTGCTAAGTTCATACTGGATTTATGATTTTGGCTGGCTGTGTGAGAATAGACAATAGCCCCTCCAGTGTAAAGCTTTGCAAGTGCAAAGATATTCCATCAAAATGTCTGGAACAAATTTGATCTGACAGAGTGATTTTTATACTAGATCAGTTCTTTGTGTTCTGTTACTGTGACATTACATGGATTTTCTCTGCCTCAGAACAAGTATCAAACTGGATTTTTTCTATGGGGGAGCAAGGGCCATATTCACTGCTTGAGGATGGGGTTTACAGAGGTCTGGAAGCTGACACAGAGATGTCTTAAGCAGCTCTTAACAAACAAATCAGTTGAATGTCCAGTGCTGAAAAGAGTGAGTAGATGTGTTGGAGAAAGAAATGGAGCTTGATTACACCCCATTCCATGTGCCAAACTTTCTTACCATATGTTGAGTGTTGCAACTCACCCAGAAGGCTTTCATGGATGGGTAAGTGAGAGTTACTGGCTACATTTTTTTCTCTCCTTTTTTGTAATTTTATTCCTCTTTGTTTATAAATATAAAAGTGTATAAAATATGGACAGAGAAATCTGATGCACGGAACAATGAAGAGCAGTAGTCAATTTAAATAGTTTTTAATCTAATTTGAAATTGGCTGTAGAAGTATTGTCATAACAGAGTACTCCTTTGCAAACACAATTCAAATGCATGGAAGCAGCTTAAATATAGCACAAAAGTTGATGGCTTTGAAGAGCTAGAATGTCTTCCTGTTCAGAGGTCTGGAACAGAAGACTTCTCTTGCCAGTTTTCACACTGGTGGAAGATTGTCCTTCACCATTCATTCTCGCTATGCTTCCTTGTCTCACATGGGTAGTGTTATGGATTGTGAGCCTGAGTGCTAAGAGAGATGCAGCTTCAGGAGGAGGTCATTGATTCAGCACAGCTATTTTTACTGTCATGAGCTGTGGTGCTGGCAGAGATTCTGTGGGGTTTGTTTTTCTGTGATGCTTAAAAAATCTAAACACACACACAGAGTTAAAACATTTATAGAATAGCTGGTGTACTAAACATCTGTTAAACAGAGAAACTGCAGGTAGGCCCAATATAGAAATGTATTTGAGTTGTCTGCTTTTCTATCCCTATGCTTTTAGTATAAAAACTCAGTTTGCATTTTGTGCTTAAAGAATGTGTTGTTTATTTTGGAAGAATAACCTACAAAATTATTGGCTAGATAAACTGAGTCCACTTTTTGCAGTGCTAGAAAACTACTTTGTCAGGGAATTTGCCAGGCAGCACAATCTGCAGCAAATTTGAAACAACATAGCATGGTGAAGCTACTAGAGATCAGTGTTTTTTAGAGTCTGCATTACACACGGAATGTTCAAACTGTTTTCTCACACCACTCCTGTGTATGAGAAGAATTTGTTGTATTTTTTCTAATTGTTGAAAATTCTGCTTAGTGCTCCCAGGGTAAGTCAAGCACTGGGTTGCTATGGCCACAGCTTTAAAACTGTCTTGGTCTGGGTGGCATCATAAATATTCTCCCTTGTAAATCATAAATCAGACATTTTTCAGGGTTATGGTAAGATACTTATTCAGCCATTGTTCTTATGCCCTGACTCAAATGGATGTTTCTTGCCAAAGGGTTTTCTAACTCAGGTCTCTCTATCCAGTCACTCATACATTCCACCATTTCATGTCGTTGAATTTTCTTCTGTCTTTGCAGATGTTCAATAGGCCTTGTAAATACATGGTGACAGTAGCTATATGACTTTGTGGGCTTCAACTCAAGCCACACCATTCTTTTCTAATTTGACCCTCTCAGATTTAAAAAGAAACCTCAACAAAAAAAAAATACATGTTGGAAGAAATTGTGTTACCTTTTGTTTGTCTATTTCTGGAACAAATATTAAACCCTAATGATTCTCCTAATGTCCATGTATTTTATTTTCCAAAGGAAGTACCACACAGATTTCCCCCTCAGCACCACACAGGACTATGATTAAAACTTCAGTATTTGATTTATTCCTTAATTTTAAAAGCAAATGACTACATTCCCCTTGTCCACTAATCAAAGAAGACAACCAAGTTGCTCAGGAATGATTTACCCTTGGTAAGTCCATGCTGACTGTTCCCAGTCACCTTCTCCTCTCCCAGGTCCTCCAAAATACCTTCCAAGAGGATTCACTCCATTATTCTCTCAAGGACTAAAGACAATCTGACCTTTTGTCCTTGTGGCAGCATTTGAAGATCATTGCAACATTTGCCTTTCTTCAGTTGCTGGGAATCTCCCTTCATCTCCACGACCATTCTAAGAGGATAGAAAGTGGCCTTTCAAAGGTAGCTGGTTCTCTTGGTAGCTCACCGGATTCCATGGACTCTTATGGGTAAAGTCCCCTCAAGTAATCCTGCTTTATTCTCACTTGCTCCTGACATGTCTCATCCTTGAATTCATTCACTAAGCATGAAGGAAAGGGAGACCTAGTTAGTGAGGAATGAAGCTAAGGAAGTACCAGGTACCTCAGCCTTACCTGCACTTGCTGTCACTGGATCACTGGTCCCATCCAGCAAAGCACCTATATTTTTATTATTCACCATTTTGCTGTTAATGGGGTGGCTGAAGTTCTTCATGTTGTCCTTGATGTCCTTTACAAGTACCAACTCTAGGTGAGCTTTTGTTTTCCTAACATCATTCTTATGTGGCCAGACAACATTTCTAAATATCTCCTTTGTATCCTGTCCCTCCTTCCGACTCCTTCATGCTGCCTTTTTGCATAGTACTCCCCGGGGTTAGCCACTGTCATGGTACATCTGCTTGTTTTCTTGAGAACTGGGATGGACTATCTTGCGCGTGGAGGTTGCTGTCCTTAGAGGCCTGCAGCTTCCTCGAGCTCCTTGTCTTTTGGATCTGCCTCCCATGGGATCCCCACTACCACTTTCCTAAATGGAAATCTGCTCACCTGAAGCCCATGGTCTGCACTGCTACTCTCCTTTCTCATTCCCTTTAGGATCTTGAGTTCCACTACCTCATCATCACTACAGCCAAGTCTGCACTGATATCATCCCTAAACAGCTCCTCTTTACCACTGAGCAGCTGATCCAGCTGTGCGTCACCCCCACTGGCCCATGCAAGACTTGTATCTGCAAGTTCCCCCTGACAGCCTCCAGGAACCTTGTTCACTGCTTGGACCTGCTGTGTTGTACTTCCAGCAGATGCCATGAACACACATGCAAAAGAAGCAGGTCCTGTGGTCCAGAAGCTTCCTTGAGTTGCTTAAAGAAGACTTCATCACCTCCCTCGCCCAGAGCTCTCCAACATGCTCTCACCACAAGTTCACCCATGTCAAGTGTGGCTTGGTGTTTGCACAGGAAGCTCTAGTGCCTCCTCTATGCTTCCCAGGCTGCAGCTGTGCACACACACGTAAGGCAGCTGTGTCTCCTTGCCACATTTTGCCATTCCTGAGGTCTCTTCTGTTTCTGCTGCCTAACACCTTTTGCTTTAATGACTCTTTCCAACATAATTCCTTTTGTTCCTCAGTATAGTAGCAGAGCACTGCATCTTTCCTCCCCACACCTTTCCCACCCTCTCTTTGTTTCTTGCCCTACATCTTCCCAAGCACCTGGCATTATGTCTGCAGTTTGAAATGCTGGTCACGCAGTGTGCTGTGGTGCTACAGAGTTGGTAAGTGTCAGCCACAGCCATGGCCTGCCAAATTCTGTGCACTCCTACCAAAATAAACGGAGTTGTGATAAGGAAGAGATATCTTTTCTCACACCTGCAAAGGGCTAAAGGCAGGGTGCTTCATGGAGTAAAAGCTTATCTAACATTATTTGGGAGGTGTAGGTTTAGATGGGCACGCTATAAACGCCTCCAAAATCCAAGTATTCGGTTTGTTCTGCCCAGAGCTTCTGATTAGGATGAACTGAAGAGGTATTGACTATGCTTATGCTGCATGTAACTGCATTATAAATGCTCTGTAACCAGCAACACTAAGAAATATCTCTCTGTTATTAACCGTAAAATTTGAAAAGTGGTATAGCAGCAAGTGCAAAAGTGTCTACATTTTACTGTAAGGGAAATAGAATTGTAATAACTGTAATCCTGTTCACCACTGTGGACGTGAAAATGAGATGGTTTTAGCTTCAGCATAATTAGCTATGTAAAACCACTTACACGTTGCTAAAATGCAAACTGCCTGACTGTGAAGAGAGTTAATTTCCGACAAGCTTTTTTGATATCAGTAGATAAGGATCCGTGTTCAGGAAAGACACTGCTTATGAAGTAGCTTTTTTTAGGCCAATAGGTGCATTCAGATCAAGAAATGTTAGAGAGCCCAGGTCTTGAAGTCTTGTGTTCCACTTTTTTTGATATTGTGAATCTTTTCTTTTTATGTGTCAGTATCCAGCCTGTTAATAGACTTGCCTCAGCCTTTTGGATAACTCTGCCTGATACAACTTCCTTCCCAGACTGACCTGACCTGGATACCCACCATGCACAACAGCACTGCCGAAATTCCATGCGTGGCTGCAACCTGTAACGAGACTTGGCCCACGCAGTTGCCGAGCTCCGAGTTCTCACTGGGTGTGCTGGTGCTGCTGGCTTTCCTCATGGTGTTGCTGTCTCTGGTGACCATCCTTGGAAACACCCTGGTGATCCTTGCTTTCATTATGGACAGAAACCTCAGGCATCGGAGTAACTATTTCTTTCTGAATCTTGCTGTTTCTGACTTTGCAGTGGGTAAGTCAACAGCTGTGGAACCATGTGCTAATTGTGTTGTAGGACTCTTAGGAGAAGCACTGGTGTTTATTTTGTGTGTGTTTTCTTCTGAGAGAACTGTTTCCCAGCTGGGTCTGGGGGAAGGATGAGGAATAGTGGAAGCTGCATGAAATATTTTAATAGCCCAATACGTCTCAAAATATGTTATAATAAGAAATGCATCCTTTCTCATATAAATACTTTTAATGTTGCTTCAAGAAAAAGGAGCAACTATTATATGTGAATACTAATTGAAGAGGTTGTTTGCTACAGTTTATGATTTACCCTTGCCTCTCCTGTAAAAGTGTTCATCACACACTTCAGAACATCCTTATATTTGACAGCTATGTGTGATACACCCAGGTAAATGGATTACTTCTCTACATAGTACTAATGGTTTATGAATGTATTACACTACAGCAACACACTTTATCACCAGGACTTTTTATCAGCTTCAGCTTAACACAGGCTATTGATCTGATGGGTTGTTTGATACCGGTAACACCCTGCTGGCATCTCTCATCTACGTTCCTTATTGGTCCCCTCTTCCCACAGTGTCACTGCCAAACTGCAGGAGAGTGGATTGCTGGAGCTGCCATGGATCCAGTCCTGGCTGGTGATGCCAAGTGAGGCAGTGGTGGTGTGAGTGCCTTGCGCAGCACTCCTCCATGGCTGCAGCCAGGGAAACAGCCCCTGCAGCAGAGAGAACCTGACAAAACCATGGTCCCATGGCAGATGTGCCAGCAAACATCTTAACTTGAGTCTGACAAGGACGTATTTCTGCACACAAAGGCTTTCTCTTCAGGATGGTCACAGAGACCAGTATTCACTGAATCGTGAGAAAGGAAATCGTGGCCAGAGAGCTACTGCACTTCTGGCAATACCGTCCCCCCAAGTGCTGTTCCTTTGTCAGTGCTGTGTAGTGAAGTGTATTAGTTTAGCCTTTAAGGTTTCCCTTCATTTATGTCATTTATAATATGTATTGCCTTATTCTGGGGGTCGTCCCATGGGGCAGACACCAAACTATGCATATGATGAAGCCTTTGCTTTCCTGCTAAGGCAGACAATTTGCTGGAGCTGCTATTTAATTTCTCAGGTCTTCTACAAAAGTCTGTTTCTCTCCATATCTCAATGTTTTGACAAGAGAGTTAAATATCTACCTTCTGTATCAATTCTTTGTGGCTAGTGTCTCATGCATTCTTAAATCAGCCAAGAGGAAATGATTGCCATCAGATTGCCATTGGCCTATAAGGACTGTGCAAATCTAAGATTTTGTCTCTGATACTGATCAGGAAATACTTCATTTTCTGAAATTGCTGTGGGGTTGTTTTTTTTTTTTAATTTATTAAAAGCCTGGAATCTTTCCAGGGATGTCACTCATGTCTTTTGTGTCCACTAATCAGTAAAAATAAGAATAGCTTCAAATATAAATGCTTAAAACCGGGGGTTTGCCTCTATATTTATATGTATAGCTAAAAGCAGTCATTACTTTTTGACATGGTGCCAAACATTGATCCCATTGAAGTTCATGAGAACAGTAGCTGTCATCAGCAACTATGAAAAATGAGTATTTAGTACCAAATTGATGCTGCTTGTATTTAAGGTATATGTTAAAACACACCATCAGTACTGAAAGCACTGTGAGCATTTCCCTGTTGATAACAGTCTGTCAGCTCATTGCCCAGAGTTGTATTGTCAGTGGACCACATCACCCTGGATATGTTTAGCAACTTTTAAGGTCTTGGTGGATATGTCAAGAAAAGAATAATCTGGAGAGTTTAAAATGGATCTTGAAGCTGCGTAGAATTTTCTATTCATCTCTGGTAGATCAGCATTTTCAGGAATGTAGCATCAGCTATTGCACCACACTTTTGAAAGAATATTAGTGTTAAAATGAAGAAGTTGCTGGCTTAAAAATAAAACACAAACATGAATTTCTTAATGAAGTACTTCAATGAAAGGTTTTTTGGACAAAACAAAAATTTAACAAACCAAAAGATAGTTCTGGAGTTATTCTCAGGTAGAGAACAAGCATGACATTAAAACACTCCTTGAAAATGGGAGTTTCATACTTCTGCTGTGTCTGCTCTATCTCCGTTAGAAGAGACTTCCAAACACCATACAGACTGCCCAATATATTGTCTTTAGCTTACAAATGCAAACCAATCTTACAGTAATAACTGCCACTGGCAACATCTGCAGATCTCTTTGGGGGAAATTCTAAACCAGATAAAAGAACAGAGGAAATACAATGATGAGGTTACATGTCAGAATGCAACCACAGCACATATATGCTGCAGCACTATTATATACCTTTAGAGAGTCTAAGTCGGTTAGACTTAAGTTTACTTAAACAGTAAATCCTTCTTTGTTGATTTGCTTTGAGCTTATTCCCAACAATCAGCATAAATCACACCAAGATCTAAGAGATAGAAAGTCACCATCAGATTTCACGAGAATTTAAGAATTTCTGTATATAAATTGCATATTCACCTTAATAGATTTGTTGATTTTTTTACCCAAATACCAGCATAGTGTGTCTCTCTGCTTCCAGGATTTGCAACCCCTACGAACCACGTGGTGTCTTTGTGGTTGCTTTCCACAGGTGTGTTCTGCATGCCCCTCTACATCCCTTACAGCCTGACAGGGAAATGGCACTTGGGAAGAGGCATCTGCAAGCTCTGGCTGGTTATGGACTATCTCCTCTGCACAGCTTCAGTATTTAACATCGTTCTTATCAGCTATGACCGTTTCCTGTCAGTTACTAAAGCTGTAAGTACCCTGTTTATAGCTTCTCTGACTTTTTTCCTTGGAGTATTGTATTCACCAACCTTTGCCACGGTGATGAGTATAAGCCCAAATTTAGTCATGATAATGCCCATCAAAAATATACTGGTGTGTGGAGATTATTAGGTATTTGCAGCTAGATGGGGTGAATATTCTGCATTGAGCATGCTTCAGCACAGAGCTGGCCGACCAGGACTTCTCTCACAATTTCTGCTGCAAGTTGCTGTTGTGTTACGGCCTGAGGAAAAGCAGGCTAGGGGGTAAAAAGAGTAAGGCATCAGACCGGTAAAAACGGAACAGGGAAATAGGAAATTCAGAGTCTTTGATTTGAGATTGGACCTAAAATCAGGCATGAAAGGAAGACAGTGGAGCTAGGGCAGTTAAATACAGGACACTGGGGAGGGCGACTAGACCTGGATGTGGTCACAAATGATCCTAGAGAAGAATGGGAGCAAGAGCAAACAGGCAGAAAGCGGGACAAGAGGCAGACTGCAATCACTGCCGGTAGATATGCAGCAATAAAATCCTCTTGGTGTCTGGAGCAGAACCTCAAACCTCTGCTTTCTGCAAAGAATCCTACACACCTGGTGTGTGCTTTATGTCTTGGGCCCTGCTAGGGGTGGAGGCCAGCTATTCTCACCAGCCACACTGTTAGCTCAAGTGGCAGGGAATGTCACAGAGAACTAAATGTTCCAATTCTTTCGTGATGTATGATCATGTGATAGAATATCAGTCTTATTTTTGTTAATGATAATTAATTTAACTTGCCTTTAACTTTAATTGCCTTTTAACTAAATTTTATTATTTTACTTTGTTTTAATTAAAAGAGAAAATATGGGAAATCAACCACCAAAACTTCTGTCGTGTAAGAAACCTTACGCTGGAAAGCTAAAGACTCAGCGCTGCAATTAAGATCTATGGGCATTTGTATGATATTTCTAGTGACATTAAGTCAAACTTTCGTTATCAGTTGGACGTCTAAGCTCTTAGAATTACACATTCATCCTGTGAAAGGGATGGAGCAGGATGTGAAACACAATATATCTATCTGTTCTGCAACATATAGTGGAAAATATGTACCGGCCCTGGCGTGGGTGGAGAAGGAAGAAAATGGGTGATTTTTTTAGTTTCATCAGCTGAGGGCTGTGGTGCAGTGGTGGTATCTATTGCTTCCTCCTCATGAAGTGTCCAGTCAGTAATTTTCTTACAGGTTAAATCTATGTGCTTCCCTTTCTGTTGAGCACCATGATGCATAAAAATGCTCTAAAAAGCAGTGCAGTTGCCAGTGAGTGGGAGTAATGCTCTGAACAACTATAAAGTGCTAATTCCTCTGTCACTTCAGACCATAGGTGTCTCAAACAGGGCATACCAAATTACTAGGTACTGATGGATGGTCATGTTTCATCCCCTGGACCTGGACCTGGTACAGTGATATCAACCTGTAGAGAGACAACCCTATGCTCTGTCAGCATCAATAAACAGATTTGGGTGAGCTTCAGCTGATCAGCCCAGCGACAGCTCTGTATCACCAAGCATCTCTTGAATTCCTCCCCTGTTACCACTCTTACTTCCAAAATGGGTCTCTACAAGTCTGAAATTTTTATGTTTATTTCCCCTCACAGGTATCTTACAGAGCCCAGCAGGGAATAACATCCAGCCCTGCCATCGAGATGGTGGCCATCTGGGTCTTTGCCTTCCTCCTCTACTGCCCAGCCATCCTGGTTTGGGAGCAGGTGGCCGGACACAGCGTGGTAGCAGCAGATCAATGCTACGCCGAGTTCTTCCACAACTGGCACTTCCTCCTGTGTGCATCCACCCTGGAGTTCTTTGTGCCGCTACTTTTGGTGACCTACTTCAACATGCACATCTTCCACAACATCCAGAGGCGCCAGCGGCGTGGCAGCGTGCAGGACTGTGAGCCTCCAGGGAGCACCAGCCTATCCTGGAGGTTTTGTGTCTTGCCGAGGCCAGGGTCATCATCTCCTCCGTCGGAAGCAGAGGACAGTGTTTCTTCTTCCATGAGACCAAAGAAAGAGTCTTTGGTAACTAACTGCTCATTTCCATGCAGAAACTATTCTATAACCCCAGAAAATGACCTTCCTGTTTCCTTCTGTGCAAAGACCCGATCAAAACTGCAGCTGGACAAGAAAAGAGCGAAGTCTCTTGCCATAATTGTATGTGTGTTTGCCATTTGCTGGGCCCCATACTCTTTATTAATGATTATTCGTGGGGCCTGCAAAGGCAAGTGCATCCATAACTCCCTGTACGAAGCAACCTTTTGGCTTTTGTGGATCAATTCCTCTTTGAACCCATTTCTTTACCCTCTCTGTCATGTTAAATTTCGAATGGCTTTTCTGAAAATACTATGTCCCAAAAAGTTTGCAACATTGAGATCAGGTTCTTTTTAGAAGGAAAAAGAAAAAGCAGGTCCAAGAGGAGCTGGACAAGGGATGTAAGTAGCCACTGTTTGAAATCAGAGTTAGTCTTTTTCAGGAGATTAAACTAGTTGGAAAGTCTAAATAAACCTTCTGTGAAACATCTTCCTGCAGACAAATGTGCATGCCCAAAGTTTGTGTATTTTTCCCAGCTATTTTAATTGGCCAGTTAAAGGCTGTTGCCTCTGTCTGACTTTGCCTTGTAGTCTATCCACATTATCTTAATTCTGATTGCTGAAGATGCTGTCTTCAATTGCAGTACAGCTTATATTTTTGTTCACAGGTGATATTAGTTAAAAATACAACAAAGTTTGTATTACCCATAGGGTCAATAGTATTCTAAAGTTGCTATCTTCTCTGTTCTATTTCTTTTGAACAATTTTCATTGCATTCAGAACCTGATTTTTGCCTATATGAAACATTCAGTGAAGTTATGACTTTTGTTGTCAGCACATAGCACGATTACTTCCTTTCACTAAAGGTTTTTGGCCATCAGAAGCAAATAGGGACTCCTTTCAAAAACTTGGATGTATGCGGTCTCTGCAGAAGGGTGTCACTAGCTATATTTGCTCAGACGCAGCAGTAGAGAATTCAGGTGTGTAAAGCATTTATGTGGATGTCCAACTATTCTGCAAGAAACCAGACTTCTTCAGATGTAGGTTTGAGAGATCATACGAAAGAGCAGTATTTGTTCTTACTCCTTGTGGGGGAAAACCCAACTCTGTTTCTGTTACAAGCTCCTAGCTGGAGGTTGTGATAAACGGGTATATTCCTTACACACTGTATAAGGCTGTGTTTGTTTTCTGCTTGAGCCAGGAAAATGGCTGACTTGATGGCTGCCTGTAGTATGTGTGGTGAGGGCTGAGACAGCTTGGAGGTGATCTTCTTTCAATACACACTTTCCATACTCTTAAGGGCTATTTAGCTGCATGGCTCTGGAATTACCAGGTATTAACTTCCTTACTAAATAAAGTTTAAAATGTAAATAATTTCTTTTCATCACATGGTCAGTAAGTATAAGGCTAGGGAATAAATGGAAGAATGAAAACTAAAGAAATGTGAGAGGTATTTGGTGTTCATTTTATTTTGTTGTATATTCATACAGTATATTAGTATATTTTACCTAACAGTCTTGTGAATGTTTTTCTAGGCTGAACTACCATTTAATCACAGTTACATGTTTTGCTATACTATATGATAATTTATACTCTTCTACAAATTACACGTATTCAGCAATGTAAGAAGTATTCTCTCAAATACAAGATGAGAACTCTAATATTCAACAGAAACTATTTTGAAGACCCATTTTTTGCATTTGTTATAAGATTTTGGCCAGTGAGTTGGACTTGTAATTACTGCTGAAAGTCGGTATATCTATATATCTATATATCTATATATCTATATATCTATATATCTATATATCTATATATATCTCTCCAAAGCATGTCTGAACACAAAACACAAGAGCCACTACACCCATCTGTTTTCTTTAAGCACAGCATGTACCAATCTTTCACCTGCAAAGTTTTTGTCATTCTTTTAAAATGCAACTTGTAAAGTCAGTGGTGTTGAACACGTGCAAACAGATCTGTCTGTGTCAGCTTTTAGAGCAAATCCTCCTTAAAGTTTATAATACATGCTTTTGACTGTGTCAGCAGTACAGAGTTAAAGATTTCATTCTAGTTAGCTTTTCAAAAAGATACCTTTGAAATTTAGCTATTGCCATGTGTAGACAAGGACACATAATCTTATATCTATGATGTGTTATATCTTTTTCTGTTCTTCATCTTTCTTGTTCACATATTTTGCTTTGTTATACCAACTTGATCTCTGCCCCAGCTCTTTGGTGCAGGCCAGAAGAGCTGAGTGCTGGTATCAACAGAGACTTGTTTATAAGCTGACTGAGGCCTTCTGAATTCTGCAGCAGTGCCCTGTGCAAAGCCAAGGAAAAGCAAGTTGAGGTTAGTTGATCCAAGATATGGAGGACAGGCTTAGGTGCTCTGAGGGGCAGTGAAACACTTAATGCTGCCTCCATTTGGGCTGACTTGACACGTTAGGAGTTGTCAGAATAAACACTCTAACTGGACAGGGCTTCTTGGTGCAAACTTGGTTTTAGAGGCATGGGCAGACATTTCAGTAGTACCTCTGGCTTATTTTTGTCAGCCTTTGCAACTGTACTGGGAAATAAGTTGGGAATCTATTTAGTCTTATCTCCCTCACTTTTCCTTACCTACTGTTAGTAGGATAGCGGAGTCAGAAAGAAGCTGATGGGAAAGCAAAATGAGTTTCTTTAGGTGAGGGGCTAGATTAGTCTCTTTATTCTTCTGATAAAGAAATTATTTCCAGCAGAGAAAGGCACAGAATCACAGCACTGATGCTATGGTTTGGATTGGGAGGGACCTTTAAGATCATCTGTACTTGGGCAGAGACACCTCCAACTAGACTGGGTTGCTCAAAGCCCCATCCAGCCTGGCCTTGAATACTTCCAGGGATTGGGCATCCACAACTTCTCTGGACTACCTGTATCAGCGCCTCACCACCCTTGAATTTCTTCCTAATATCTAATCTAAACCTGCCCTCTTTCAGTTTAAAGCCATTGCCCCTTGTCCTCCCACTACCTGCCCTTATAAAAAGTCCCTCTCCAGCTCTCTTGTAGCCCTCCTTTAGGTACCAGAAGGCCGTTTCAAGGTGTCCCTGGAGCTGAACAACCTTCTCCAGACTGAACAGCCCCAACTCTCTCAGCCTGTCTTCATAGAAGGGTGTTCCAGACCTCTGGTTATCTTTGTATCCCTCCTCTGGACCTGCTTCAACAGGTCAATATCCTTCTTATGTAGGGGACTGTTGCTGTGCCTGGTTTCTTGTTGCGGCCTGCCATGTGGTGGCATGGCAGGCCGCAGCCTTCCTGAGAGCGCCGCAGGACATTCCTAGGGAGAGTGGGAGAACCACTTTCCCGCAGCCTTTCGGCAGCCCGAGCTATCTCAGTTAATTGTCGGCTCACAACAACGCGGTGGCGGTAAAGGAGGCGAGAAGGCTCTCATGCATGGAGACTGCAGCAGGTCTTTATTCCATGCTAACTCCCCAAGGCCTGGGACCAGCACACGTGCCAGCTCCCATAGGTAGGGGGCTGGCACATGGCTAGAGCCCAGAGAGAGAGAAGCTGGTGGCTGGCAAACCCCAAGGCAGAGAGACCCGGCTCAGGTGATTCAGAGTCCCTTATCCCGGGCAGAGGGGGCGTGGAGAGAGCACATGGCAGGGCATAGGGGCGGTACAAGGGCGGTGTTAGGATAACAGGGGAACCTGAGGGAGTGGTTTGGACTAGAGAGGGGGGAAGGGGAAAGCCACATCGAGAAGGCAGGCAGGGACATGGAATAGGGGTCCACAACAGGGGACCCCAGAGCTGGATGCTGAACTCCAGCTGGGGTCTCACAAGATCTCTGTACATTTTACCTCTTACCTTTCAGCCAGGCTGTGGAAACACTTGGAACTGTCAGGGGGAGGGTTTAGACCAAAAAGACCCTTGTGGACAGTGAGTCCTTGTGGAAGTTGCACAAATAAGCTGCATTACTGACCTAAGCAATGCTTTCATGCTGATGGCATGAAATTCTTCCTACACCTGCTCTAAACCCACAGTCAGTGCAGGTCCTGTAAACCGTAGCCTGGGATCCATGCTGATGAAAGGCATCAGGAAGGCTGATGGTGAGAGGGAAAATCTGATACCGCTGCCAGATGCAGATTTCACTTCTCCCTTGCACTGGAGGAACCATGAAACCAACCAAAATTCGGATGTGCATCTAAGACCAAAATCTAAAGTTGAATAAAAGACAGTGCCATGCTTTTTAGGAGGAATTTGTCTGGACCTTGGAGAGGTGCCTTTTTAGTTTCATTACTGAGCAACAGCTTAGTCCTTTCTAAAAAATCTTCCTTGGGCTCTAACAAAAAGAACTGATGCAGGACCTATTGCAGAGAAACCTTAGCCAAGAACAAATAAGTCTTATTGCTATTTGTGTGAGGGCCTTGTGGGCACCCAATAGGACTTAATTGCCATGACTTGACCTCCCCTGGACCTCCACTCCTGACACCAGCCTTGGGCCTAGGAGCATCATTAAACTGGGGTGGTCCTTGCCTGAGATACATAAGAGCCTGTAGGCTGCTCTGAGCTCTGTCTTCTGCATTTTTTTGAGGCTTTAACTGGACTTCTGAGATTGGCGTTGGACCCAGCTTGTCACTTCATGTTTTGTCATGTTCTGCCCCAGCCATACCTGGGGAACTGAAGTCATCCACAGCAGCATAGTCTGTGATATCACTCATCTCTCAAAAAGAAATCACACCAGTGGGTCAAATCCAATCTGATCAAGGACTCTCCGGGAGGTTCTCAGTTCTGCCTGCAAAGGATCTCTTGCCTTCTTCCCCCCAAACAATTCCAACTCCAATTCCAACTCCCACTCTTTACTTTTTTTTTTTTTACCAGTGCTATCCTAATACTTTATCATTATATCAATTATATCAATCTTCCCATCACTTATATCCTTCAATGCTGCATTTTTTTCCTTGCAGACTCACCACATTTCTTGTATTCCTGTATTACCAGGTTTCCCATTTGCACCAGGTAGTTCATGTTCCTCCACACTCTTGTAGTGTCTATAGACCTGCTGTGGCACGTATTTCTCTGTGCCTTACTCGGCAGTTCCCCAGGCATATTTGTACAGCTTTTTCACTAAGCATAAGAGACACTTTAAGCCAAGAAACACAACAAATGAATCCTGAGCAGAAAAATCCATTTTTCCTTTGGTCTTGTTTTCTACCTGCATGCATTTATTTTAAACACAATGTTTTAGCAGCAGTGTTAATGAAGAGCACTAGAAAGAGCTTTCCTAGTGTAAGTAGGGTAAACTGGTATAAAGTGGAGTGGCTGGATTTTTGTGTAGCAAAAGTGGAACAGCATCACATAATGAGAGAAGATGAAGGTGATGTTCAATTTTTTGCTCTGCAAAAAGGGAAGTGGAAAAAGCAGACTATTTTTTATATCACTGGGAATCACGAGGTATTGTCCTCTCAAGACCTTTCCCCTCTAGCCCTTTTTTTTGTTGGGATCTGGCTGCTATACTTCAAGCTGGATCAAACTTTCTTGCCTTTAAATGTTGGCACAGTGCTCTGATCTTCACTTGTCTGTATACTTGTTCATTTACTTTCTCTCCTTGCTAAACAACTCTGCCTAAAATTTTTATCTTAAATATGCCTGGGTAGGCTTAAATATGCCCAGAAGGCAGCCACTGTGAGTACATCTGCTGGCTTTCCTTACAATAGCTTCTCACAGAAGCCTTATTTTGGCTTTTTTTTTCCTGTCGCTGTTCCAACCAGCATGTTCCTGCAGATGTCACTGGTGCTACACCGTATTTTTAAACCTTGCAAATCCGTGGGTTTTCCAAAAGGTGCCATTTATGTGTACAATCCTACATGATATGACACCAGCACCTTTCTGCTAAAACTGCCACCAGATCTGCTGTATTACATCTAATATTTACTCTGCTGCGGAAAAGATTAGGGGAAGGGCTTATTACCTTGGCAAAGAAAGGAAGACTTTAGTCACACAGATAATCATAAGTCAGCACAGAACTTCTTCCTAAGTTGCTCTGCATAGAAATCATCCTGTGCTCAGAATTTAAAGCAGCGCCTTATGTCACCCATGGAAAAGGAGACTGTCACAGCGAGCTGAGAGCAGGTCCTCAGCATTGGCTTGTCGGAAAAAAAGTGCCCTCTCTTCTGATACAGAAGGTTTTTTTTCTCATTAAGCTATTTAAGCTATTCTACTTGTGGGCTGCTGCTAAAGAAGTCCATCTCTCCTACCCTTCTTGCTGCCCTTTGTCAGCAGCTTACTTTTGGGTTATCTTCAACTACCAATGAAACTGCAGCTCTGGACAGGAGTACTTGGACATGTTTCTCAGTCATTTCCTATGGATCAGAGCTTTAGCTTTGCTAAAGTTATTGGAGGTTTACCAAGACAGCCAAGTTGTGCCAAACAGCAACAGAGTAGGTCTTCGCCTGATCTGTACAGTGGACAACTTCAAGGGGATCTGCTCAGCAGAGTTTTTGGGGATGGAGAACTTCCCCAGTAAGACAGATCTTGGCTCTAATGCTTTCCCTGGCATTCTAAAGGTCTGAGCAACTTTAACTCTGTCTTGGACCGCTTGTACGTGGGAAACTGTTTGCAACTGTTAAAATTTGTGGAGTTGCCCGCTGGAATATTTACATTCAGCTGGTTCTGCTGCTTTTGACAAAAGACTGCAAGTAAAGCCAGTCCTCAAGAATATATAAAGGCAGTATGTCAGTGCAAATGCTTTCTTTACAGGACATGAGCCAAATTAGTTTCTGAAATAAAGCCAGGGAAGTTAATGGGTATAGCCTCTGAAGTTTAAGGGTTTATATTATTTGTATTCTATTTCTGGTGTACACAGATCAATCAGTTTTCAGCTTTTTCTAGTAATGCCATCTCAGGTTAACTCACCACCTGACTTTTGTGGTATTATACTGACACACAGGTTTTTTTCTGTTCTCTGCTGCTGGGTTGTTCACACTAGTTAATGTCACAATATAATTTTTTCATTATTATACATCAGGTATAATGAGAGCAAACTGCACTGGCCTCTGGCTCACCTTCTCTTACGGCCTTGCATGAGGTGTTGTATCCCTCCTCTTTACCATGCTGGAGGTACTGGAATTGGAGTGCTTTGAGAACCTGTACGTAAACGCTTGTAAGTTTTTTTTCTTGATAAACGTCTCTTGAATCTGAGACATTTATTCAAAGAAACAAGCTAGTTTCATACACTTTTTCAAGACCCACTATTTCCTCATATGGTATTTTTCACTAAGCAGCCTATCACACATTGCTGTGTCAGTAACACACTTTCTCAGTGTCCCTGTACAGGGGTGATCACGTGCTGTCCACCTGTCCAGCAGCTTCCAGCAGGCTCCTCTCCGCAGGGCTCTGCCCTGTGGCATCTCCTCCCCCCAGGGTCAGGCGGAGACAAGCTTCTTTATCCTCTCATGGCATTCTGCAGGAGTGTCCCACAGCCTGCAGTTCAATTCCATCCTATCTCTTCCCACAATCTAGCATGCAGATTTACATCTTCCTTGCTACTTGAATCTAAGAGCATATAAGAGACTAAAGAAAGAGGACTTTAAACCAAAACTGAAGCAAAGTGGTGATTTCATATCTTTACGAGATTCTTCCCATGTCCAGAGCTTAGGCCCTAGCCCTTGTGCAAGTTATTTCTTGTGAAGTCAGAGATTTGTCGCTCCTTGGTAACGTGGGATGGCATATCTGCACAGGCAGGAAATCTGAACCAAATGGGGGATGTGAGGAGGAGTAGTTACTTGCCTACTAAAACAGCAAACAGACAAAATACACCTCTGGTTTTGGTAAAGACCTTGAACCATATTTGAGTGTCTCAGCTCACATAGTTTCTTAGATGTTAGAAAGGATCTGAGTGAATCAATTACCATAGAGAGATGTAGCGGATTTCTTTGGATGTATTTTTCATGAGAAAGGGAACCAATAGAGGGACAGGTATGATTCAGTGCTATGCTATATCCAGTTCTGGGCTGGAAAAGCTCTGAGTGTTTAAATAGAGCCTTTCTTTTTTTCTTTTCCCCTCCAAATTAAAAAATTTAAAAAAGGATGCTAGCAACATGGGTGTAGTTTACTAGATTGCCCATTTAAAAAATGGGCCTTTTTTCCTCATTTTTGACACGTCAGCTTTGCACAGAGGTTAAAGTGTGAACTGAACTTTTGCACTGCTGATAGTATTACAGATTTCTGGCCAGGTCAGGGAGAGGGGACTGCTTCACCCACAGTGGAGCAACTTGAAGTCTTTCTGTAGTGATTAGTATTCCTGGAATAGTATTCCTGGACAGCTTTTGGTTATTTCTTGGACTTGAAGCCGTTGTCTCCTCTCCTTCCTTCCCCTGATCCTTCCAAAGCAAAAATAACCATTCTCAGAGTTCTTGTGGGTGCTTTTGGATGGACCTTGCTGTTAAGATCTTTTCATCTTGGATTGTCTTTCTTTCTTGCTTCAGGCCATTAGCCTTTGCCTTGTCCCCTTTGACTGCCCTGCATAATTCCTGCCTCTCCATGGCTCTTCCCAGTTCAGATCTATTAATTGAAAGGGAAGCTGCCACTGTGGCACCTGAAGGGCTTCTGGCTGAGCCTGAGGAGGGGCAGCAGCCTGCAAAGAGAAGTGGCTACCTGGTGGCTCTTGCCATCAGCTGTGCTTTGCTGACAGTCAGGGCACTTAGCTTCCAATTTAGCTTTTCTAAGAGGCAAAAAGCTCCACAGCTCCACAACTCCACAGCTGTGAGGCGAATTTGAAAGCCGTGCCCTGCCCCAGAGAGAGGAGGGCAGAGGTGTGAGGTGGGCAACAGAGAACCAAAGGAAGCACCTTTGAGCTGGGTACCCTGAGCACAGGCACCTGGATGGCCCAGCCCGCAGGGTCTCAAATTCTAAGTTATCTTTGCAAATAATGACAAATATCCAGGGCACACGCTTTGGCTGGGTCCTTAGGCTGCCCCATCACCCCTACATTTTTGGGGTATATGAAGGTGCTGCAGCCCATTTTCTCTGCTGAGCCACTATTTCCCTCTCCACTTCAAGGCTCCAGTAACAGGAGCTGCTAGTCCTTTAAAGCTTCTTTTCCTTCCTTTTTTTATTCTCTCATCTTTAACTGCTCTGGACATCTCCTCAGTGCTGGGGAAAGCAAAGTTCTCTTTCCATCTGTGTGGTTTCATTAAGGGAACAGAAAGAAAAAGCAAAACTGCCTGTTATTTACAACAAAAGGTGATAGAAGGAAGTAAAAGACAACTAAATACTGAGTAGGGAAAGTTAAGTTTCTCTGGAAATGAGGGAAGAGAAAAGGAGGCTGAGGGGAGACATTATTGCTCTTACAACTACCTGAAAGGAGGCAGTGGCAAGGTGGGTGTTGGCCTCTACTTCAGGAAATTAAGGATAGAACGAGGGGAAATGGCCTCAATTTGCACCAGGGGAGGTTCAGGGTGGATATCAGGAAAAAAATTCTTCACGGAAAGGGTGATTAAGCATGGTAGGAGGCTCACCAGGGAAGTGGTGGAGTCACCATCCCTGGAAGTGTTCAAAAAGTGGGTAGATGTGGCACTTTGTGATATGCTTTAGTGGACATAATTGTGTTTGGTCAAAGGCTGGACTTCATGATCTTGGAGGTCTGTTCCAACCTTAATGATTCTATAAGATCTGAAAAATAAATCAAAAGATTAGCTGCAAGCCTGTTTATGTTCCACAATATTTGTGATTATTGTGCAATATCTGACTAAAACCCCACTGAAGGACAACAAAATGACGGAGTGCAGTTATCCATAAAAACTTTAAATATTGTGAGATGCATTCCTTAGTCATACAGACAAAATTGGTATAGCATAATTTGATTATTCCTTGTTATAGTGGCCCCCTACCTCATAAATGATAAAGAGGGGTCCCCAAATGGAAGGGATGTCTGCAATACAGAGAATAAACTACCTCTGAAGCATGAAGGTTCACATGACTGCAGATTGCCTTTACAAAGTCAGCTGAGAGCCACATTTAGTCATGACAGTTCTAAAGCCTCACCACTTTTTAATAATATAAACTTTAGACTTTTATCTGCATAAGTTTAGTAAATATTGATCAGATTAATGCTTGATACAGTGACACAGGGAGCTTATGTTCTTCTATTTTAAGATCTTAGGTGAGCTAAGAGTTTAAGGTGATTTAAGGATTTTAGATCAGTAGAAAATAATAAATGGCCTTTAAACCTTTAACGCAGCTTAGCTGCAGATTTGCAGGCCCTCGGACATTAAAAAAAAAATCGAGCCTTCCTCATGCAGCAGGGTTTGTGTAAAATCCAGCAGGTTTCAAAGCTGACTTGGTTACACATTATGTCCCTCTTGAAGTGTTCAATGCCACTGAAATTACTGTCACCCAAAGTTTAATTTTTTCCCCTGAGACATTCATGAGCTTGACGATGCTGTGAGCAGTTTTCTTACAGGTCTTGCAGTGTCACCCTTGCAGGCAGACTGTAGGTGGCATCGAATGAGCCTTTCTGCTCCAAACTCTTTCCAGCTTCCATGAGAGGGGTCAGCTGGGAGAAGAGGCTGACAAGGCCTGTAGCACCACTTCATATACCTACAGGATAATTTTGCTTGGAGGGGACCTGTGAAGGTCATTTAGTTCTAGAGAACACTTTAAACGTGTAAACAAGTTAACAGGTTTTACTTTTTTTTTTAGTAATTTTTTTCTGTGTGTCAGTTCTGATTCTCCGAGGAAGTGAAAGCAGAGGAAGTGGAGTGCTACAATCCATGATTGTTTTCCTGTGTGAAAGACTTCTATAGCAAGACAGATTCTAAACGGAAGGGAATGTTTCTGAGGCAGCCAAATGGGGCCTACCACAGTGTGGCACTTACCTCCCCCTCACGCCCTGCCCCATCAGAATGAGACAAGGGCTTTTAATGGCCAAGTGAATCCTGTCAGCAGCCAGCAGCCGCTCCTGCCACTAGCAAAATTAGTGGCAATGTTAGTTTTGTGCTAGTTTCTTAACATGAACTGATTTGAATAATTTGATTTGAAAGTTAGTTCAGAGCATATGTTTTATGTAAAAGTAGAGCAATTGTCTGAAAATCATTGAGCGGGAACTGAGGAAATCTTCACTGAGAGTCTTCAAAGTGACACTCTGGTCACTTTGTTGGGCCATCCTTTCTCACATACCTGCAGCTCAGCCTGAGTTGTAGTTAGCTTTCTGTGTCACAGCTCTTGCTGGAAACCTTTGCTTGAGCTGCAGATCTTTTGCAGCTCGTTTTCCTTCCAGCCTGAATTTACTTTTGACCACTTTGTATGTATAGGTTTCTTGCCAGTGCTTTTTATTTTAGCTGGGTCTCTTTTCCCCAGGCTGCTTCTCGCAGACACATCCCCAGTCAGCCAGCCTTTGTTAGGCTGAACAGCCAGACATCTCACATCCATTTTCCTAACCTTCCCACTGACCTCTCTGTGCCTCTTCCAGCTGGAAGGTATCTCCCTGAAACATGGGTGACCAGGATTGTAGCAGTTTTCCATATGGTATCACCTGGGCCTCGTACAAAGACATGAATGCTTCCCTATTTTTGCTAGAAATCCCTCCCCTGCTGCCCTCATAGTTCCCTTTTCAAAAAAGGAAATTAAGTGAGTCTGGCAAGGTCTACCTTTAGTAAACCCATGTTGCATTTTATCCCATATTGCTTTTACCTCTGCATCATTAATTAGACTCCCCACAGAACGCTATTTTAAAGCCTAGCAAGCTATTCAAGTGGCTCTAATAGACCTGTAAATATGGGTCAATTTCTTCACCTTCTTAATTGGAGGTCATACCCTTGTTCCCCAGTCCTATGGCTCTGTCCACAACCTTATTACTTTATCAGAGACACTTGCTAACAGACTTGAAAAGTCTTGTGGCAAAGCTTTTCTAATTTAAGGCAGGATATTATCTCATCCTTCCTATTCTAGCATGCTGGTCACCTTTGTCTTAGGGAAGCTGAACATTTTCTTTATATTCAGTATTTAGTTTGGCTGACTTACCTGCACTTCTGTTCTTTCAAATTAATGACTTGACTTATAAAACTGTTTTTCCTGTGTTTCCCATTTAATTTAAGCTGCGCCAATTTGTAATAACTCCTTAAAAGATGTTTTCTTTAATCATCTGTCTTTTATAGTGCCTCAGCCATGAACCAAATCAAGTCCACACTGTGATCTTCTGAATGAGGGTTGCTGAGGATGAGGATACTTGTTGGTCATCTCAGTTAATGATATTGTCAGACGATATTACCATTAGAAGCATTTGTTTGCTAACCCACATCTAGGCTGTCACACACGTTTGCCATAATGAGATTTCTGACAGCACTTAGCACTCTGACAGTCTTAGTGAGATTGTTGGGCATAATCAAATCTGGTGGTGAAATTCAGTGTCTGATCATTGGAAAATGCCTGTGCTTCCCAAAAATGTTGTTTCGGTTGTTTTTTTTTTTTTTTTTTTTTTGTCCTCAAGCTCTTCTTGTATATTGGTGCCATCATTTTTTTTTTATTATAGCTTTCTTTCTTCTCATATTACTGCTTCATAAAGTCCAGGGTATTTTTTAGATTTCATGGTGAAATTTGGTGGTCTCAAGAACAAAAAAAAAAAAAAAAAAAAAAAAAAACAAAAAAACAACCCCAAACTGTATTCATCTCAGAAATAATATTGCACTCTTTAAAATATCCCATTATTATGGATTTTGGAAAAACTAGTGATGCCCAATATATTGCATAAATTTAGAAGTGCTCTCAGTTGTCAAAGTGGGTTTCTTTTATTTATGGCTTTGATTAGCTTTTTTTCAGTTTGGGGACACAGGGAAAATTTGGGAAGAGTGCGAGCCCATAATGAATGGCCAGGAGAACACATTTTTCTAAAACAAAAAAGCCTCTAACCAGACTATTCTATAAGCAAATGTGCCCAATGGAGATAGTCCAGACAACTGCACCTGGACACCACCTGGATATAATTAAGGTCCCAGAATGGAAGATGTGTTAAAATAGATGCCAGGAAATTTAACACTCTCCCTTCTTTGTTCATCTGCTGCAAAGGGATGGCGTAGATAGTACAGTACAATGGACCCATAGGACTCTGGATATCTCTGAGAAAGACTTTTTTTCTTCTTTTAGGTTCTGCCAGTGTCTGTATGTATTGGATTTTTTCTGCTTCTTGACCCTACAAGGTGCAACCACACACCAAGGGTATTTCTGTGGCTTACATTGGCTCTGCAAGAAAGAATTACTTTGGGTGTCTCCCATGCTCATATTCACAGGCCACACTCAGCCCCTGTGGGTTTCCTGTTCTTCTTGAAAGCATTAATTCTTCTTAAAATTGCCTTCATCGTGTCATTTCTTTCTCTCACCCATTACTGACCACGTTTTTTTTTTTCAATGTGTTGTTCAGCACTAAACTTCAGAAACACGGTTTTCATATGCTGCTTTATTATCCCTAGGTGAAGAAAATGCAAGCAAGTTTGCAAATATTTAAATCTGGTCTACTCAGAGACCAGCTTGGTTGAAATGAAATGTAATGCTTTGCCTGAAAAAAAAGTGAAGGGGAAAAATAAGGTTCAGCTATGCGGAATACAACAATCAGTTGGTTAAAATCTAACATAGTGCCTTCATTAAATGTTAAAAATCTCTGTTGCAACAGTATTAGCACAGCAGGGTTGTGAAGAGCCAGAGATAAATAATGACTCAGAGCAAATAGGCCCCAGCAGGAGAAAAGAGGTGTTTCACCTTATTGTGATCAGAAACCGTCCTTATGTATGTTCTAAATTACCCCTAATCCCATTATTATTATCATTACATGTGACCTTGCTAAGTTTCTGTTGTAAGAATAAAGGGAAAAAAAGGAAGTCTGAGTGAAGACTTTCTACATATTATCATGTTATATTAATTTTGTAGAGGAACTTGGGACAGGAGTCTGTTGCAATAGGCAATGCACAGGCTGACTTGGTCCCTGATTAGCTTTCTCATATCGGAAGCCCCAAGGGAGGGAAAAATGGAGGAGCATACAGTCAGATATTATCATGATTTGCACAACTGGAGGCTGACGGACAAGCTGGGCTGCGGTTTAGCTGTGCTAGGTGCTTTATAATCACAGAATGATCTGGTCCTTGCCTGAAAAAGTTACCAGCCTTGATGCGCAATAGAATGAAATTAAATTAGTGCATCAAAAGCATCTCAGCCATCTGTGACTCCTTATCAGCCTTCAGAGATTCCGGAAGAAGTGAGTCTTGAAGAGGGATCTAGGATGGTGGATCACACCCATCTTGTCTCTGTCTGTTGTGGGACTCAGTATTGTTCCTCATAAAGAGAATTTATGGTAATAAATAATTATGTGGTGATATATAGGTAAGGGCAATAACAATGCTAAATTCCCTGCGAGCATACAGGGCCTTCTGGTACTTTGCTCACCTTTGGGGCTTCAATCTCCATGATGCCACGATTTTGGTGATTCATCTTTGCTGGAGGAGCTGGGAACAGCTTGGGAACACAGTGAGTGACCAGTGTTGTGGTGGGGAGATTGTGCTCCACGAGGGGGCATCAGCACAGAAGAAGGTGTGAAATGGAAGGAGGAGGGAGTAGTTAGGTTCATCTGCCTCTTTGGCTTGAATGGGAAGTAAAGCAGACAAAGGAGCAGGGACCTTAGGGAAATGAGAGCAGGCAGAAGGGGTCTGCAGTTTGGGAGGCCTGTCCCTGGCACAGCAAAGGACTGTAAGGCAGGAGCTGAATTTGAAATCGGGACCAGTGTAAGGGGAAAGGTAGACAGCTAGAAAGGTGTCGTGAAATCTGTTTTGAATACACACAAGAAGTAATGCGTATCATGGATTTCATCTCAGAGAAAAACGACTGTAATCTATGTAAATGATGATGAATTCACTCATATAGAGTTGTTCGTGTTTTAAAAATAAGTTGAAGTGACTTTAGATACAATGACTATAGGACAGGAAAGAGGGCGGTGGTGTTTCCATCACAGGGGATAAATGCTGAGCATCTTCACACATAAGACGCCTGTGTAAAAAAGGGAATTCATCTTCTTCCTTTGTGTGGAAGTATGGCTCTATTCCCAGCCAAACATGCACGGTACAAGTGAAGTTAGAATAAAAAAATATCGAAACAACCACAGAAAAAGAACACAGGCAAAAATAAGTCTTGAAATGTATATATTTGGGCAGAGTATGAATGTTTAAATGATATTAATATACCCTCTGAGAGATGAGGAAAGGTTCTGCCATCTCCTATTATCTGGCTTAGTAGGCTGAATAAGTGAATAATTCAGAGAGCAAAGTTTCTCCAATGAATGAGTCACCTAGACTCCAAACTATTAGCATGCAGCCAAGACACATTGAAAAAGCAGAGTTCATACACACTGGTTTTAGTAACTGCTCCACTCAGTGGGGAAATAAATCAGTTTTTCCTCAGTTAACACAAGATCTGAATAACCATCAATTCCCTCCACAGTATCTGCAGCACAAATGGTATCACAGATGCTTGATGGTAGGTATAAATTAGCATATTATGCCCATAGGGGGAGGCTGGATGATGATGGCTTAGTAGCTGAAGCCTGCTGGCCTCTGGGAAAGTGCAAATGGTAATGTCAGATGACTCAGTCTGCCAGGTGAGCAAGAGAAGCTGTGCCTCCACAAAACAAAAAGGTGAAAAATGAAGACAAATTGTAGAGTAGTGTCTGTGGTCACAGACATAGTGCTACCCAACATCCATGCTTACTGACATTTAGAGGCAGGGAAAAGCACCTTTGGAACTTACACTGATACAAAGGAAGGATTGAGAAGTACCTGGGCAAAATATCACTGCATGGGTCTTTCCTCTTAGATACTGGCCCTTCCTGGAGGAAGGGAAATGACAACTACTTGGAAATCTTATGAGTTAAAAGGAAGTGTAGGAACTATCTATGCAGATTCAGACCTCCATCTGAAGGCAATATCCATTACTGAAAATCCTGACATAGTTTAAAAGCAAAAGAGGGGACCAAACTCACTACACCAGTCTGGTTGGACCACTGACTCCTTTCCTGTAAGTTTATTCCTCTTGTATTTCCTCACAGTGGGTTTTCCTCCCTGTCTTTTTTTTTTTTTTGCTATTCTCATCCTTTTTGTTCTTGCCACCCACATTTTTTCTCTTTTAAAAAGAAGAATTTGATTCCTATAAATCTTCCAACCCTCAACACTTCTCTCCTGGTGGCCTGTTGTTCATGAGGCAGCATCTGCACAGTGCCAGGTGGGATTCTTTGTCAGCAATTGACAGGAGATGCTGCTGGTAGCTATTACACACATGAAAAGGAAGACGATGCCGAAATGAGGTTGTTAGAGAACCACGCGGCTCTTTCCTCATGTTGGGAGGACAAGTATACAGATTTCTCCTTCACTGCTGCCTGCCAGCATGTAGCTGTCAATTATTGCTGGTGCTTTGACACCCGAGCAGCAGCCTAGCCTCTTCCTCCTCGGCCATCCCTGCCTCCTCTGCTGCACAGAGCTGCCTCTCCAGGTTAATGAGGTGTTGGTGTAATTTTGGCACCCGCTTCTTGCGCTGACAGCTGTACCCCGGCTCCAGGAGTCCTGGCATGTTACCACCACTGTCGCTGACCCGGGCCCCTCGCTGGAGCTGCTGCACATCTAGCAGCAGCTGGTTTCCCAGGGGTTTTTCCCTGTTAGGCTTGGGGATGGAAGACAGCAGCAGCAGCCAACACTGTTAAACAAGCAACTTGTGTGAGAAAGTTTTTCTCACAGACTGGGTTGGTCCACCTTTTACTGCAGCTGCTAAGTGAGGGGTGGAAAAGCAGAGTGCGTTCTCCTTGTCCTTAGCCTCCACACACAGAACAGTTGTGGGTGCTCTGCAGTGGGAGTAGCTCCCTGATGAGGTCAGGGGCACATTCCTCTGCCTGCCTGCCAGGGTAGCCAGCAGTGGTAACTATGACAGTGGCAGTGGTAAAAAGTAATTTTTTTATAGTTATGAGATCAGTGGCATGTATTCCACGAAAGGAGAGTTGTACCCACAGACTCTCTGGAAGTCTGGAAGAGGCTGTCCTGGTGCTGTTTCATCCAGGATAGGTCCAGCTCTGCCCATGTGCCCACGGCATCCCCAAAACATTCACTGCTAGTGAGGAAACCACTTCCTCCAATATTTCTAGAACATGATTCTTAGGAGGCGCGAGCAGGACTGGAGTAAGGCTGGAGCAAGGAGGGTGTCCCAGGCACTGTTGTGAGGGGCTCTAGCAGGAGACCTGCAGGGTTTCTGTCCTCCCTCAGATCTACCATGTGGGAGGTGGAGGTGGTCATACTAAAGTCCTGCCAATGTCTTAAACCAGCCTGAGGGACTGAAATTTTACAAGAAGACGGTTCCTTTTCTGCGGCTTGAGGTTGCAGGGGATGACCTGTAACAGCAAATGTTTACTTCTCAATTAGTTATTGATTTTTTTTCCAATTCACTGACAGTCCTGAACGTCCTTGGAGCAACTGGGAAAGCTAGAAATAAAGCTACTATTTACCTTAATTAATAATCTGTGTTTTTTCCTCTCAGGGACCAAGAAACCACTTCTCAACATTCATGGGTCATGAGTCATCCTCTCTCAGCATCTATGTAACTTATTTAAATGTTAGAGCTATGATATCTACAGTGCAGCCAAGGCTAATGAAATTGGGAAGTGCCTTCCCATGTAGTTACTCCAGTCCTTCATCTTTAATGCACAAGGAATGACTCAGGTGCACAGAGCTCTTCTCCCTCCTTTATGATGGCATTTTCCCACCTACTGAGTATTTTTTACTATTGTAGATCTTACGAGAGGAAAGATTGGTGTAGGAGTCGTGGCAAATTACCTTGCAGCACTTGTAATCAGTACTATTGCCAGTAAATGCATATTCTTGGAAATACTGGGCTGTTGCTGCATAAGGGATCTTACAGGCAAGGGTGATGATGAAGGGTCTCTTTGTAGCGGGAGAGCTGAGCCGACGCAGCCGCAGAGCCCACCAGCCCAGTCACAGCTCAAGGGCTGAGCTTCAGAGGGAGGAGGGTCAGGAGGAAAGGCCACTGAGGCTGAGCTAGGGCTGCCCCAGGCACTGCTAGTGAGCGGAGACTACTGCCTGTTAACTCGCCTGCCATCACTCCTTCACAGGAACTTTTGCTAGTACAGCTAATCCTGCTCTAGGGATTTAGCAGGAATAAAAAACAGGAATAAAAATGTCACTGCTTAAACCAATGTGGTTCCACAGATAGAGGTTTCCAGTGCAGACTTAGCCTCAGGTCAGTTTTTTAAGGGTAGCTCTTGTCATCATTTACACTAAAGCTGGACTGTTGGGGGAAAGAAGTCAGAGAGGTTGCAGCATCACTGACCCTTTGATTTTGCCTGTTTCCCTGTACTCACTATTTTGGAGCCGGGGTTCCAGTGATGGGCAGATATCAGGAGAATCACAGCATTTGCCTTTTATTTTTTTTCAGTCCCTTGACTGCAGCTGGAAGATTTACAGGAACAATTGTGAGGTTTGAAACAAGGAGACAGAAAAACACCACCAGGACAATTTCACTCATGTGATGCTACTCCCCATCTCTTTTGTGGTCCTGGGGGGCCAGAGGCATAGAGATGACCTTCCCTTTCAGAAACACTGTCTCCCCCTCACCAAAGTCTCCCCCTCATTCTTCGGGCAGTTCCTGCTTTCCCCTGACTGACCTGCGACTCCCCAGCAGCCTTCAGGAGCGCACAGGTTTGCTGCTGGAAAGCGAGCCCCGCGTGTCTCTTAGGGTGCGCTCTCACCAGCCGGCAGTTCTCTGCACGCCGGCTTCTTTGCCATAGCGCGGGCAGAGCATCTGCAATGCTCCCGAGTCGTGCCTCCAGCAGGCATCCCACGGTTCGGCCGGGTGGATGCGGCCACTGGATGTCACTGTTGTTCCGCGGAAACCCTCCGAAAGCCAAGGCCGGAGAAGAGATGGTAGGTAGCTATGGGGTGGCAGAACACGAATTTTCACACCCACTGCGGGATCTGCGGCTTTGAGTGGCTCCGAGCAGCCCGGTCTCACACAAAAGATCCGTAAGGATTCTGGGAGGGTGAGATATGGATGCTATGGGTGTTGGTGCTGTGCATTAGTTTGTGAAAGCTACTTATTGATGATGGAAGGAAACGGTGATGAAATTAGCAGGATCCCCCAGCAGTAGCTTTAGAGTGTCTTTGACATTTCCTGTGGCTGCTCACTTCATGGACTCATAGAATCATGGAATGGTGGCTGGAAGGATCTTTAAGGTCATCCCGTTCCAACCCCCCTGCCATGGGCAGGGACACATTCCACTAGACCAGGTTGCTCAAAGCCCCATCCAACCTGGTCTTGAACACTTCCAGGGATGGAGCATCCACAACTTTTCTGGGCAATCTCTTGCAGTGCCTCACCCCCCTCCCAGTAAAGAGTTAATCTCTTCTCTGCGTGCAAAGGTCTGAGGGCAGCAGGAGTCCAGCCAAGATGAGAAGGCTGCATCTCATGGATGCATCAGGGGTGAGCTGCAGGATGCCAGGAATGGAATCAGGAAAAGCACATCATCCCCAGCCTGCACTCACTTCCTGGGGCAAGCAGGGTGTGTGAAAGGAGCATGTCACCGGTCTTGCCCAGATGAGTGGCTGGGATGCAACTGGGCTGCCCAGTTAGGGAGCTGGGAAGTGTCCTCAGGCGCTCCCAGTGCAGACAACGTTTGACAAACACCAGTGAGCCCAGAACAGTGGGTGTGTCCGGAGAGGATGTTTGCAGACAGTACAATGTTAGGTGAACCTGTGAATACTTCTGCTTTGTCTAGAGCATTTAGGCCACAGCAGACTGTAGGGCAGGGCAAGCAAAGAGACAAAGGCAAAGTAATATTTCTTCTCTTTTCCTCCTCTCTAATACTTGCATTGAACAGAAGCTCCTCACGGATAAAGACTGATTCCTAGATCTCAGAGTCCAAGAGAGAGCTGTTGAACATTAGTGTTTTAGGGAAGGTTTCTTCTCCCAGTTGCCAGTCTGGCTTTAGATTAGCTCTGTAGGGATGTCAAGGTTTGTCTTCTCTGAAATGTCCTACCTTTCTTAAGATATAAAGCGAGCACCTGTTGTTTTCCTACTAAATCTTCATTGATTAAACTTCCAAAAGGGTTTCTAGCAAAAGAACTTAGTTAAATGGTAAGAAAATACATCTGTACAATTAATTACTTAAATAAAACTTCAGGAAGTGACAGGCTTTCCCAGAAAAAAATGTTCTGGTAAGCAAGGTAAAAAGTTGCAAATGAACATTGTTCCTTAGGAGATATTCCTTTTTATCACATTCCCTTTCACTGAAACCTTGACTCAGTAAGATACCTGCATATGTGACTAAGTCATTTGGATCTAATTCTCTTGGGTATCTGCAAACAAAGGACAGTCTCAGGATTGACACTCTGAAGTGACCTTGATTGTACTTTAATAGTAGCAGTATTAAAAGCAGTGAGGTGATGCCAAGGAAAAATGAGAATACAAAATTTAGGATTTAAAATTGAAGCTGGCTACAAAAAATGAATGGACACATCCAGCACCTAGCAGGCGACCTAATGTATTTGGTTAAGTGGTCATCCATGGACTGTGCAGGCATCCCCCAGTTAGTGTTAATCCCCCGGAGAAGCTCCTATGGCATAATGAGGCAGTCAGGATATCCCAGAAACAGCAGAGCCATTCCTCAGTGTGTGCCCCAAATGCCTTTGGAGGAACAGTGACCTTAATGGATCCCATGTCTCTGTGTTCAGCCAAACCCTTGGCTGTGAGGAGCCCAGAAGCTTGTGCTAGTGCTGCACTGCCCACAGGCCTTGCTGAGAATCTTGGAAATAATTGGTACTGATCTTGCTACTTGGCCTGTGGGTGAGGTCTGACTCTCTTCCAGATGACTGTGAGAAAAGTGAGTCCTGCATGTGTGGATTTGCCCTCCAGATGCTCTCTCTCACCTGGGGGCCTCTGTCCCCAGAGAAACATGCTTTGCCCCATAATTTTTGTAAACCAGGAGACTGCTTGAATCATGATGGGCCACTCTAATAGGAGGAAATACCCAGACTAGTGACTTCTTAAGCTTCTTTCTCCTTTGATCTTTTCTTCCTGGAGGCATTTATTTGATCTTGGAAGGACCTTAGGGCTACAGTCTGCCCTAGCAAAGATATGACAGAGAGCAGAGGAAAGATTTTGAGTCTTTTCTTCTGACTATTCCCCTACGTAACACAGGCAAAATATTGACATGTTTCTCCCAGGAGTATAGGGGCAAGATGTAGCAAATCAGAGTGGAGATAAAGTAAGTGAAATCGAGCAATATGAAATAATAGGAAAAGGTTATGGCTCTGAGAGGTAGGATACTCTTCTCAAAAGTACTGTATGGGTCTCAAGAGGCTTGGATCCAGGAGACCTGACAGCCGGTGTGAAACAATGTAAAGGCCAACAGATTGCTTTGTTTCTCAGGTCTCCACCTGTGAAATATCCCCTGCCCCTTCTCTGTTTAGCCTTAGCGGGACTGTGGCTTTTCCGGGTAATACAGCAATGGAGCGAAGAGCTCTCACTTTCTGTTGGAGCCACTAGATGGGACCAGAGTAAAACAATGAAAATAATTTCGGCATATAGGCCAATAAAGACATGTTATCTTTGACCTTTAAATCTAGTCTCAGGATTCAATCCAAATGCCAGTTTAGGCTTCCAGAGTTCCCTGCTAAACATTAATCATCTTCTCTGCTTCTTCTTTTTTCCTTCTTTGAAGTAAGCTTCATCGACATAGCTGGCATTTGCATTGCCTTGTTATAGGAACCAAATCGTGTCCATCTGTAGACATGAAATATGGAGGGGCCATTTGGGCTGCTGAAGTGCTTCTCTTCCCTCACCACATTCATTCCTGAAAGCACTGAGAGGAGAGTTAAATACCAGAGGGAGATCAGATGCAGACACAAATGGAGAAAAGCTGGGGAAAGCAAAATGAAGCACATCTTCATGTTTCCCTCCCCACGAGCTGTGGCTAGGGAAATAAAGCAAAACCAGGACTCCAAAATTCAGCAGCAGAAGGAAAGGCAGGAGCGAGGTTTGCAGTCTTTCCCCTGTTACTTTGCCCATCCCAGCACTCCATTCCTCACCGCACACCTATTTGCCATAGGCAGTGAAGGTGAGTCAGGCTGGACAGGGTCCCTTTCCCCCGACCCTCTGTGGAGGGAAGTGCACTGGCAGTGCTGCAGGTGTAACAGCACCTCCTAATTCACATCGCTGACAATCAGTCAGAAACTGAAAATAAACAACCTATTTACATGTATTTTAAACACAGCTCAGTGCCCGGCAGCCCGATTATTTTGAGGAAGAGGTTAAAGCAGACGCTGTAAGGCAAGGACCTTACATACCGAGCTCCAGCCCTCGGTGCATTAATATGGCTGAGTGGAGATACTAACATAACCTTACCTGTAATGGCATGAACACACCACTGTAATAATTCATTTAGAATGATGACACCTGAGACCTAATTTAAAACTCCTAGATGAATACTGTTCTCACATTCAAACCCCAAGGCTGCTGCAAACATACCCAAGAAATCCTAAGAACTATAGAGAGCCTAATTGAATTGGACTTAAATGGACCATTGAGGTGGCCTCACAGAGCTCTGGGGAATTTATATTGTCTATACTGTATCAGAATCACAGCTTGAACTGAATAACAGGTTACATCCAATCATGTTACTGTAACTCATGCTTGAGGAAAGGGGGAAACCTTTTGCTATCAGCAAGGCTGTATGGAAAACAATTTCAAATCACTTTAAACCCGGTTGGCAACTACTTTGCCAATTATGGAGTCCTTTGGGAAAGGTGTGTGCTAGGGCTCGGGACTAAATGATTTATGTCAAGCGCCCCAGTCCCTGGAGGCACATACAGGAGGCTGGAGAGGAGGTGCTTGTGGCTAATTATTTCTCCTAAGAATACTTTAGCAAGGTAATTTGCGCTTGCAGATGAGTCACTCTGCACGCTGAATATAACACAGGGAAAGCAGAGACTTCAGCGCTACAGCACACAGACAGATAAAAGCGAAATGAACGGGATCTTCAGTCCTTAATCTCATATGCAAAACCCCAGGCCCCCGGCCGCCCTGCCTGCCCCCTCTCCCCCAAGGGCCCCTCACCAGTGATGCTCAAGGGGGACCACAGAGGAAGGCCAAGGACAGCCTCATCCCCACACCTAATTACAGAAAGGAGCCCAGCGTTTAAAAGGCTGATAAAAGTGTGCACTCTCTGCGACTCTTGGTGGTGCAAATCTGCTGGCAGCTGGGCATGCAGGAGGGAAAAGCTCGGGCAAGCTGAAGCAGGTAGCAGCCAAATGCCTTCCCAGCGTTCCCGCCTGTGCATCCCCTTGGTGCACTGGCAGTTTCTTTGCTCCTGTTGTCTAAAATCTCCTCACAGGTGCACTGTTGACACTGTGTTATAATTTATGAAGCTGCAGATGCCTGGAACATGTAATTCATTTTGCAGATGGCAAGTGTAAATTCTGCTGTTCCTCACATGGCACAGACTTGCCTGTTAATAAAAAGGCTGACCTCCCAGATCCTGGCTACTCCGAGAGGTGTAGCAAATCCTTTTTGGATGTGTTGCTGCCATCGGGTAAGGTGTACATAGCATTGATCTTGCAGATGATTCAAGCCTGATTTCAAGATCCCCACTGCCCCAAAGCTCTGGGGTGTGAGCTTCGGGACTGACTCAAAGCAGGGTGAATTTTGGTCAGAAGTTTGGGGTTGATGTGCACCTGAAGCACACGTTAGAACGTTGTGCATGTTCTGAACACTGCCTTCCAGATTTTCATCTGATTTTAACCCGTATCATATATTTGACTTTTATTCAGGTCCTATCATTCACACTGGCTTTGGGATTTCAGGAGCAGTGAGAACATGGATTTGTGGCAAACACAGAGCTGCTGTTCTTGATCTGGAGTTAGTAGAGATGCAGACACACTCTCCTTCTGAAAAATGCATTTGTGGTTATCTGCTGCTTTGAGCAGCTGAGAAGAAAGAATGCTGAAAGTCCCTGTGGAAATGCCACTCAAGGCTTTTGAGCCCAGATGAGCCCCAAGCCCCCCAGCTGAGCCTGGGGCTCTGCAGAGCAGATGCTCTGGCCATGCTGGTGCCTGCTAGAGTGTGGGTGGGTAGTGAGCCACCAGAGCTGCAACCTGCAGCTGCAGCACTCTGCATGGATCAGTCTGCAGTAATACTCTAGGAAAGATGTGAAGCACCTTTCTTTCCTGCAGCAATATAGGCAGTAACACAGCTGCCATAGACGGAGAGGGGCCAATGGATTTGCTAACCCAGAGCAAAGAGGTGAGTTGTCCAACTTGTCTCAAACGGGGACAGTTGTGAAAGATTGAGTAGCTGAATTAACTGGCTTCAAAACAGCAATCTGACAAACCAATGGCTTTTGGGTAAGTCTAGTTTGTCCAAAAGATCTGTGGACTTCTAGTCCATGCTCATGTGACAGCCTTCCATTGGGAGTGTGGAGCAAAATCTATTCTTGTTGACCTGATTAAGGCTCGGCTGCAAGGCACAGCCATCACTGAGAGGCTCCTCTCTCAAGCACGAGCTGCAGGGGAAAGCCAGGTGGGAAAGCCAGTTAAATGCTGGCTGTTAGGGCAGGGAACAGGCAGTGTTAGCAGGCACTGTAAACCCATGGCTGGCAATAAAAGGGTCTGTAGTTTGTAGCATTATGGGCTATATAAGCTGAAGTGAGAAAGCTCCAGGAGAACCTTAGCTGAGGTCAGTTTGGCTTTTTTGCTTTTCTTTGGACATATTTGAGCCTGGGTTCAAAACAGTCACATTGAGCAGAAGAAGATCCAGACTCATGGTGTCTGTTAGAGAGTAGGGGAGAGGAAGAGAGGATGCTGAGGCAAAACACACAACCCCGTTTTTCCTGCCCCTGCTCAACCTGTCCCCCCTGTTTGCCAAGGAGACACTCCAGAGTGCAGGAGTAAGACCTTACGTTAGGTTAGTCTCACAAAGGAGGCAGGGCATGCACTGCTCATCCCTTCTGGATTTAAGCCACAGCAAAGGTTGTGTTGGAAGCTGCCACCCAGCAAAACATCAGTGTTCTGTTCTCTGCCTGATTGCCCCAGTCTCCTGGTTTATTGGACAAAAACCTGCCTCAATAACTTGCATGCAAGAGAGCAGCCGGAGCACATTCAGCGGGAAGGGTGCATGAAATGGAGCACTGGCTCAACAGAAAATCTTTCACTTGCTCTTTTTCTTCTTTTTGGTACACTTTCCTAGAGTCTTTTCAGGGCCGTTCACCATCAGGCACACAAATCCCCGCCACAAGAGCTTAAGAGTCATTCTTTCTGTCCCAGCTGATGAGAAGAAACATTATTCTGCAATATGGTCAAGATCTTCCAGGTCTTTTATCACCCCAAGTAGGATCACAGAAGAACTCCTCACAACTGTTCCTCTTTTAGTAGAGACAGTTTACAACTATATTATGCATATCTTTTATGCATTTCTTTGTATTTTATTTTTTTATTCTTCCCAATCTCTTTTAAGTTTCTTCCCCTTTGCACATCTGAGCTTTGCTGATCACAGAGGTCAAACAGATTGAAAACATGTGTGCAAGTAAAGTGGCTTCACCTTTGACCTCAAACTATTCCTTCTTGGGAACATTTAATTTGCTCTAACCAAATGTATTTTTATTTTAATGGAATGCTCTTTGCCTCAGGCAAACTGTGTGGAAGTCCATCAGATGTGTTTTCATTTTACCACTTTGTAGAAAAGTGTATTAATCCATTTTGCTTTACATCTGGAATTTTTTTTAATACAGCCCTGGGATTTTCCTCTCTATCTGCAGCACTACCCATGGCTCCTGTGCACAAAACAGAGCAATATGAAATTAAATGGACCAAAGAGGTGTGTTAAGAATGAAAGTTGATCCTGATTGCAAAGGGCAAATTCTTTTGGCTTCCTGGGTTTATACATTTTTATTTCTGCTAGGTTATATATTTTCCAAGGATGATGCTATGTGCTATGCCAGACGGCAGAGAATGTGAAAATTTGGTTTATAACACTATCCTGGATCCTTCTGGTGAGGTGAGGTAAGCTTTACATTAGGATCAAGCTGTGGCTACAGCTCCTCACTTCCAGCTTGTGTCTCTGTGATTTAATTCAAGGCTCATAGCACTTTGTGGCAGAACACAATGCAGAAGATGCAACCATTTCAGACTGTGTTATGGTTTAGATTGTTTTGGAAGCGTTACACTTTAGTTTCTCCTAAGCAACTCCCCTAAGCTGTTTGGGCCAGCTTTCAAGCTCCTATGCATTCATGCATGGCCCGTGAGTATCTGCCCAGCCTACCCGTTATAAGTACAATAATAAAGAGATATAGCTAACTTTAGTTTGATTTTTTTTTTTTTGCTTTTAAGAGGTAATTTCCAGCTCATGTAACCTTCGTTGTTAGTTGTCTCACCATTCTGATTCTGCCACCACTCATTTCGGGGTCGAGTACTGAATTCAACATGATATGACAACCCAACACGAGAAAGCCAGAGTGAATGTCATCCCCTAACAGACTTGAATGATGGAGTGAGTCTGTGCCTAGGAATCTCCATTCATTTTGCATAGTCCCTGCATCCTATTTGGGCAGCTTGCTACTGGAAGGGACATCCCTCCCTCTGAAACCCGAAAGGGTGAATGAGCCCCTGCGTGGCTACAACATTGTCCTACTTTTCTGCTATGCCTCCATTTAACAGTCTGCTGTCAGAGGAGATTATTTCAGTACTACCACTGTCTAGAATACTACAAAAAGCAATAATAGCAACAAAAATAGAGTAGTGTGTAGATATATAAAGCTGTATTTCCTCCTCTTGTGGATTCAAGGGAGGATTCTCATAGCTGCATGAAAGTAGAGCCTACTGAGATTATTCACAGTGAGTAAACTGAGTAAACTGGGGGGCTGGTGGTGTGTATTTTTTTCTTCTGTGCATGCATCAGTTATTCCTCAACAAGATCCAATTTCTGTCAGTGGGAATATTATTCCTAAGTATTTGTTAAACTGTTTGGACGAAGCATTTTCAGTCCAGTGAGAGGTTCACTTTGGATATCCACTATTCATTATTCACCGTGTGTGTGTTCACACGAGTCATATGGCATTGTGTCTGCTCCTTACTTGAATAACTCTAGTTAAACAGGCGACTAATGAATGTTGGAGTGCACATGGTGAATAACTAATAATGAGGAACATGTTCTCTCACCTGTACTTAGCTATAACCAGGCCTGTCTGACAGCGTGGGGTGGTGAGGCCTGTAATCCGGGCCTCCCAGCTCCCAAGGCCTCTTTCTCCTGCTGTGGCACTGTCTTTGCTCTGCGTGTGCCATTGTGCCATACAAGTCGCCCTGGGTGTGCAGCTTGTTGCTGTGTGCCACGAGACACTTCTCAGCTGGACCTGGGGCCTTGAGCACCCATACATGGGCTCTGCCAGTAGACACTGGCATGCAAACTTGCTGACTTCTCAATATGGGGGCAAGGAAATGGAAATCTGTCTATTTAAATGTCAGGAAACAGAAGGAAACATGGGGCAAACCTGTGGTCAACCCGGCTCCTTAAACATTCCTCTAGCAGGAAATCCAGCTCCCTCGTATTGTGCTTCTGTTGCAAAGGAACCAAATGGTCCCATGGATGTACCTCCACAGCAAGGTGTGATTTTAGCACCTCCACAGCAAGGTGTGATTTTAGCACAAGATGAGGAATCAGTGCCAGGTGTCAGCTAACCAGCATGCCTGCCAGTATCCTTGGAGGTGCACTGCAGAGGCCTCAAGCCCCTCTGATAGCCAGGGATGCAGATACACGCGCGGTGACCAGTTTGGGGGTTGGACAGCTGCAGTCAGATGAGAGAGGCTGTGCAGTCCTATGGCCATGACCACCACCTTTAATGTGGAAGGAAAAAGCTTCCCTGATCATGTACCATTTTGCTTCTTACCACCCTTAGTCATCTTTTTTGCTCAAGTTCTCTTGTGTCTTCCATGATTTTACGCTTGCCACTGCTGGGTTAAAGACGGTATGCTTGTGGTATCTATCACCTTCCCCAGCTTGCTTTTCACCTTGTCCACTGCTGCTGAAACCTGAAGATTTCTGAAACTCCTGAAAGGGTGGTTAAATATTCTTCACATACACCATCACAGTTACTGATGAAAGAGTGTGGAGGAAAATGTTCCATCCAACAGTGATGGTTTTGCCATCACAACTGCTTTCATATTTTTAGGGGTTGTGTCACTGTAAAAGAGGGTTTTATGCCCCTTTGTTCCTCAGAAGCTGTTGGGGCAGGACTACGCTGCTATGTTGCTTTTGCCTCTTCATAGTTTTGTGCTGTCCCACCTTCTGACTGCTTCTTCCCTTTTCATTTCTCACTGGGGAGACTCCAAGGTCTCTTGGCGCTGGAACACTTTTGCTTGTGTTTGCAGTGTCTAGCACAATATAGCCCTGATCTCTGCTGGTGGATACTAGGCAGTCATGGAATACAAACAATAAATAATCTTCATTCCTGCTGCATTGCTCTACCTGTGCCGTATATCAGATGAGAGAGGGTGGCTCTTAATCTTCTTACTGTCAGGATTATACAGGTATATTTCTGATAGAGAACTTTTAAACTACTGTACAGTGAAAAGTTGGAAGGTCTCTTGTAAATCACACTTTACTCACATATAAACATAACTTAAATCAAGTTGATGAGCAATACTCTCCACAGGATAAATGTCTGATACTGGATTTATTTCAGATCTGTTTACACAAAGGATTGATGACGATCAATATCTGCCCCTGGGATGAGCAGGGAAACAAAAATGCTGGCGATCAGGCCACTTGATGTCACTATTGCTTGACAATGTGCACAGGCAACTGAGAGTATAAATGGGGTTAGTTCAAAAGGAGAGCGGGACAGGGGGTTTAAGGAAGGCCTCTGGGCCATCTATTTAAAAAGAATGAGAAAGATACACTATTTAGGATTGCACATAAATTCTGCCTCTGTACGTTTAGCAGTGTTAGTGGAGAACTCCCTTCCCTTCTGCACTCATGGCTGAAAGTGCTCTGACTGGGTTTGGAGCAGAAGGATTCACACATTTTTCGCTCGCTCAGTGTAAGAACAAGACGCATTTTTTGTCTCTCTGACACTCTGTGTGGGGAGCATTGTGGTACTGAGCAGAGGGCCGGCCCGATCCGGTGGTCCAGGTTTATATTAATAATTCTTGTATTTTACCATACACCGCGTAAGACTGGGTCCATAATGATACCTATGAAGCAGAATACTTTTGTCCACTGCCATGAAGTTTTCTGGCTACCTGGCTGATTTTTACAAAATGCAGCCTGTGTTTCCTTTGATGAGTTTGGGTCCTCACCTGGGCAGTCAACAGAGGAAACATTTCAATTTTCTTACTGCAGAGATTTCACCATTCAGCGAACTTATTAGTCGCAGTTGAACCGTAAATTATTTATCAAAGTCCATGGTGAATAAATATCTAATACTCCTACCCACACAACTTCATCTAAGTCCCATGAAACCAGGCAATGAGTTTCTTCTCCTTTTGAAAGGCCTAAGGTTACTAAATAATTCAGAAGCCTCTCTCCTGGCTGTGGCAGGATGTGTGGCTTTAAACTACCTCAAAGTGCTTTTTGTTAGGAATTGAGCCATACTGGTCATTTTTTTGTCTTCTGGTAAAATGAGTATTTACTTGGATGAAAAGCAGGTGAATGCCTTTATGTGTGAAACTGTGACAGCAATTAAAAAACAAATTCTTTGTTCCTGGAATGACTAAGACCACGGGCAGTTTGGGTATCTCTTTCTTGGATCGTTCTTGTTTATGGAGAGTTCTTGGAACTGTCCTGTTTGGGAGGAGTTGCAAGTGTGCTGTGCTTGCTCAGAATATTTGTATTCTATCTGTTGGGAATAGCTAACTTTTTTCGGGTTTGAATTTTCAATAATCAGTTCACTTTTCCCCTGCTGTTAGCTCTCTCCCTTGAGCACTACTGTTAGTTACAGCTGCTTACATGGCTCTGACTACAGGTGAGCTATGAGACAAGCAATATTTACATTATTCGCATGCACAGGATACTCATGAGTGGAATTTAACCCACATCTCCTAAGCCATGAGCCAAATGCTTTTACCATGGGACAAGCTTCCCTTACTGTTAGGAAAGTAAAGCTTGAATCTCACCAGGTTGTCATCAGGACCCATTTCTTTGTGAAACATGTTCAGCATCACAAGTGGTGTTTGTAGCAACTTGGTTTTGTTTCTTAATTTTCACTGTAGATGACCCTCTGTGGATGACTACAGTAATAGGTGCTGTCTTTCTCCTTCCCAGTGAAAAGGGAGATGAGCTCTTCCAAGGTAAGTGATCATCTATCACTTCAGCAGCTTGAGGACTCCTGTTTCTAAAACCTGAGGAACTGGCTCAGGTGCGTCTCGGCCCTTCTTAAAAAAGATCAAGGTACAACACTGAGTAAGTTTTAAAGCTGAGGTAATTTGTAGTCACTCCACTGATAGGAGACAATAAAAAATAATGGTGCACTGAATCAAAAATCTACTGGTTTATTTCCAGATCTTTCAGTCTGGGCATCACATTGTGTATGAGCTGAAGAGCTGAGGTGAGATCCCAGCTGGCACAGAAGCGTTGAGGACAAGCCTGTGCACCCTTGTGGCATGGTGTGCTCTTCTTTGCTGTTAGTCTAGCTGGCCCAGTGGATAGTCTAGTTCATGCCGGTGTAATCATGATTTAATCATATTGATAGTGCTGGGCAATTGAAAGAAGCATGGCACAAAAGACAAAAATGTATGAAAAATACCCTTTCTGACAAGCACTTTATTTTCTGTACAAAAAGCTTCAGCCTCTTGTGAATTTTAAACTACCCTAAAGAATTTCGTATTGAGGCAACTGTTCTTTACAGAGTTCTGTAGCTTATTTTAAAAATACCAGTAGAAAGGTTTTTTTCTCTATTAAACTGCATATGTTTTAAGAGTAATTTCCATGGACTCCTTATTAATTTCTATAGCTCTCTGTTTAATTTTCTTTTTTTCATAAAGAACATTGTAAAACTGTAACTAGTATGGTTGGTGACCACATTTCAGGGATGTGTCATGGCATCTCTAAATGAGTTGGCTTTCGTTTCCTTTCCTTCAATCCATTCTTTGGCAATCTCCAACCAACTGTACAAGAATGGAAGAAAGATCTGAGCATTTAGGCTGGATTGTGAGCGGGAAGGAATTGGAATTGTCTTTAATGAGCTGTAGCCATTTGGTTTCGCTTCTCTGACAGTCATGTGTACTTTAAGCAAAAGACCAAATGGAGCACTTTAAGATGTCTCAGAGTCACCCCATCATTTCAGCATTACCTGGGCATTCTGGTGTGCTCTCCCGTTACAAGACCATTCTGGAATTGAATGGTCAGTGATGATAAACAGTGATAATAGATTACTGAGTAGGGGGAAGGTAGGAGATATTAATAAGGTAAGATTTTTAATTAATTTTTCAACTTAATTAAAATGTCCAAAAGCACAATAAAACTGCAGAAAATCTGGCAAGGGAATGGCAGCCTGTCTGATTAATGCAAGTCAACTGTCTTCTGAGGGTAATAGTAATAATGATGAGATTATGGATATGGAAGAACCTGCTAAAGAGATATGAGATGCATGTGGAATACAAACTGTGTCCTAGTTACTATTTTATGGTGCACAATGGATCTTATTAAGGAGGAATAGCAGTAAGAATTACCAGTGAATTGCTCAATAAAAGTATTGTGTAATTAACACTGCTGCACCATCAGCTTGAGTGCTACCTCCCATTGATACTCCATATCCTCCATTTACTTTTAGTTTTTAACTAAAGTATGGGCGTTTCAACGGCAGATGCAGGCAGCTTGAAAAACATGTTGCCTTGTGCATGACGATACTTGGAAAAAGGCAAGCAAGCACTGAAGGGCTGGAGTGGAACATCATATTCAGAAGAGACTGGCAGGAACTTCCACAAGTGAGAGTTTGATACTCCATTCCCTCAGCAGAAATAACACTGAAACAAAATAACAACAATAACCATGATAGAGAGAGTAAAAATACTTTCTTTCTGGCATCCCCAGTCTCGTCCCTAATGAGGTTTTGAACGCATGTGTTCCCCATCCAAGCAGAAAACAAGTCCCACTGAGGCTGGTGCACAAGTGATGAATGGGATTCACTGATGGGTATTTTTTCACAGCATTAAGTTTCTTATTACATATATATGCCATGTGCCTGCTGCAGTGGTGCTCTGCTCTTGGCTGGGTATTCTAGGCAGTCTCCAATGGAAGTATTGTTACATCTTAATTAGAGACATCAGTATCATACAGGAGGACGGTTAGTATAGTTCCATCCTGATGGAAAAAGAAGCAGTCAATATCATCAGGAAAAATACGGTTTTGCAGGTCTTATGGTAGTTCATTTAACTCTCAAAGAAGTATCCTTGCCTTTGAAGGGCAGATGTAAACCAAAGCTCATGCCCTCTGAGCAATGCCCATCATTGTTTTTTATAGGAAAACAAAAGCTGCTGGCTGCAAAGCCAAACTCCTCAAAATTAATAGCGAAAGACCAGCTCAGCCACAGATTTGGCCAGACCAGAAATGAGATCTGAACTGCCCATGTGTTTCAGGACATTTGGAGCCTGAGTTATGAAGTTATGATAGACTGAGCCTGTGCTCATAATGAATCACTAGCTTTTTTTTCAGTTCCTGGCTAGGTTATGCTATATCCCATGTTCATTTTATTCAAGCTCCTTTCTGTCAAGAGCAAAATTCTTAATTCCATCTTCAGTGTTTACCCAGGCTGCTCTTAAAAATGAAAATAGTATCTGGAGGATTTTAGTCTTGGTGAAATAATAAAGGAAAGTAAAAGCCTCCTGTCTTGAATTCTGAGTAGGCTGCATCACCGCATGCAAGAGAAATGGTTGCTATAGATTGCCTTGTTATTAAAAGGGGAGGGTGAAAAATGGCAAGGAAGGTTTGAAGCTGGCTGATGTAAAACAGAACCAGTTTATAGGGAGCTGGCTGAGGACTGCAGTTTTATAAGGTGCACTTTAAACAACCATGCAGTGTACTAAAAATATCATAAAAACTATAGCTTCTAGCCACAAGTTTCAGAAAATGCTTAGTGGCAAAAAAGAGAAAAAGCTGCAAGATATAGTGCATAAAGAAAATCTCATACCCAGAATGGAGGAACATTTAGGTCTAGGCTTTTGCTGCAGGCTCCAGCTTAGTGCAAGCACAAGACACCACATATTGTTCAGTAGGACAGGTTTCATCTCCATAGCAGCAGAAGTACATAAATGCCACAGGAGAGGAGCCACAAAACATTCAGCATCTGAGACTGACTCAGATCTTTTCCTCCATCCTCTGCAGGTCCCATTGACACCCGCAGAAGTGCTGCCACCCGTCCTGCTATTTTTCTCCTGAGACTTCACCAGATTCATCAAAGCAGCCTAACTGCTCGTCACTTGTCAAAGTCCATTTCTCCTTTGCTCCCATTTTATCAGGAAAACACTACCTGTAGAGGCTGGGGTGAGTGGTTCCCTCCATAAGACCATGCTCCTTGAATGAGCTGCCCTGCTGCTGGAATAGCAATGGTCCGAAGAGATGATCTGCCATATTGCAGGCTTGTAAATCAGTCCAGAAAGGCATTAGCAGAAACCAGCCACTGGTGCTGTTCACACTAGGGTTTTTTTCAAGACTTCCCTTTGTGGCTGTTTGTCCCCAGCATCTCCCAAAAGGAGAGGTCAGGCTTGGCTGGCGCTTTTGTATCTCATGTTTACCTGTGAGTTGGTCTCTGGAGTTGACTGCTCTTGAAAACAAGAGGAGGGAGAGGCCAGAAAGAGCAGGAAGGTTGCAGTGAAACAGAAAAACTTGCAGGGATGTCACGAGCATTTGCCACGCTTCCCGGGATATTTAAATGTTTCATTAGAAGTGCATGGCATGGCCCTGTCAGTCGCAGGATTTTAAGGGGCCCATCAGAGACATCTCTCTGAGACAGAGTACCTGCCTCACCCCCTCCTGGCTGTGCACCATGTCAGGAAGGTATTAACTCTCCACTGAACTATGTTGGCAGCAAACTGAAATATTCCAGTGCCAGTGCAGCCATGCTGCCTGGGACAGAGGGGATCAAACTAGGGATCTTTCCCTTCCACCCCACTTTTGGAGCCAGCTGCTCCATCTGATTTCAGGAGAGGGAGTGATACCTTGGACTGCAGTTTCAGTAGCAAATACCATAGGGTGGTTGCAAGACAAGAGGGAGAAAATAATTGTTCTGAAAACTATCACAAGTATTTTTTTTTTACAGGAGGTTAAAAGCAGGTTTTTAAACACCTCCTCTCCCAGTCCTCACTTGCAATAGCAGGAGATGGGGTCAGACATCTTTTGTTGCAGTGATTAATACCTTCCTACAGGAGGACTGCCATTAAAGGGAATGAGGCAGCCTGCAGAGCAAGGCTTTCCTCTGCGGGGGAAAGAGTGGCTCTGTGTCTGCAAACCGTGGCAGACTCTGAACTTCCCAGTTTTCTCCCCTGCTCAGGCAGTCAAGTCTCCAACTGCCACCTCTCGCATCCTCAGTTTATGGCAAACATAAAACAGGAGGCCATTTAAAAAAATAAGATAAATCAGACCCTAAATTTAAATTGTGTTGATATAAATCATTCATGCAACAGATTGCATTTATTTATTGCCTTTGTTTGCAGCGCAAGAAATCTGTTAGATGCGCCTCGCAGAATTCATAGATTAAAAAATAAAAATCCTTATGAGATACAGGCTTTGTGCCCAAAATGCAGCACTTTCCTATTAAAACCTTTATTCGTCTTCAGAGGGAATACTTTGGCACTGTTTTCCCCATCATTTACTTCCTCCTTCTCACCTCTGAAGCTGCTTCCCTTGCTCCAGCTCCAATGGCTCATGGTCCTTCTAACCTTAGCTCCAGCCTGTCTCCTGATGGACAAGCTGGCAGCTCTTCCCCCAGCCTGGAGGACACCTGGCAGCAGCCTCATGGGCAGCAGAGCGCAGGGGAGGAGAAAATGACCTCGTCTCTACTCTTGGGACCAGAAAGAGAGGACAAAAGTTCATTTAAAAAAAAAAAATCTAAGTGGGGCAGGGTTTCAAAGACCAAGAGTCACCTCTCAATAGTGGGACATCTGGTGACATTAGCTGAAGTTTCGTAAAAGCTCCCTATGGCCTTTTCAGAAATAGAGAGGGTTTCAAAAAGAAAGAAAGGAAGAAATACAGAGTCCTATGTATTGGTGTTGATTTATCTCCACCTTCTATGCTAAGGTACTGCTAAAGACAGCAAAGGATCCTAACTTGATTTCTTTCAACTCCAAAACGGGAGAAATGGCTAGTCATGAATGTATGTTATTTACAAAGACGTGGTTTTGTCCTGCTTTCTTTCTTTATTTCATTATTTATTGAGTAAGATAATAGCTTATGGTACTTACACAGAGCCAGCTGTTTGCAGGATGCCAAGAGCAGGTGGTCTGGGAGGCCTCTGATGAATTGCAAAAGACACTTACCAGCTGCTATCGCTGTGTGAAATGAGCAAACCTGCAAAATCTTTATTTTCAATTGGATTGTACTTTTAAGTAAGCAAGGGAGACAGCCAGTATAACTACAGACCATGACCAACAACCCACATAAACTGTGTGCAAACACAAGTGATTAATGTACCAGGATTTCAAAACATCCAAAATGCGTGAGTCCGGTTTAATAGGGTGTGTGAGAGGGAAGGGGAGCAGGAAGGGATGGGTGGGAGCTTGGGTATGCATGGGGGGACTGCAGGACAAGGGGCTGCTTACATGACATGAGGAATAAGGCAAAGAAGAACTCTTTGAGGAATCTGAATAGTCAATACTGTGTTCTCAGCACCTCCCATATTTTTATTCTCTCTTGTAAACAATACTGTTGGTTGAAAGTTTTCATGGTCCTTTTCCTTCTTTCTCTTATCACCTGAGCCCCCCTTTTTTTTTTCTTTTTCTTTTTTTTTTTTTTCAATTATGTAGGGCACTCTTGTGTGCTGCCTCACCAGGGCACAATCCTTTGGTGGTAACCACATCCTCAAATGGTCACTGAAGAGATGCAGGGATAATGGGTTACAAAGACAGACATTAATAAGGTAAGATAAGAGAGGGGAGGTTTATTAATTTTTCAAGTAAAGTTAGGATGCCCAAGGGCACAGTAAAACTGTAAAGAATCTAGTGAGGGATGAGAGGCCTAGCTGATTAATGCAAGTCAGCTGTCCTCAGAGGGTGATTGCAATAATGATGAGATTATGGAAGAACCTGCTGAAGACAAATGAGATGCATGTGGAATAAAAACTAAGTGTCCTAGTTACTCTTTTGGAGTGCACGATGGATTTTATTAAGGAGGAACAGCAATATAAATTACTGCTGACTGAGATGCCAAAGTGAGGAGCCAGGCTAGCTTTGCTGGAATTTCTTTGCTTGAGAGGTAGCACGCAACCCAGGGTGCCTCGCTTGAAAACAATCCAAAGAAAACATGGAAAAGTGAAATGGGGGCTTCCTCCCATACTGCAGAAGAAGATAATATTTCTGCTTGATGTCTTTGATGTGCCTTTCCCTCCACTCCCGTCTCCCTCTTCAGCTCCATTACCTCATTGCTTCCCTATGCTAGGGCGGATAATTCAAGGCTTCGCAGCTTGTCCCAGGAGCCCTTACCCTGTCCAGAAGTGGCTCTTCTCCAGACAGCCCCACTGTGCAGTGCATGAATAAGGCAAGTTTCTGAGGGCAGCAGTTTTCCAGACTGCCTTCCTTCCTTTTCTGACCAACCTTTCCATTTTCTCATTCCTTGACATTTGCCCCCACGATTTTGCTGCCCCTGCCACCTTGTCCTTGGTGTCCCCAACTTCTCTTACCACCTATTTAGGCCTTTTTCCTCTCTACCCTGGGTTCTGTGCTGCTTGCCAGTTCTGTGCAGATGGACCCTCCCACCAGCCCCACGACCCTCACCTCGGCCTCCTGCCCCTCACTTCTCTACAATAATATCAGGAGCAGAGGCACAATGATTATTTCTGTTGTGGCTGTTGATCAGCACACAGAAGACTTGGTGGAGTAGCACATCCTCTGCAGCACCTAAAAGGTGTAGGAATAACTTCCTGAAGCGGGAGGGCAAGGGATGACTTCCAGATGCAGGGGGCTGGCAAACCTGCGCCAAGTCACGCAGCGGGAACCGAACTGTAATTAACAGCATGGTAAGAAATGGCATGACATGGTTTCTTGCATAAATTTTCCAGGTCCTCTGTTTCTTTCCAGTGTGTTAACTGTCCATGGTAACAGGAAACAAGAAATTACAATATTGACTGCTTGTGTTACAGGGCAAAGTCAGCATTTCCATTAGAAAATATGTTTCTAATGGGTTTGAGTAATATAATAATGAGCTTTCACTTCAGGATTAATCCTGGTATTTAGAGGTCCCAGTCGGACTGTGGTTTTTTCCCCTAGTTTACAAAATTTAGTAGGTAAGTCGGGGCATTATAAGGCTTGACCACCTCCCCACAGCTCAGAATTCACTTTCTCCTGAATGCTTTCATCTTCCCTTTATTGTCCTTGTAAAGTCATGGTGTGGGCTTCTCATCTCTTTTGCCTTGATGATTTATTTTTTTTGAATGGATCTTTTGACTGGATGTCAAAACAGCCTTTTCTCACACAGGCTAAGTATGTAATTACCTGATAGATGGACATTTCTGTATTATTAAGATGGTCTAGATACATATTTATGCAGCAGACAGTAATGACTTAATTTTAGCAGCTCCCTACATATATATTTACATGACAGACCATAATGTTCTGCAGCTTCAGCCCCCATAAACCTCATTTGTGACACGTGAATCTGCTGCGTTCCATGCATGGTGCTGCAGACGTGCAGAACAACCTTACGTGGGGATACCCTCACAGGGGGAGTGGTCACTACTGGATGAACAGAAAGAGATGTTACATAGATAGAATGTATTTTCCACAGGAAAGGAAAAAACCAAAATTGCAAACATACAAAAATAACAGCCCTAAAAGATCATGTAAGTATCGTGCCTCTGATTCCCAATAGCAGATGTTTCGGGTGTTGAAACTCCCACCAGAACAGCTGCAGGAATGTAGAATCACATCTGGGCTTGCGACGGGGCTGCATCATTACCCACCAACAGCAAAACAGCCAGATGCTTCCAATTCATTTTAGGGACAGAACTTAAAGTTTGAGTCTGTGAACATCCCTGCTTTACAACTGCTATTTGCCATTGGCTGTGGCTGTTCCTGGATGTGCTGCTGAGGCAGTGGCAGGAGCCAGGACACAGCCAAGCTACTGGGTGGCACTGCAGTGGGGTGGGGTCCTCTGCAGAGCTGGGGTAAGGGTCTGGGCTGTCTCAGTGCTGGCTTTGGGAGCTGAGGATCTCTTCAGGCCCAGGGAAGGGCAGTGGAGGTATTGCTGCTGTCACTTAGTGCACACCCTGCTCCCTCCTTGCAATGCCCGCAATACCTTCCCTCTCCTAAAATTTTCTGCCTCTGGCAACCCCGTGCAGCACACCTGCATGTTTTGGGATGGTGTTTTGGCTTCATGTGCTACTGAAAGATGTGTAATGGGAGAGTGCCTCAAATCTAGGGATGAAGGCAAGTGAGGGCAGCTGGCTTCACACTTGAGCCCTGGTGCTCACATGTCTTGGCAGCCTCCTTCCCTGCACTGGCTCTGGTGGACAGAGTGAGCTGTGGCCTGAAGGTGTCCCACCCCAGCAGCACTCACATTCATGTGTCAAAGCTTCTTGGAAGGAAGAAGTTTTGCTTTCCCTCTGGCTCCCTGCATGATTTCCTGTTCAGAACTCTAGTTCCTGTTGCACAAGTAGGTCGACTGGAGACGATTCCTCCAAGTGATGGTTCCTTGGTGTGCCAAGTGCCTAAAGCATGGCTTGCTTTTTAAAAAAAGAACCTGTACACAAAATAAAATAACAGTACAAACATTTACAAGCACATGCTTGTCCATCACCTCGTTGTCACTTGTCCATAGCCATGTGTTAAGAACCAGTTATTAGGGTTCCTCGAAAATTCCTCTGCCCAAATTAAGGTGCAAACGAGACCATATGCCAGTCACTAGTAAGGGTGTTATTTGATGGTAGATATGAGAGAGAAAGAGAAAGAAACAAAGAAAGAAGTAGAAAATAGGTGGGGAGGACAGAAAGAGGGTGACAGGGACAAAATATCACCACTCCATGGATCCCAGCAATGTTCTGTTGATCTTCTCCAGCAGGTCTTCTTGGTGGTGAAGGTCTCCCCAGAAAGCGTAGAATCTCATGGGTTAATGTACCCTCGAGCCAGGTGGCAATGTCTGGACATGTCCCCCTGGGGGAGGGGGGGCAGACTCTGGACCTGTTGCATCACGTGCAGTCCTGTGGTGCACAGCCTCTCACGTGAATGTCCCGTGGATGTGGCCCGTGGGGTTGGGGGTTCCACAGCTGGGCCAGTTTGAGTAAAAGGGAGGATGGGTGTTCACTGCCTCTGAGCAGAGGTTACACCCGAAACCTCCTCGCCCTCCTCGTTTCAGGGGGGAGTCTGTGTAAACTGGCTTCTGTGGGCCATGGTGCCCCCCACCCCAAACTCAGCCAGGGATGAACCTTAGCATGGCTGCTGGGTTTGGCTCACATTCTTTTCTTTGTTTACTTGTTTGTTTTTCCCAGGGCCTGAGGTTGATGAAAGAATGGGTTTTCCCTTTATCTAATCTCAGTAGTTTGAGATTAGTCCAAAGTACTTCAAGGAGGTTTCTGTGGTTGTAGCTTCTTTAAAACTTTATATCAGTGTTTGAGGCATGAACTATTTTNCCGAAACCTCCTCGCCCTCCTCGTTTCAGGGGGGAGTCTGTGTAAACTGGCTTCTGTGGGCCATGGTGCCCCCCACCCCAAACTCAGCCAGGGATGAACCTTAGCATGGCTGCTGGGTTTGGCTCACATTCTTTTCTTTGTTTACTTGTTTGTTTTTCCCAGGGCCTGAGGTTGATGAAAGAATGGGTTTTCCCTTTATCTAATCTCAGTAGTTTGAGATTAGTCCAAAGTACTTCAAGGAGGTTTCTGTGGTTGTAGCTTCTTTAAAACTTTATATCAGTGTTTGAGGCATGAACTATTTTTGGTCTCTGACAGCATGGACCACAGGAGGGGCAGAAGAAGGTTTTAATACAGCTCCTGACATGCCTACAAGAATCACACAAAGGCTCCAATTGTCAAATGGGACTGAGGTGGTTTAGCAAAATGTTCACTGTCAGATGGTTTAAAGGACAGACACAGAAGCAGATGGATTTCTCCTTCTAGGATGGGAGGTTAATTGTCAGTGAGGTAAATGGCATCCATACTCTTGCATGAGGAGGAGACTGTTCTCTACTTGCATGTTGTCAAACAAGACCACTTTTAGAGAAATTGATGACAATTTGTCTCAAAAAATATATTCTAATCTACGAATCAGAACATCCCTCTCCCTAGGGAGGGGATGTTGTGTGTTTTTTTATTGTTTTGATTATTGCTGATGAACAACTATTATGAAAGTAGCAGTGAGGTTTGATAGGATTAGATAAACTTCCAGTGCTGCTGAGAATGGGAATTTCTCTCTCAAACTGAACCTTTTAACTAAGATCTTCCCCCCCTCACCACCATCACATGAGGATCTGGAGGAGGAGGAACAGAACTGTGCTTGAGTCAGACAGAAGGAAGATGCAGGCAAACCCTCTCTGGTGCAGGAAGCCCCATTTTCTGTGTCTGTGGTCTCAAGGACTGTGGCTTGCCATAATGGAGAAGCCCCATGGCGAAGGGTCTCCAGCCCATGTTCCCTGTACCCCTCTGTCACTCTGAATTACCATGACAATCACTTCATCTCTGTCTTTTGGGGTTTTCAGAAGCATCTGCCTTCATAGCTTTACTGAATGGACGAAAATGTTCTGAGGGATGTTCCTCTGAGTGCTGTGAACCCCCAGAAGTGGGGTGAGTGCAGGGTGTCCCTGAGCCCAGGGAGGGCTGTACTCACCCTCCAACATGCAGTTGCTGCTCTTTGGCTTCTGAAGGAAAACTGGGAGGCACAAAAATCCAAAAAAGGGTCACAAGTGCTTCTGAAATAAATTAGAATGTAAATTCTTCATGGACCCAAGCTGTTGTTGTGGGGGTGACCACTGCCAAAGCAGACCTTGCTTAAGCACTTTGCAAGGTTTCTTATGAGTTCACCAATGAGTGAAAATCCTTTCACTGCCTGCAAGGTTCTTTAATGTCATTGCAGTGTTGTGTGGAAGCAAAATGGCAATATAGAGCAACTAATGAAAACAAAGGTTACGTACAATTTTCCTGCTTCCCAAGGGAATAGGATTTTTTTTTCAGGAAACAAATCTCTGTCTAAGTGTGAGAAATTGTGCAGCTTCCTTTTTTTCCCCCTTTCCATAAAATTTTATACAAAACTTGATCATAAAGAAGAAGAACATAGTAAAATAATGTCCATTTGGAACAGAATATGGTATTATAGACTAGAGTACATGAGAAAAATCAATAGCTTTGTATAAGTGTGAAGTCCATAATCACTCTGCAGACATACCTTGGAGAATATATGCATTTTAACTGTCTTTGTATAAAACCTTCCAGGGAACCGCACATAATAATAATTAATCATGTAATTAATACTTAATTTACAAAGGGCACAGTATGCCCCACTCTCCTGCAGAGGCACTTGGGGTGATAAGCAACAGAAAAATAGAATTCAAATAAAAATAACTCATTAAACGGAAGTCAAGAAAGATAAAAAATGAAAGAGGAAAGATGTGCCACTGCAAATGTATAATCAGAACAGAAAATGCTTAGAAGCTCCCAGCCTCATTCTGCTTCTAACAAGACTCCCATTTGCTTTGGTGGAGACAGGGATAACACTGAGAGCCTTGGAAAATCCTTGTGTGATGCCTTATAAAACCAGAAAAGGCATTCATCTTCCATCAGAGCCTAGTGGGTTTGTGAGCTGGAAGTCTGAGCACATTTTTAGCCATGAATAAACCCTAAAGTGAACTGAACACCACTTACTGGTGCACTTACTGACTTCTTCAAAACAGATTCAAGAAGACTAACAGGTGCTGACTTTTTCCAAAATTGACTTAGTCCCGTGTCTGTCAATTCCACTCTTTACTATAGCTTTAGACATTTTCCTGGTACCAGAGTAATGTTTACTGGTCTGTAGTTTTTGAATATCACCCTTGCAAGGCTTTCTCAAAGACTGTGTCATGGCTGTCATTTTTCAGTCCTGTGTTATGAAACGGGACTGTCCGATAAACTACGATTCAAGTTAAATTTGGTTGTGATCAACTTCATATTTGAGTTCTTTCAGAGCTTTTGGGTTAAAAAAAAAAATCCTACCTTCTGATTTGTTATGATTTGAATTACTAATTTTCCCTGAAACGTCTTCACTGACACTTTTTTGTAATACATTTTTCAAGCTCATTCCCCATGTGTGAGGTGTGAAAACTTTCTAGCTTCTGATGTGCATGCTAATACAAATAAGTTGGGTAGCTTTTTGCAATGTGCTTCCCTTTGATGAGTTTTGATCCCACAAACTTTCTTGTAGGTTTTTTGCTTTTTTTCCCTTTCTTTCTTTTTGCCTCTTTCTATAGAGGCAGATGCTTCTCAGTCTTTCTTGCTTTCATTAGTATATCTTAGCATGCATATTTATAAAATTTAGATGAATATTCTATATGTAAAAGTTCATATTCGTGTCTGTTTTTTCACCTATGCATGAATTCCCCCTCTTTTGAAAAATGTCTTTTTACTCATAATAGCCTCCTTTATTCTAACATTCATCCATACTGGCATGTTTGGATCTTTTGGAGTAATATATCTTTAACCTGAGCCTCTGATGTGTAGTCCTTAGACATCTTCCAGAACAGCAAAAACACATTTTATCTATTATAGAAGCGCTCCTTATTTCGCTTTAAATTATTTGCTGAAGTTTCTGTAGCTCTACTTTTAAAAATTGAAATGTTACTTAGTCTGATCTTTAGAAATTTTTCCCTCTGAAAGGAAAAGACACTGAATTTGAATGCATTATAGTCACCAATACAGGGTCACGGTTTCATCTTGAAATTTTGCATATTTAAATCCTACTTGAAACCAAGTAAAACTATGGCTTACCCCTCTTCTTGCAAATGGTCAGACTAGCTAATCTGAGGAGTTGTTTGCCGTGTCTGAAAAACGTGTGTTACAGCTGACACAGACATGCAGCATGTTTGTGTGGGGGCATCTGATCATTGTGTGCCTTCCTAGATTTGTTAATCTCCCTTCCTCAGTGGGTTGTGGAAGACTAAAAATCTGCACTGCTTAATATGTGTGGAATTCCAAGCCACGTCCCAAATTATTTCTAAGGTGATTATTTAATCTTATATTCCCTAATACTTTAAAAATCGAATCAACTTGTTGACTGAGTCGCCTTTGCATCATAGGATAACAATGGGTCACCGATCATCTTCGTGCTCCTAAATAACAGGTGTGAATATAGGGATACTTGCATTTTAAACCTGGTATTTCAGCCCATCCATCCTAGCTTTAAGACTCCTAATGTTTGTTTACAGTCACCGATATATTTACAGCAGTCTGGTGATCACTGTGTCTGTAGTGATCTAGTCAGTCTCACATGAACTTGTTAGACTGTGCTTCATTGTGGATTTTTGTGTCACTGCTATCCTAAAGCGTGGAGTTGCTCTGACTCCAGCACTATAAAACATCTCTCCCCACATTGTGCCCATCCACCTCATGTTTTTCCCCTGTGCTGGCATTAAAAAAAAAAAAAAAAAAATCCCTCTTTTGAGCTCTTTCATCTAGAAAAGATCTGGGAGCCTTTCCCACGTCTTTTTTCTTAGAGCTTGATCAGGCAGAGAGACTTCTGTGCACAGCAGCCAACACAAAACTCAAAAAATGCCAAATGAGCTCCATCTCCCAGTGGCGCTGACTTCAGGGAAGTCAGCAATACTTCTCTTCCAACAGCAGGTCATGGTTTTGGGAGAGGTTAGCACCTACCAGACCATCTGAAATCCCAGAACCTGCAGGATATATAAGACAACTGTGGTTTGATGCTTTACATCATCCTTCGGAAAACCACAAAATAGTGCATACCAAGTGATGAAATCCAACAGATTTTTTTTGTGTTTAATGGGTTGTTTTGCCTTGTGTTTCTGTACTTCCTCCATAAGCAAATAATACCCTAGTGAGGCACAAGAATGAAGTCAGAATTTGCAACTGTGGCAGAGAAACTATTAGAAGTCTATAAATAAATATTTTTATTGCAACAGTGCTGCATGAGCCACTACTTTCTGGAAACCATATTCACATCGAGATGGGCTGGGGGACTACGTTTGCTTTCCAGTGGTGGTTACTTGGAAGTGTTTGTCTGGGAGATGTATGCAGCCTTCTCAGTATTCTTATTCAGTTGTGTAATTCCAAGCCCTGCAGTGTTGTTATCCCTTAAGAAAACTTCTTCCTATTTCAAAAGCACCAACTCTGAATGTTAAATTGAAAGGGGATAAAAGAATCACAGTGGTAAAAGCTGCACAATTTCTCCCCTCTTCATTATACAACAAGCTGGTTCAGTATTTGCTTCTTTACATTTTTATGCAGATATAAAAGGCTACTTTGGGAAATCTGTAACACTGTTATTAAATGTCACTGAGCAGAGCTGACTATAGTGATGACTCATCCTCAAAAGATTTGATTTAGTACGCATTAACTTCCCAAGTGTTGAGTTCTCATTTTGGACTATATCAACCTTAGTGCCCAGGTCTAAAGTAAGGACCATTCACATCAGCAGAAGTCCTTCCTTTAGCTTCAGTGATATTTGGATCGCGATCTTAGTAAAAAAGAATGCTCTAGAAACTTCAATATTCTTAATCATGAGTAACAATTATCTACAATTCATACAGGACAACTTAAAAATCACACCTTGTTTTGCTACACTGCCCAGACAGTGGAATAGAGTCTATGCCATAAATCTATAAAAACAATCCAGATACAGTATTGGGAAGGGACGTGGACCACCATGAAGATATATGTCATAGCAGCAGTAAATATGTTAGTTCAATTTCTTTTTTAATAGGTTAAGGACGACAAGAAAAATGGGAGGAAAAAGAATTTTGAAGGAAAATAGGATGAAAGAAAGGACTAGGAGAAGGAAGATTAATAATTTAGAAATGAAATAAAGGTGGAGATTCTAGAGAATGGGAAGGGTTGGGGTGTTGAAGGCATCAGCATAGAGTCTGGTATATGACTGATCAGAATATTCCTACCAATAAATTAGCACAGAGTCCTTAATTTGAACAATATTAATTTGGAATGGCCTGAAAAGCCTCAAGTGTCCTCAAGTATGATGGATAATGCTCTCTGCAACCCTGACGCGATAGCTTCCCACTCAAGTAATTCTGTGTATTAGATAGCACCTAAGCAGCCACCAGACTTAGGGAGTGACATGAGAAAAACCCCACTTTTAAGCAATAATGTGGGCACATTTAAGCTTCTCAGAACTATGAGTTTGGATTTAGACTTTCAAGCAACCTGTGATCTTGGTAAGGAAAGCTTGATTTGTTTTGATGTTCCAGTGTTATTTAAATTATGGACTTACCCTGGAGAAGTTTAGCTATGAAACCCCAGTACACGGCTAGTGAAATAGGGAGTGTTTATAACACTCTAATCTTCCTCCGTGTTTCAGACAAGCAGAAGAGATCTGCGTGAATAGCTAAAACATTGTCCAATAAGGAAAGGAATTTTCCGTCTTACCCTTTCAGAACTGAACATCAACACTTAATCACACTTTCCCGAGCTGATTAAACAATTATTTCTATGAAGAAAATGGACTTGAGACTTTGCTACTCTAGGGAATCTTTGTATTAACTTGCTTAGGTTGAGGGGCTTTATTGGCAGTGGATCTTCACAGTAGGATGTAGCTGTTGCACTCAGAGACTCCCTGTTTTTGGTAGATATGCATCCTTAGGACTTCTATTTCCCTTGTAAAGTCCAAGAGATGTCAGGGAAGGAGACAGGGAGAAGAAATGGGACAATGCTGGAGAGCGGATCCCTCAGAGACAGTGGGAAGCACAGAATAAATTAAAACAGTTCTGAGTTTCTGTAGTTTTCACAGCAGGTGGGACATGCAGAGTTGCTGAGAATTAACACCTGTGTTTCTGCAGAAGCAAATCCTCAGGACAACTGTCACAGACTTTGATAGAGATGGAAGCAGCAGGGTTCTGCAGAAACTGAAAGGCATCCCCTGGAAATGTTCTCAATGTCTCAAGGATTTAAGGTGAATGCTATTCTCCTTGCAACAAAGACAATAATTTTAGGTGTCATGGATGCATGAAGATGCTATGACACTAGCATATAAATATGGAGGTGGGTGTTTATGCCTATAAAACACTCAAGAAAAGTTGAAAAATTAAACTTTTAAAACAAAATTAATTGCTAAATTACAAAATCAAACAAAATTAAATACCTTGAAATGTATACTTCCTAGTGCAGGTGACAGAGAGTACTCATTGATCAACTCCCTATGGATCTGTGAAGGTTTAAGTCTGTGGGTAATTTCCTCAAGGTCAGAGTATGTCACAGGAAAGGTTATTTCAGTGTCTAATAAGAAGATGGATATAAACTGGAACCGTCTGGTGGCCTGAAGATACCCAGGGGTTTTAAAACCTGTTGAGAGATGCTTTCTGCCTTGTCCACTCTAGCATGCTGCTTGGCCTGAAAAGCCACCACCGAACTGGACAACACTGTGCTTGAACCTTGTGTCTGCTCCCTTGAACAGATGTTCTTACCTGCTTGCAGGTTTCCTTCCATTTTCTCTTGTGCACTGAAGACATTTAGTGATTTTGTCCTGCACTTCACTTTTGTGATGCCCAGAAGTGTGCTACTGTTTGAGGATTTGGCAAAGGACTGGTGGTGAAGAGGCCAAGGACAGGACAACTTGCAGATGAAGTCTACTTGAGATGAACAAGAGGTGCAAGTGTTGAGAGAGAAGTGGGAAAAGATGAAGAGACAAAAAAGCATTCATGAGATGAGATATAAATACAGCATATGACAGCAGTAGAAGCTACAGAGGAGGTGGTGGAACTTTCAAGAGTAAAAAAGGGACAGAACCAAACGTGGGAAAAAACAATTAAACAGGGAAGGTATACTACACATCAGGCCTTAAAATGCAATTTTTCTCATTTCATCACTGAATCCTTTTCAGCACATTTAATAATACAATGGTTGAATTATAACGCCCTAATTGCATTCACTGTAAGACCTTGTGGAAAGATTATTAAATTCCCCTGGTTTTCAGCAATTCAGTTACATCATACCAAATGTGGGCAGAAAGGGAAAAAAAAATCACTTCCCCTGTGCAGTCTTAGTGATATATACACCAAAGGAGAATCAATTTAATACATCACCACCGCAATGTGAATTTCTAGAATCATTGAGCTGAAAAGTACAATCCCACCAGTCTGGTACCATGAAAATGAAAGTTGATGTCTGCCTGGATCAATTTCATCATGAAAATAATGGCATCATTCTGAGCACAAGATTTAAACCCTTCAAGGCTTTGGGGAAGACACACTCAGTAACCTACATACGAAAGTAGATTGATTGAGAGTGGCTGGAACACACATAAAGCTGACATTTTTACCCATTGTGGCCTTTATCAAGACTGATAGGCTGAAACATTGTCTTTCTGAATGTTCCCGTTGCTTTCATATGTAAGCTCCTGGGTTTCCATTACTCTTGAGGCTTTCACAAGGTGTGTGGATGGTACATCTGATATACCACTGGATATGTCTTGATGATGCAAAGAAAATGACCTAAATTCGTCCTACATTTAGATGCCTCAGAAGGAAGAGGTTATTTTCACTCTTTAGTCTTCTTTTTATAAGCAATGAAGTCTAGACATGAATGGGTATCTCTTCCGAGACCAAACACCCTTCTGTGCAGATATACACTTTGGACACACAGCACCCTGCCTTGATTGTACAGGAACTTTTACCTGTTGCTGGGTGCCTGGCCCTGGCAAGTGACTCACATACTTTACAACCTCTGAACCTCTGGCCCCTCTAGATTCACAGAGAGGTGGTACCATTCAGCCAACATTTCGGATCATAGAATAATTCAGGTTGGGTACAGAGCTCTAAGACCATAGAGTCCGACTGTTGACCAAGCATTGCCAAGTCCACCTCTGAACCATGTTCCCGAGTGCTACATCTACACACCTTTTAAGTACCTCCAGGGGTGATGACTCAACCACTGCCCTCGACAACCTGTTCCAGTGCTCCACAAACATTTATGAGAAGAAATTTTTTCTCATATCCAGTCCAAACCTCCCCTGGCACAGCCTGAGACCATTTCTTCTTCCCCTGTCACTTGTTACATGGGAGAAGACACCAAACCCCACCTTGCTACAACCTCCTTTCAGATAGCTGTAGAGAGTGATAAGGTCCCCCCCGAGCCTCCTTTTCTCCAGACCAAACAACCCCAGCTCCCTCAGCCTCTCCTCATCAGACTTGTACTCCAAACCCTCCACTAGCTCCATTGCCCTTCTCTGGACATGCTGCAGCACCTCAATATCTTTCTTGTAGTTAGGGGTCCAAAACTTAACGCAGGATTCAAGGTGTGGCTTCACAAGTGCTGAAAACAGGGGGAAAATCACTGTCCTGGTCCTGCTGGCTACACTATTGCTGATACAGGCCAGGGTGCCACTGTCCTTCTTGGCCACCTGGGCACAGCTGGCTCATGTTCAGCCGGCTGTTGACCAGCACCTCCAGGTCCTTTTTGGCTGCTAGCTTTCCAGGCACTCTTCCCCCAGCCTGTAGCAAAGTGTCATGGGGCTGTTGAGAGCCAAGTGCAGGACCAGCCTTAATGAGAACTTAGCTTAAACCTGTTGACACTCCAGCCTAAAATAGAGCGACTTGTTAAATTACTAGTGTGACAAAAAGTTAAGAAAGCATGGAAGCAAACTAAAATGAACTTGGGTTCATTTTAGGAAGTAAACAAAGGCTAATGAAAATGCTAATAAAGAAGAAAAAACTTAATATGCTATTATGAAAACATATAGTAATTATGAACATTAACAGCATCAGAGGCTGGTGCAAAGAGAGTTGCTTGGTATTTCCCTGAAGATAAAAAGCATCTGTGTGCATCAGGAATGATCATTTTTCAGTTCTCTGGGGTAGAGGATGATATGCAATTGCTAAGCCTCCATTTACTATATACAAACTTTACCCTGTGCGACAGTGGCTGTCAAAAAGTGTTCCATACCTAATGGCAAAAAGCAAAAGTCTAATAAGATAGATTCACATGTTACCAATTAGGTGAATAAATCCATGGGAAGATCTCAAGTAAATTAAGTGAATTCTGTGGAATAAGCTACTGTTGAGCACCACTTTCTGCTACTTCGCTCCAAAATGTCAACAAGTTTCCACAGTATTTGAAGAAGGAAGAAGGAGATGCCCAACGTGCCCCAACTTATTTACTTAAGAAAAACCACAATCCAAAAAAAAAAAAATTGTTTGGCAGAAAATTATAAAAATGTCCAACTGCATATTTTTAGAGAAAAAGGGACTTGTTGCTGATTGAAAAGAAACTGTGGCTTATGCCAGATCTTAGTATTTTTGGCTCTTTGAATCAGACTAAGCCAAAATGTAGGTAGAACAAAATGTGCTACATAAAATGAGAGATGAATAGTGTGGCTCTTGTGTCCCAGTACTGACAGTTTTTCTCTACAGTTACACACCTGTTGTGCCAAATTACTTGCTGGTGTAGTTTGCTGTGCCCCAATCATCTTAAAATGCAAGGAGAGAAGGCAAGAAGAAAATACACATACACAAGAAAAAGCAACTGAAGGGTAAAAGAATCATTATTTATATCATAAACAAGTAAGCTTGGAATAGTTCGTTTTCTGATTTCTGCTTAGAGTTCACACACTAGATGGCCAGCGTTTCTTTATCAGCTGTAAGTTAATACTACATTTGAGATGGTGTCATTGTGGCACTACTGAAGGGAAGGTCTTAATTACCATGAAGGCTAATTAATATTATCCTAAAAAATATGGACATAATTAGTAGTTTTCCATAGTCAGCACACTGTTGAACAAACTATCCAATACATATATTGACAGATAATCAAATATGATCGTTACAGAAAACTCATTTGTTCACAGGTTAAACTAAAAAGAGATCAGGGGAATGTATCCATGAGTTCAGAACTGTCACTGAATACATTACATCTTCAGAAATGAGCCCATATATTCCCTTTTCAATGAGCAATCAGCCTCACCAAAAATGCAAACTCAAAGGCTCAGCAGTGAGGGTGTTATAATTATTTACACACCAATGGTCTTGCCATATATTCTTGGTTGTGTTTTTTAGTGCAAGAAATGACTCAAGAGCCTTTGGGAGCTGAGAGCAAATCTTGTCTTCCCTATCAAATAATTAGTTGGGTAAACTGCTATTTACTAACAAGTTCTTAAAAATAGTGAAATGGTTTTAAATTGGAATGTTGCACACAATTTGGGTCATCCCAGTTCAAGAAGGATGAACTTAACCTAAAAAACATGATGTGAATGGGTGCTATGATGGCATGAAGAGCGTGGGAGCTCTGTGCAATAGAAAAGACTAGAAGATTTTGACTTGCTCATGCTCAGAAAATGAAAGCTGGGAGGGAGTTAAGTACATGCACGCAAAAAAAGGGTTTTAGCAAAAGTAGATCCTGGATCAGCTTTTTAACAATGAAGTCAAAAATCCTACCAGAGTGGAAGATGACACTTGATGAGCTTCTGAAAGGGCTTTTCAGACATTAGTATCTGAGAGAGCTTGGGCTAGAGCTAATGAACCAAGAGACACGATCCACTTTCAGCTTCCTAAAGCTGTTATTTGTTTTCATACACAAGGTCTGTTTAAACTGTCTGCCCTGGGGAGCAGACTGAGGAGCTGACTCCGGCTTCCAGTCACACACCTCCTGCTCCAGGGAGGAAGCATCTGCGAGAGACTCCGCCTGCTGCTCCACCTCAGCATCATTTCCTGGAGAAGTCATGAAATGAGAATTGTAGATCAAAGAGTAAATTACAGTACTGTTTTTATAATTGTAACAGTGGAGCTGGTTTATGCATTTATAGACATTATGAGGCCAAAAAGCAAAGAAAAACGAGTCTCAAACCCAGCTGGTCAGTGTAAGCTCTCCCATGTAGGACCTATCTTCTCCATTCCACTGTGCCTCTTCTTGGCTTGGCCTGCCACAGTATCATACAAAACTTAAAAATGTCCATATTGACACTCCCAGGACTTATTTTCAGACTGTCTTCCAAATATTTATGGGCAATCTTGTGCCATCCCACTTCTCCCTTTTGAACAAACAAGCAAATACTTGTTGCTGAAATAAAATTTTTAAATTTTAGAAATGTTCCAATTTTTTGTTTCAGCTGACTTCTGTGCACAATCAAATTTAGAGGCATTTTGAAATCTACATTTATCACATGTTCCTTACAGGCAATCTTGCAATCTTCTGACTCAGCCCCCACCTGCTCCCCAAAAAAGCCTTTTAGTGCTTTATACATTCTCTCTGAATATTCAGCTCTATCAGTCGCTATTGATGGAGTTGTCTGAGTTTCTTTCAAACTGTAGCTTTTGTCACAGAAATCTTGCATTCTAGATCTGTATGTGATTTATCGGAAATGCCGTCAAATCAATAAAATTTCACTTCAGCTGCCAAAAAAAAATAATCTATGTGTTTGTTTCGCCCATGAGGATTCAACTAGTCATTACGTAGCTGGTGATTAGTGAATATAAAAGGGGGCCTCTCACACCTCAGGGATTTTAGCCATGTTCTTTCTTCCAAGCTGGCCTACACCATGGGCCATGGCCTCTTCATTTTAGCTTGCTTCAGTTAAGGGTTCCTCTTTCATGTCCTGAGAAAAAAAACCCCACAATGTAAGTCCATGTATCAGGCTGGTCACCTTTGCAGCAATCACATTTTAATGCCATTCTGGTACCAAAGCCAAGCTCTGCTGGGTGCTGTCACAGCAAGCACTGGTACCCAAGCGGGAGAGGCAGCTTTTCTAACCAATTCAGTATTTCTCAGCCTCTTTAAAATGTCTCACACTCTCTTGTTCTTTCCTCAGGCAACGGGACTGTGAACTTCAGAAATATGCAAGTGTATTTCAGCTGCTAATACTGAGTTCAGCTGCTTCTGAAATTATTTATTTATGTATTTGAAAACGAGTGTATGTGAAAAGTTCCTGATTAAATGCCCTGGCTGTAAGTCGTTCATCGACAGAATAATTATTGCATGCCTGGGATGAAGTCTGCATAATCCATTTAAAATCACATTAAAAATCAAGAAGGAAAAATTGACAGATAAAAATTGACCTTTTTTTTGCCCCTAAAGAATGGGAAAAAGCTTTACCAAATTTTTTTTTCCAGCGAAATTTTGTATTTTTTTTATGTATAAAAACATGAAAAAATGGCAACTATATTCCCTCAGTAGCCGTAGATATTTGATGCAATTTATTCTGTGGACTATCGGTGTACCTGAATTAAATCTATGACAACTCAGGGGCTGCCTGAGCACTAAATGACAAGTTTGAAACTGATTTTTCTCCTGTCTCTAGTGAGTTGAGAAGGAAGAAAAGTGATTCAGTTTTGAAGGTTCCAGCTTGAGATTCAGGATAAATCCCCTGCTCCACCACAGACTTTCTGCAGGTCCAGGACATGGGAAGCTCCTCAGGACTCAGGTACACTGCTAAATACCAGTTTTCAGAACCTGTGATGGTAAGTCTTTATAGCATCCAAATATCCCCCAGAGGGGGTCCAAAGCAGCTGAGCTCCTGCTGGGCCAGCACAGAAGGGCTCTCACTCCAATACCACACTTTTCCTTAGCACCCCCAGTCCTTAGGACTGGGTTATATGTGCAGCCCTGGGTCCGGTGTCCCACGCCTCCCCTGCAGCACCAGGGGCAGAATGGTGGGCAGTGGCCCACCAGAGCTGTTCTCTGTTCAAGAGGTGTCAGGGCAGTGTCCAACCCCCTCCAGGAGGTAGGAACACTACTTCGTGCCACAAAAAAAAAAAAAAATTCACCCACTAACAAGTTCAAACCCTCAACTCTCCCCTGCAATGGAGCATTGGAGCCTCTCTAAGGAGCAGTGAGAATCTTCTCTCTCTTGTGCAGCACAGACGCTGTCCTGCTCAGATCCCTGGGAACAATCTGTCTACCGCTTCCTTGGCTGCCTTAGATGATTTGAATGGTGATTTTTACCGCCTGGTGCAGTGCCCTGTGCACGGTGGTGTGCCCATTTGTTCCCTCTCCACCCTGCAGTGGATGTTGCCTTTTGACTGGGACGCATATTATCCAAACATTCAACTAGTGAGGTCTTTGCTGAAAGAAATTCCTGAATTCGAAGCAATCCCTCACTGAATGATACCTAAAATTATGATTCTCTCTCTCTGAGACTTCTTTCATACATAATTACCCCACACTGAGACAACTTTCCCAGGAGGAAAAGAGTGCTCCTGTCCTCCATCCCTCTGCCATCACGTAGTTGTCTCAAGGCTGCTTCCAAGGTTTCTCTGGCAGAGGAAGGGATGGATTACTCCTCTGTCTCCCTGTGATAACATCTTGGAAAAGTAACACAGGGAATGATGCCCTTACTACCCACACTGCTCTTTGAGTGGCCTTTATGTATTGTTCACCTTGCTGACTGGCACTCAGACCACTTTTTACATTGAGTCACTGTCTTGGGGTGACTTTATGCTGTTGTATCCCCTATCACTGCTCTATTCCCAGACATGATTCCTGAGCCTTTCTATGCCTTTAAAACTGGATGCAAGAGACAGAGAAAAAAACTGAGCGAACTTTTCAAAACAGTTTGTACTCAAGGACACAGAGATTAGCTACTGCTGCTGCTGAGGAGCAGGAGAAGCACTTCTTGCTTTTCAGTCAGCTTTTTGGCTCTGTTTCTTTGGAGAGAGACAGAGAGTTGAGGGTTTTTTCCTGGGACTTTGGCTTTTTCCCTTCTTCTTTTCTGGACTTGTTCAGAACACCAGAACCCCACCGGGGGACCTTCCACCAGCCTGGAGGGGGGCCCCCCATGCTGACCCAGATCCGAGGAGGAGGAGAGAGACCACACCCACAGAAGGACTCTAAAATCTTTCAGGTTTTCTCTCCAGAGTGAGAGATTTTATTATTTAGCATTATTATTATTATTTTCCTGTGTGTTTGTTAAATAAACAGTTTTTATTTTCTCCTTCACTTTCCTCCGAGGAAAATTTTTTTTCCCAAACCCAGTTGGGGGGAGGGGTGGTTGTAACCTGCCTTCCTTTGAGGAGACGTTCCTTTTGGACATTTCCCTGAATTTGGCCTAAACCAGCACAGTCACACAAAAAGGAGAGGTGTGGATAAATGTCTGCTCCATGAGAAACTGCCAGGAGGATGAATGAAATTGGTGCCAACCTGCTCAGCTCTGTCAAGATTACAGTGCTTGAGGGCAGCCCTTCAAGGTTTTTAATGAAATTAAAACTGAAGATGTAGATGATTCTGTATAGAACACTCCTGAAGGGTTTGAGACAGGAGCTGAGAGGTTGTGACTGGATGATGCAACTGTGGGATTTTGGCACAAATAGCAGCAGCTCAAAAACCCTGCATGGATTTTTGGATGGCTTCAGTTCATAAATCTTGCTGTAATCAGTAGGGTCAAGGCACTTGCACAGGCTTAAGGACCTTCACTATAGGGCAGCGCCTCCTCACCTGTAATATGGGAATGTACGTAACAAGGTGGGTATGGAGTAGCACTTCCACAGTTTGGTGGGAACAGAAAGTGATGGAAAGCATGTGAGGAGAAACAGACAAGCAGGGAACGTGAAGAACCACTTGAGGTAGAAGATATGAGTGTTAAAACTGGAGATACCTTAACAGCAGATTTTCAACTTGATTTGGCCCATGAGTAAATCTCACCCAGATGGCACCAAGACATGAGATGTCCTGAAGAAGTCTTGTATTTTCTCTTGTATTTTCTCCCAGTCTCCTGGGGAACAGCTGCTGGTCACTATCAGAGTTATCAGCCCTGAAGTCAACATATAGTAGCTGCCACAGTGCTTCCTGCAGAGCACTCCTCAGCAAATTACCCAGCAGACCTCAACAGAAATTAATTAAATAGCCGTGGCTTAGCCTATAATGTAATCAATAGTCACATCACTGTGTTATGTGGATGTAACTGCCTGGTTGCAGAAGGATTATCCAGCACAATGTGGTTTGGGTTTATACGTCATTATTTAATGATCATTAGCCCCCCAAGGATCAAAAGCTACCTTAAAAATCCTGCTGCCAGTGATGCTGAAATGCTTGCCCTTCATACTGTATGAACAACGGGTGAAAGTTTCCATAGCTAAGGATCAGCTTAGAAATTAGTTTCTTTCAAGTTTTCATGTTGCAGGAAAGTATTTTGCAAATTATTTTTTTAAAATGAAACTTACCTGCTAGTTATGGAGCTAACACCTGTCTGCATGTGAAGTGCTTAAGGGAGCGCAAATCAAAATCAATTACAAGTTGATTGACCTGCCTTACCAATAAATCATCCTGACCCAGTTTGAATGCCTCATAGATCTCAGCTGGGGCTTGTCTGCACTGGGGATTTGCTTTTGACCCACTGGGGTGATCACTAATCCAAGCTACTGGTTGCATTCCATCTTTGGCAATTTACTCTGCTATGAGGATGTTCCTGTGCAGTCCTGCTACCACACCAACACGGGTGGAAGGTCACATGAGGAAGGAGGACTGGCCTTCGGTCCTAAAAAGGTGACCATTTGTGTTGATGTGGGTTCTGCTGTGTGTGATCAATGGCATCCCATGAGCATGGGGAGGCAGCTGTCCACCCTTCACTGCCATTCTGCTTATCAGGGATGGCTTAAGCACTGGGATTTGGGCTTTGCTGACCCCTCTACAGTATCTTGGATTAAATAAGGTACAAATTTAAAGAACAGCTTCTACTCATAAGAACCTTCTTAGGCAAATAAATCTTTAACTATTTAAAGCTTGCTCTATAGCCACTGTCACTCTCGAGAGAAAATGTTTCTTTTGAAATAGCATTCTCTTTCCAGACTTCTTTGATAAGTGTTGTCATGTTAAGTAGGAACTGTGACCTTCATGTATAGTGCAGAGAGGCAGATAAACAAGAAATACAGATGTCATTCGTGAACACTTATTTCTGCAACATATATTCTCTTTTTGACTAGTCAATACTTTTTAACAGATACATTCAAGTTCATTATAGCTATAAAATTCAGCTCAGGAGCTGGACTTTCTGAAGCATCTTCTTTTGGATCATACTAGGGCTTAACATTGATATTATCTTGATACAACAATTGCTGGGTATGTAGAGCGTATTTCCTTTAACCAGCCTTTCAGAATAATTCAATGTAGTCTATGATAACTATGAGCATCTCATTTTCCTGCTTTATAACACATTTAGTACAGCAGTTTGCCTGCTCCTATTCATCTCTCTGTGCTAAACTGTCCCATTCTCTTTGGTTCCTTTCATACTGAAACCATATCAGGCTCCTATTCATCTTGATTACTGTCTCTGCTGTATCCTTTCCAAAACTGGGTGTACAAAATGCTGTAGCTGCAGCATGAGCATTATTGATGCTTATTGTGGGACTGTGTAATCTCTACTTTCTTTTTCTCTCTTTAAAAATCAGGATAGTGCTCACCTATTTTTTGTTTAAAGGCAATTAAATTCTGAGCAGATCTTTACATTAAATGATCAACAGTGCTGCTTGGGGACTTCTCCTTAAACATCAGCGTGTTTGCATTCTTCCTATGCCAGTACAAAATGCCTGAGATCACACTACACAGTCCTCCATTTTCTTGTGTCAGATATTAGCACTTAAAATTTAACAACTGATGAGTACATTTTGCAATTGGCTGCATTTCTCCATTTTATTTTCTTCCGGGATTTTGATATGTCTGGCAGGGGATGTAGGATATGAAGGAGACAGTCCTCCAGACTGTGAATTATCCAGGAATAGCAATAAGGCCTGCATCAGAGGAGAACAACTAGGCATCTTTTTAGTCTGGTAGGGCGAGTCACTATAATACTCCTAAATGTAGAAATACGTGGAGGTTTTTTCTTTGTGATGAAGGAGAAAATGCTCTTGGTTTATGTGGCAAGGTTTTGGTAGCAGGGCAGCTGCAGGATTGGTTTCTGTGAGAAGAGACCAGGAGCTGCTGCCACGTGGGGTAGACCCAGTTCCAGCCAGCTCCAATATAGACCCAGGGCTGCCCAAAGCCGAGCCTGTCAGCGGTGCTGGTGGCTCCAATGTGATAATGGATTGAAGATAGGCTGAAAAATGCCATATGCTTCTGGTTAGCTTCCTTTCTACCTGGTCTTGACTGTATGACCAAGCACAAGTTCAAGTCAGAGGAGACTTTCCTTATGATATTTCCTTTCTTTTCCTTCAGACCACATTATATGAACTCATGGTACGTGAACCAAGCAGGAAAAGTACAGTAGGAAGAACTCTGAAGGGCTTTAGTATTGCATTAGTGAGCTTTGCTCCCCTTGGTATAATATAAAAATGGCAAAGATGGTATGGAATGAGCATTTTTAATAACTCTCCTAAGCGTTCTATTAACTGCCGTGTATCATACAAATGAGATGCAGAAACTAGGGAAGCATTTTCAGTTGCTGAGTAAAAACAATTTAGGGTGTAAATGTACTTCCAGATCTGCACACAGGAATCCTGCCAACTGGGCTTGTGTTAATTTTATTATTTTTTTAAAAAGTTTTAGTAGAGAAGTTCACGACACAAAAGCACTGGAAATATCCTTGTATCGAGTCAGTGTGTTTTCGAGGCTAAGAATAGCCTGCAATCTGTGCCACACTGTAATGGCTGATGGTCACCTCCCCATGTTGGACAGAAGTCAGGGCTCATGCTGGCTCTCTGAGATGTCTTCTGTCCCAGGTTTTCACCTGAATGCCTTCAACCTCGGTGTCTGAGACCTGTCAACTGCCTTGGTGACTACTGATCTTCAGACACATCTGGAGTCCCTTACAGGGGCTGGTGAAACCAGCTTGGAGTGGAATTGCTGGAAATATATTTATATATATACACATATATATATAATATATATGTATGTATATACGAGCATAAAATGCTTATGCAGCTAATTAAAGGCAACTGTGACATTTTGTGGCATGTTGATATAATGCCATTAAAGTGAAATGTCTGTCAAACACCTGCTGCTCTCTGCGACCTCCTACCTGGCAGCACTGCGAGGACGGAGATTAGAGGCATGCACAGCAGAAAAGCTGCTGTGTGGCATGCTTTTATTTCAACCAGTTTATGCCACACACAGCACAAAACACCGTAATTTTTGTTTTCAATTCTCCTTTAAAGTCCTCGGCGATTGTATTTATCTTTGTTGGTACACAGATACCATTGTGAAGAGGGATGATACTTCTTAATAATGTATGTCTCTCCCTTTCTCTCTCCTTTCTTATATGTATTAGGAAAAAAATAGATCAAAGAAATGCATTTTGCTTAGGAGGCACAAAAATTCATGATTATCCTGAACTTTTTCAGGAAGGCTCAGAGGAAAACTTATACTTTGACCCACTATTGATTACCTCTTTACAAAAAGTTATGCAGAAAAACCTCTTAGACTTTCTGTACAGAATCTGACTTTTAGTAAAAGGCTAATCGTGTCCTAGATAAGCTTTCTTAAAATTAGAAAATATCATAATTTTAGGTGGCAGTGTAAGCAGGAAAACTACTGTTGACCAATGTGGATGACCGCTCTGAATTTGAAATAATAACAAAAAATGTAACTGCAGATGCCGGAATTACATAGGTTATACTGCTTGGATACTTCCTAAGAGTCACTGAAATTTGTACCGGATCTGAACTGGGACAGCCGGCAAACGCATTTGAGGAGGAATTTTTATGAGCTGCATTTTCCTGCTCGCGCTGGGTTCCACTGGGCAAGTATCTCCTTGACAGTAGGAATATACACAATGAGATTTCTTGAGATGGAATGGATCATTGGTCATTGTATAAAATGTCTTTATGGAATTGGTAAATGGCAAGGATAAGGATAGGCTACCATCTAGTGGATACATCGTAAAATTATTACATTTGTATTTAACCCATTTTGTGACTTGAATGGCTAAACCAAAGAAAATCAATTCAACTCTTACAAGCTGAAGTGCCACCTGAAAGCACTCTAACCATGTGTGCATTCAGCCTGATTTTAAAAAACCTTGCTGTGCTTTCTTCTGGTTTCTCAAAGCAGCTCTGCTTGTCCCAAAGCCAAAAGAGACAGGACAGAGAGTACCGTATTTGTCAGGTGTCCTTATTCCTTATTGACCTCTAGGACACAAACATACAATCACACATTAGTATCTGTACGGCAGTTTGAAGGTATAAAACACAGAGAGAGGTCTAAAATAGACAAAATAGAAGAAAGAAGACATTTCACTCAAATATCATGGCGCATGTCTAAAGGCACAACATAAAATACCCAGTGTAGGAGTTAAGACTCAGGAATGGCTGAGGAAGGAGTACAAGTCCAATTTTCTTTATATCTCTGCCATACCCAACTGGCTTCAGTGCAGTGATTTCTAACCTGAACTGCCATGCTTGCCTCTGGAGGAATAAGGCCTCAGAAGCATCTTGATATGCTGATGTACCCCTGTGTACACTGAGCTCTCTGTGTGATGTGGGTAAGAATAACAAAAGTAAGTCATGCAAATTATGACTTCCAAATCTCATCTACGTTGGTGGAATCATCACTGCAACTGGACAAACAGAAAGGATATGGAGTTGTTGGACGCATCCACATGTCTTTGTTGCTCTGAGAGCTGCAGCTCATTTACAAGGGACATGGTATTAAACGCAAAACATGGATAAAGAGCTGGGGACCACGTGTGTTAGATGAACATTCTTGTTAGAGGAAGTACTTGCATCAGAGAGTGAGAGATAAACACAAAAATAGAGCAGTCTGGTCTACTGGGCTTGTGGATTACACTGATGGTGCTCCAATCTGATCAGGTGATGTAACTCCCTGTGATAGCAGCTTCAGAATCATTTGTTACTGTCTGATAACAATGAGACATGACATAGATCTGCCTTACTACCTGAACCACAGGTATGTCTACAACCCAGTTTCTTAAACAATGGAAATATGAGCTGGCCTGTGTGCCAAGTGTCTTTGTGCTGCCCGCCTTGACCTTCCATATCTGCACAGAGAATAACAGGTGTGTGCTGTGGGACAAGCACATGTTATGTGCCTCCCTGTAGGGATGTGCCACGAGCTAAAAGGAGTGTTGGAAAGAGTGCTGTGGGAGCTGGAACCCTCCTGCTAAGTCAGCACTAAACTGGTATGGGGGTGGGGGGGTACTGGAACTGCCATTTGTATGGCCCTGTAGCACTGCATCATCTGTGGAGTAAAGACGAGGTGGGCTGAGGATGTGAAAAGACAGATCATGAGACATATTCCATTTGGCTTTAAGCTGCCTGTCTCCAGTGGTGTCAGTAATACAGCCACGGCAGCACATAGCTCAGTACAGGTATCTGCCAGCTAGTTTTTCACCCAGCTCTAGGGGCAAGGTATGCCACTTCTGCTGTTTCAGTGCAAATGAAACTAGTCCAGGCAGGCAGTTCTATGTTACAAATTCTCTCCTAGACTTAATAACATGAAAAATACAAGTCTCTTATCTACCTTGTTAAATGCATCAACAGCTGCTTTCTTTAACTCATTACCTGTGTACCTTTGGACCAGCCTAGCTCGAGGTTTCTCAGCCTGCTGTAGCTATTTTGATAGCTCAGCTTCTGTGCCTAAGCAAACACACAAAGCAACAGAGAGAGGGGAAGTTGAAACAGAAGGTTTCTCACACTCCAATTCAGGTGGACAGTTGTAATTCTGCCAGACTGGAGTAGCAGTTCCTCCCTAGAGGTAGCAGCCTCCTTTCTGGTCCATTGGTTTTTTGCTAGAAGCTGGAATTGGAAGGGATGTCTTCTAGATGAACAATGCTTCCTTCTATCTCTTGGTGGCAGGAGACAGCACAAAAAGCACTAGATAACCAGGCAAAGCCCCAGTCAAGAGTCCTTCAAGTTAAACAGTGAGATGTAGCAAATGCCAAGGCCTGAGGTTTATTGTTAAAGCCCATGGGACTTGGTGAGAGGGCATTAAGACCACAAAAAACAACAAACACAAAATAAGAGGTGGAAACTCTCCACTTTTATAGATTCTTATATTTCTGCTCCATGGAAACTAAAGAAATCCTCTTCCAGATTTTTCTATTAGTATTTGTCCAACTGATCTTAGCCCACCAAGGTCATACCAGTGAAGTTTGGTTCCCAAAATAATGTGCCTAACCTTCGTGAAGTCTGCCCAGGTAGGGTATTATGAGATAGATCTGTCTAAAATGATCTTCTGTAGAGGTCTCTCTTCCACACGAGTCACCTGCTGCCTGTTACCCATCACAGCACTGGCCCTGCAAAACAGGCATTCCAAACCAATACTGAGAAAAACAATCCTGTTTTATAGAGGAATAGGATACGACTACCTCTAGTGTTTTAGCTACCTCACTATCAAAAGGATAAAAATTAAGCCCAGTGCTACCAAAAAAGGTTCCCAAATTGTAAGAGAAGCCTCTTTTCCACCCAATTTTTGCAAATAAAAAGCCATAAATTAAGAACATAATAGTATTTGTACACACATACAGGTTTTTTTCTGAGTTGCAAATAGTACAGTGCTTCCCCAGGAAAAAAAAAGGTACCACTAACCACAAACCACTTGAATTCAACATAGTGAGGTGTAAACATGGAATAAGTTCTCAGAACTCAACAAATCAAGGATAATATATAATCAGAGGACACATTTTTGTGAAATGGGGGTGTTTTGTGAGCAAGATGTGAATATAAAATTTACTGGCCTGGAAGGGAGTTGGTTGGAGATTCCCCAAGATGTCAGATCTGAGGTACAGCAGCTTGTACAGCTCAAGGAATAAGAAAGAAAGGACAAGGTGTTGAAGAGGTAAGAGGGAGAGGAGACTAAGAGTCCTTATGCTGATACATTGATAGTCAGCTTCCCAGGACAGGGAAGTTTTCTTTACACCCTTTTACTTAGCCTGGTTTCTGTCTCCACCTACGAAGATTTACTTCTGAATGGACATTTCTACCTACTGCTGCATTTCAATTTTCACCCCATGGCTGCACCAACTCACAGTCATGTGTTTATCTCTGTTTTGGTGAATGGAAACATTTAAAAAGCCTTCCCTCACCCAGTGCCTGTGACCTTGCATTGAGCAGAGCTATGCAAACATTCAGAACAAAATCCAAATGCAAACCTGAAACCTGCCTTTGGGTTTTGTTATGAACTTGAAACTGAATTTTACCCTAAGTTTTATGAGCCTTGTCTGAGTTGGAGGGGACCTGGGCTGATTTAAGGTTTTACAGGGAACCATTTGATACTCAGAGGCTTAATGTGATTTTGGCTTGAAACAAGCAGTTCTTGGCTGACTTCAGGCATTCGAATCCCATATCCAAGGTGAAATCCAAGGGCTATGTAAACTTAGGACAAACTGAAGCTGATGTGTGCACGCGCTCACGCACACGCAAGTTGTGACTTAATGCACCTCGCCAAATTCTGCACAGGATTGTGGCTCTGTTGAGGAGCATCGGGACATGTCTCCTCAAGTTCCAATCCAGAGCTGAGCAGGCTGGCGAAATACGAGCTGTAGACAACTAAAGCTCAGACCCTGGCCTTCTGTAAACAAACACCTCACTCTCCGCATGTTTGTGGAGTAATAGTGACATCCTGTGGCCAGTCCCGATTAGTCCCAAGCACGGACAAGCTGTTTATTCCTACTGGTGCTAGACATGAGGACCTGCTGGGAGAAAGGATGAAGGCAGAGCTGGAGAGGGAAAAATTTCAACCTTCCTTAATCTAGATGTTAAACTTCAAAGGAGAGGAAAGAGTTACAACCTACTTGCTCTTTAGTCATATTCCAAACATTAAGGCCCTTAGCTAATTTAAATGTAAAGTGATTTTAAACATGCTTTCAGAAGCTGAGCATAGAAATGAATACCCACGGGAGGCACCGGGCATAGCAACTGGAAGGGGGAACAGGGAAACCAAGCTCTGAGCCTAGAGCGTGGAGAGGCCATTGGTGAGGTGGGAGTCAGGGATGTTTGAGACCATCCTCCAGAGCCTTCTGAGAGGATCCAAATAAAACAAGTATAAAGGTACAAGCAGGAGGTAGCACTGAAATGGAAGAGCAGTTTCATTTCCCAAGCACATTGTATTTTGATGTTAACAGGCATGGCCGTGGAACTGTGGCAGGTTCAGTGAGGGACGGCTCCTTTTTCCCCTTGCAGTCGACATGCTCTCACTCAAGTACAGAGGAAATATACTGCCAGCTGAGTCAAGTATAAGGATTGCCCAGAAAAGAGAAAATTTAAGAGGAAAAAAACCAGGAGTAGGGCAGCCAATAAATTGTCAATGAAGAGAGAAAGCAGGCGAAGAGAGCAGCTGGCTAGAGCCCAGCAGAAGAAACTCAGTGCCTGGGAGACCAGCTTTCTGTGCTACATTATTTCAAAAGCCAAGAAGCCACTGGAGTTCAAGGAGAGAAGGAGCTGGACAGCCAAGGTGACTTTTCTTACGGGTATTCTCATTTTTATTGCCTAAATTACGGTAACTCCTGTGATGTGACAGAGATGCTGTTTCTGCCCTGAGGTGTCCACCAATGTTGTTTCATGCCTTGGACAGTGTGATCCAAGGCCAGCCAGAATCAAGGAAGCCAACTAGACACGAGGAACACAGTGTGCTGTGGGATTATGGCTGAGCTGAGTGACAGAAGGGAGATATAAAAAGGCAGAGAGTGTCAGAGAGAGAAAACGGTTTCCCCATTGTGTGGAGGAAAGAAGGAGTGGGGACGAGGTGAAGTTGTGATGTTTTCCAGTGACCACGACTTCCTTGTAGAATTTGATTGTCCCAAGATATTTCCTGAATTGCACAAGCTTGTTATGTGGGACAGAGCTCATGTAGTATCTGGTGTTTCAGAGAGAACATTCACTCTTGCAAGTATTTGATTTGCATTTGGAGCCTGCAAGGTAGGGGTGGATATAGCGTCATCCCATGACACTGGCTTGAGGTTCAAGTGCTGTTTCCTAAGGGGTGAGGGACTTGTTTCATTGGACAGCTGGCAAAAGCAAATGATTTAGTGAACATGGAGACTTTTAGACTACTCTCACAAGATGAACTGAATTTCAGGTGATGAGACTCGTCTTTCACCTTCTCAGAAAGTTGTCGAAGGCCACAAGTACACTTTTGTCATATTGGGGATCTGATAAAAAAGAACCATTTCCCAACCCAAAAAATAAGTAAAATTTGCACAAACACCACATTAGCTACAAACCAGTCTATGGCACAGCAAACCATGGGCTGATACACTGGTCTGTAATTCAGTCTCTCCGAGAAACAGCAGAAAGACGAGAGCAACTGAGGGAAGAGTCAGTGAGGTAAAACATGACAGATGCAAGAGTACTACTAATGTGCCCCTGAAACAAAACAGCTACCTGGAGAGAGAGTTTGGGGCCTGAATGCTGACTGGAAGAAGCCAGGAGCCGTAAAAAGTGAAACAGGCTCCTGTTGTCTGGTTCTCTGCCCATGCTCTGGGAAGCAAGGCTTCATGTATTTCTGTAAAATAAAAAGAACTATATCCAAAACAGTAGATCATCATGATTTTCTCACTCTACTGGGGACAACCCACAGGGCTTTGGATTTGATCTAGCTGCTTGGCCAACAGCAGCTCTGGTCTGATAGATTACCAAAGTCTCTGTGGTGAGTTTGTCATCGCTGCTGATTCAGTGCCCTCCAAATACCTGCCTCTCATCACTGTTCTGCGCAATTCCCAAATTAGGCTGTGGTGCCAGGGAGTGAACTCTCCCACTTGCTACGCTCTGATTGAGTTTGTAGGTCTTACGAACATGGAGGTAATGCTATTACTTTTCAAGAGTGGGATTCTTCGATCTGATCATTAACTTTCTCCATTGCTCCCTGCCCCCTTTGCTGTAACTCTTTCCTGCTGCATCCACAAATTGCTGCTTCTGCTGGACTGGTAAGAGACAGGAGTCTACACATTCCCAGAGCCCGAGGTTTACAAAAGCAGCTTTCAGGATCTGTCATGTTAGAAGAAAGTAACATGCTAAGGTTTAGTCCTCTTGCTGAGAATTTACTTTTGTTAAATGGGAATATAGACTTAAAATCAAACATTTGCTTACAAGGGTCAAGTGTCTGCAGCCGGACCATGCCTGATCCTAAATCTCACCTGCAATAAATTTTGCTGCTCAACAGAGCACATCACAATAAAATTCTATGGTCTCTTCAAAATATTTAAGCATAGCTAGTGACTAACATACCAGAGACGTTTAGGAGGGGACAAGAGTTAAGGAGAAGTCCTAGAGAATCAGCTCTTCCATCCCTTGAGATCCTCACACTGGTAAAACTGATTGAAGGTCCTTGTTTTTTCATGTTTATTTCTCCCCTGTTTTCTTTCTCCCCCCTCTCTTTCCCTTGTTCTGCAGCTACTTCTCACGGTAGCCTTGAGCCCTCAGCGCACAGCTGTTTCCCTGCCAATAACCTCTGCTCCTGGAGCAACGCTGGGTAAGTGTGTGTGTGACCTGGTTCATGTGCACCATGGCCCAGCCTGCTTATGGCCCATGCCAGTCCTGATCCATTTACAACCTGGCTGTGTCTCAGGCTGCAGCAGTGCACCTCTGACGGGCCACGCTGGAATCATTGCAACTCCATAACAGAGACCTCTGCTGTGGAAGAACCCTTTTCCTCAAAGTGCCTCTTTCCTTTTATCTTCCTCAGTGCTCCCAAACTGTTCTCTGCCCCTTGTAGAATGGGGGATTATGATATCTATCTCACTGTTTTGGAGCAATGGGCATCCCCAGGGGTGGCTCTGGGGGAGGCTGGGTATGGAAAAGCTGGAAGTGTCCTCCGGGCACTGAGAATCAACACCAAGCAAACACATCAGTGCCTATTAAATTAAATAAGCAATTAATTCAAGTAGTCATAAGTTTAAACCAATACTTTCTAGTTACCAGAACACCCCTAAATCAGCTTAACTAATACAAGATGCTACTACCTCCACCTAGTTTTCTTTGCGTGGAAGCTGGTGGAGCTATGTGAGAAGGAGCTTGTTCCCACGCAGAGTACATGTCTGGACTTCAGAAAAGGCAGAGGAAGAGCAGGAGGAGCAGCCCGGTGCATGTCTTCATCAGGGAAGTTTCACAGAGCACAGTCACGGTGCTAGTAACACACGTCCAACATCGCTTTCTGCCTCAGACAATTCATTGCTTCCTGTACGACAACTGGAGCACTGGAAAAGAACGTATTAGAGCAAGATGTGAAATCTAGCAATTCTGTTAAGGTTAGAAAAATTCTATCTGAGCTGCAGCAAGAAAACAAGTTTTAAAATGCCAGCTGAGGCAGAAGGTTTTGTCTCATTGGAACTCTACTTATTCCATGCTTGAACAGCTCTTGCAGCAGCAGGAACCTGAGTAAACCTATGTATACAAAAGACAGGCTTAGCAGAGATGAAGCTGGTATTTGTTTATTGAAATGAATTTTGGCTACTTTTCCTGTTTCTCTCCAGGATACCTTGTTGGTGGCAGGTGGGAATTAAGAGCGGTATTTCTGGTACCTGTATCATTTATCTATAGTCTAATCTGAAAAACTAATAGGGACACTTATTGACTAACTCTAAAAATGTGGGGGGTTTTGAAGAAATTGGAGCTACTTTTTATTATTTTATTTTTATACCCTGAAATAATGCTGTGTTTGATCCCTATTTCACAGAGGAAAATGAAACCCTGGGATGAATATATTGGTCCCTGGAAGGCAATTCCTGTAAACAAATTAATACAACTCAGGCCTACCTCCTCTACATTTTGTTCCTTTTCTTGTGCAGCCTATTGATTGATTTACCTGAGGGAAGAGATTCCTCTGACTCAGATACTAAGCAAGTTCTTAAGGAAAATATCAGCTTTAAAAAGGGAGCAGAAGAAAGAGCAGCAGTTGCAAAAATTGCTAATCTTTCATTTGCCGGAGCCACTGAACATCTGGATAGTATGAAGCTCCTTTAACCCCCTGAGTGCAGAAAGAATTAGCACCAAAGGGCAGCCCATGCTAATTCAGTGCCATTAAACTTGTATAAGCTAGAAGAATGTGATGTTATACTTCCATAGGGCCATATGGATACCACTTTGCACTTTGTATCCATCAGAGGGACTAGCAAAACTAGTTCAGTATTGTACGGTGTGGCTCTTAGAAAGATAAAATAGCCCCTGTGCAATATTATACAGTATTACACGTCTATCATATCACATCTTGGAACCAACCTACCCTTTTAACTATAGGTGGAGAGCTTGTCTGCTGACACGCAACTTTTCAGCTTCCATATTTAGAAGAGGAAAAGACTAAATATTGCAATAAAAACAGAGGCTTAATTATTATTCTCTTTTTACTATTAGCAACTCTGTCTTTTTTTTTTTTTTAAGGAACCTGGCATTTTATTAATACTGCTGACTAGAGACTTTATTTTCAGACAAGTTTTTATCTTGTCTCCAGCTTTAAAATATGACTTCCTGCTAATCTTGCTGCTCCTTTCATTCACCTTTGTCCATAAGAGAGGGGAAAACGTAGCACTTCCCTTGGAGCCCCCTTCACAGCTTTCATGCAACCTTCAGTTAAGCCCTATTTTAGTTCTCTCTGAATATCATTTTTCTCAGTAGTGAAAAGTGAATGTGCTTTGCTTTCAAAGTCAACATTATCCGTGCTCAACAGTAACAATACACTAAAGATTTTATAGTGAATTTCGTATGTAGATTTGAAACTGCTTTAACAAAGACAGAAATTGCATTGGCACAAAGAACAGCCATACACAGATGTTAAGGCTGAGATTTTCAAATCTAACCCCACCCCCAGCCCATCAGGGCCTGACAGCCAAGATGCACAACCCTGAGTGGCTCCTTTGCTGTGAGTCAGCATCAATGTCTTCCACTGGAGTTATTTTACTCTGCTATAGGTATGACTTAGATATGAATGATTCCTAGCAATCAGTCAGCATACACCTTATATCTTTCAGTGTATGCTTTTTTTTATGTGTTAGGAAAATTAAAAAGGATTATAAACCAGAACTGTATTTTAAACACAATAAACAAGAAGGGGAACACAGTGGTTTACAAAAAAACTTACTTCAAACTACGTAGAATTGTGCAAAATCACAGTAATCCTTGTCATCCCCTATTGCAATAGGAAGCCTCCTCACTGAAAATGTGACTGCATGGGAAGAAATCTCTGGATAATGCTTTAGAGACACAAGGATTGCCAAACTCCAGCTCTTGGAGTTCCCTAGGGCTGGGGGTTTAGGTAAGGACTCCACACTTGGATCGAGGCTCAGGATGTGCTTGTTTTCTCTCCTACAGTGGTGAGTCAGATCAGATCCGATTCGCAGGCTCAGCCTCCCGCTGGGCAGTAAAAACACCACTCTCCTTTTGGGTATAGTTTCCAGCTCCAAAATAAACACTGAGAGCAGCCAAACTATGGTCAAAAAACATCTAGAATGAGCACACTGGGTTGCAAGGGGGATGTCAAGAGGCTGTCGCTTCAGACAGTGCACCCTGCCGAAACTTCTCACATGACCTTCAGCACACAGACAGGTCTCTGCTCCCGTCAAACCCAGGAGAAATGTTTGTACATTCCAGTTAATTGTGAAGCTTGGCAGCGGAGCAGCAGAAAATGACTGCAAAGCACAAAAACATCAGAGAGCTGTAGAGTGGCCTGCAAACTGAACAAGTTTAGGGGGTCTGAATTCAACACATCCAGGCGCAAATCAGAAGAAACCCTGCTAATTAAACCAACATAATGCCCTGAATTACATCACAAAAAAATCCCAAGGTTGGATGCCAATGTTATTTTTTTAGGGGAGATGAGCCTGAAGAATACAGCCTTATTTTTTCCCCTGGATTGTTTGTGTGCTTTGTCAGACTTGCCATGCAGTCCTGCCCTCTAGAGCTCTTTAAAATAACACACCTTATTGTGGTAACTTGAAAGGTAATTCACAGATCCCAGGGGAAAAACTCCTTCTTTGGCACAGGGGCTCTCAAAAATCATCTGTCACTTGGAGCTTCCAGGCTACGCCTCCCATCCTGTAAGGCCCCTAGAGCAGGCTATGCCATGTTAATAAGAATATCAAGGTAATTGCATTGCAAAAGCCAAATGCCTTGTTTTGAGCTATGTTTTCTCTGAGGTGAGTATCCAGACGAGATACTCAGTCCCACGAGAGTTCATTCCCAGCACAGCTCGCAGGCTTCACTGGAAACAGTCTTTGGTCCTGGTACGCAGAGTAGATGCCTTTTTGTGTCCACAGACCACAGAGAACGTAGTGATTTCTTTAACAGTGAAGGAGAGTTGACACGTAAACCACAATGGGCTGCTTTTTTTTGAGTGAATGCTCCATGGACTTAATCAGACTCTGGGTTTGTCCATAACAAGTTCAATAGTTGCTATTTGCTCTTAGATCCTCAGCTTCATTAAATGTAAAAGTTTCAGCTTTTGCCAGCAGTTAGTTGCATCTAGATCTATAAAGGCTGTTCTGTCTCTCTAAGATGAGACATAAAACTGAGGCCTCGACCATCTGTGGTCATTAAGGATCCCATGGCATGCTTCAAAAGGTGAGGATGGTAGCTTTCGTCTCAGGACCAAATTCTATTCTGAGTAATTAAATTCCTTCAACCCTAAAATTCACCTCCATCTTTTACTATAAGATAGTGTTTCCTTAAGTGTTCATAACAGAGTGATGGACTGCTAGCTGATGGCCACATTCTATCCCAGAAGTTACAGTATTGTAACAGTAAATTAAATGAAGTGTGCAGGTACACGTTTGTCCTGGTGGTCACAACGCAACACAACACAACACAACACAACACAACACAACACAACACAACACAACACAACACAACACAACACAACACGGAGCAAGCCTGTCTCAGCACAATAACACACACACACACACGAAAGCACAGAGCCCAGAATTACAAGGTTTTAATTTTTACTTACTTATGAAATTAAAAATCTGATATCTTACATATCCTGAGCCTTTGCTGATCAATAGAGAGGCAAATCCCCCTGGAAAAGAGATAAGGTTGGCTGCAAAGGGAGAGTCATTCCACCCATGTCTGGGAGCTAAAAACAGTGTGTAAAACCAGAATAAATTATCTACCATTACCTCGGTGAAGTGTTTTTAATTTACTGCCCTGCTGGATGCATGTGGTGGATCATATACACGAGAAAAATAAGGAGGACTGTATTTATCTTGAATGTATTTTGTGTCCCATAACGCAATACACTGCTTGCTTAACATCCTGCCATGGATTTGGTTGGTTGACTAAAAGTTGGTTGACTTTTTTTGGAGTTCTGCTAGGAAGAATTTAACCCCAAGACAGCTGCAATTCCAAGTGAGTGAGTCCAAGTGAGTGGTTGGTGTGTCACTGCTGAGGCCCTGTTCTGAGCCAGAGCCGAAAGATTGTATCACCTGTTTATTTCAGAACATGTTGCAAGTACTCAGGACTTCAAGCATTTCATCTCTACATATCCTTTATCTGTGTGTGGACCACCCCTGAAATAGAAGGTAAGCCCATGGAAAAATGGAGAGTCCATTTGATTAAATATGATACAATTATTTGCAGTTACATTTCTTTTAAAGTCAGAAAGGTAGAATGGAAGATGGACTAATTGTAGCGGTGCATGGAAGAAATCTGGACATTGCTTAGAGTACAGACCTCTCAATAAAAAAACTCTACTAATGCTAAGAAGTTACTGCCTGCTCTTCTGTCTGCTTTTGTGGAGAGTGGAACCATAGGTCTAACCACTGGAAATAATTTTTCTATAAACTTCAGTTATTTGTAATACAATAATCCTTCATATGGGCTATAAACTTTTGGTTCCCCTCTCTTCCAAGTCGCAAGATCGAAGTGAAACTTGGCAGTATTCTGTTTGTTGAAATGTAAGGCCCTAAGTCAGATTCTGATCTCCCACTGGCCTTACACCTGTGAACTGACTTTGATGGTGTAAATTTTCACTTACTCCAGCATAAGCAATGACAGAATCAGACCCTGCATATGCTTTTTATCTAAATCTGTGTTCCAGATGTGTTTATGTAGCCTGTTTTCAATCAAATGTGTGCATTTTAAGATGTAAATGGATTTTTCTTTAATTATAACCATATGGACTGTTATTAAATTCTCATTTTAAAAGTGCAGATACTGCTAGCCCAGCCATATTGAAGCGTCACAATGGGTTCACTTGACCAGTGCAGCTTTCACACAGCACCCAACCAAATGCAAGACTCTTAAAGCCGGGAAAGACAGGGAAAAACATGAGATGACATCAAAGTGTGTGTGGAAAACTGTGACCTCTTGATTTTCCTGATATTAGAGCACCACATCCCATTGAGGTATTTGCCTCTCCTCTATTCAAGAGGAGGCAAAATTAAGTGCAAAGCTGGTTCAGCATACTCCTTCAAGATGAGTTATCACTACTACTGGGTTCTTTTTTGTCTGCCTTTGCTACAAGTCAGCAGCCCTGCTCAGCACTCAGCTTCTTTACAGGTTCAGGCTGTGACTGGCTGCCTTGAATCCAACAAGCCCTCAAATTCAGAGTTACATGGCTGGATTGGTGTGTTAGGAGAATCTGTGCCTATCTGGGGGGGGCAGTCCTGGAATGAGCATATTCCTTCCCCCCACTTTCAGCCTCTGTGCTGTGATACCGCACGCTGAGGCTCCAGGAAGGAAAGGTCAGCCTGCTGCTGCCCCCAGCCCAGCGATCGGCTTTGTGCTCAACATCAGCCACGCTGCCTGAGGGGACGAGACCTCCCCGATTCTCAGGCTTGATGGTGCCCATTCCTGAGGGTCCCGGTATCCCCCACAGCCTTTTGTGCATCTCCACACCTAAGGGCTGCTTCCCAGCCCAGACTGGGGGATAGAATTTTCCAACAACAGAAAGGTAGTGGCAAGATAAAAAGTTTTGATTGATGGATTTTCCATTAAAAAAAGGAGACAGATTTGTTAATGAATAAATGTTTAAGAGAAAGATGTCAGTGTTGATTGAGTTTTTCATTTAATCTTCCTGAAATGAAGCATTTCAGTAAGGTAAAAGAAAATTCACTTGGAAAACTTCTTTTAATTACACATCCACAGCTCCATGAAATAGGTGGCTGGTATAGTCATTATGCTTATGCTTTTCCTTAGCGCATTTTGACATTATTAAATGGAAGGTTTCCCACTACTGTTCCATAAGATTTTTAAAAAATTTATTATATTTATGTGTGTGTTTTGCTTGTCTATTTGGAACAACTATTTTCAAATGAAATTGATTCTGAAAGCTAATTTTGTCTGCCAAACCTGATAATGATTTGAAGTTCAGTTATGCTTCTGTGCTGTAAGGATGCTTTCTTCCCTGGACAACTGGAGAACACAGACTGTGCTTCTCTCCTACTATCATTATTATTTCCTCACTCTTTAATTTCCACATTCTGGGTATGTTGGATACTTATGTTTGACTCATGTCTTCTTCAGAATACAGCTGCCAAGTGGTGGGGAAGTTCAGTCATCTCAGACTTGGACAAGTTAAGAATGTTTTTTTCTCCTGGATTCAACTATTGAGGACTCCTGGGTCATGTTCAGCTGTGTCCCAGCAATGCATGATAAAAGAAGGATGCTTGCACAGAACAACCACAACAGTCAGAGTGTTACTGTGCTCTCTTGAGGAGGAAAGAGTTTGAGAAATGGAAAAAATGTCTATTCCTGGCAGTGGAGAATGGACTCCTTCACTGTAGGGCTCAGGCTTTCCCCAGACCTTCCCAGAGCTGCAGTCATGAGTGCTTGGTTTGGCTGAACTGTGGTGTGTTATGAAGACGTGAAAAGTGAGCTAGATGGCTGAGCTGGCCCATCTGCATTTTTTTTTCATTTTAAAATTTAATAAAACCCCATGTGGTTACAATTGAAAAAAAAAATCCATTAATGTTCCCAAAATGCTTCGTATCTAAAGCAAAATGTATATTAACTTACCATCCCCCATCTCTAGTGAACAATAAGATATACTTTTTCATTGAATCAGTGAAAATCATTAAATAACTTATTACATCATCAACCCAAACTGTGTACTTTTACTTTACTTTTCTAATAACTAACAAATGAAGTTAACATATCAATGTCTTTATATGCATCAGGGAAGAAAGGGTGGGGCATGTGAATGTGGAATCTAAACAGAGATTCTTTCATATTTTTATATATTTTAAACTGGGGTAGGTGTTTCTGTCTGGAGACCATATGTTTGGGGGTTTTTTTAACAATCTGTATGTGTGTAAAAAACAAAAAATTAAGTGGTATGGACAGCTACAGTGTGGGCTCTGGAGTTCTGGTGAGGTGATCTAGATATGAAGAGATGCCCAGACGAAAAACCCTTTTCCTTCAGGCACATTTTCCATTCTTTGGGTCTTATCTGAACAGCACCAGTTCACAAAGTCCTGGATGTGCTTTCTGTGGAACAGCAGCAGAGTGGAATTACCATCAAGGGGCTTGTCAGTGTCAGTCTGGCTGATGGTATGTGGGGAAAGGCTCATGGGCAATTTAATAGCACCAGTGCTCTGCATACATCGAGGCTTTGCAGCAGCGGAAGGGATGAGTCCTTCAGAAACCAAAGGGCTGAGTGCAGGAGGGGTTCTCTGCACCCTCTGCACTACCAGGGTGTTACACATACAGCAGGGCAGTTTTAATTTCACCCAGCCTAGGCAGTGATCGGTTTGCTACAGAAACAATATCCTGAGAACAAAATGGCACTCCCATCTGCAGAAAAAAATGAGGCAGTCACCTTTGAAGTCATTCTCAAGCCTGCTCCATAAACAGGCTGTCTGGATGCACAGTACGTCATCAGGTTCATCTCCCAGCCTGGGGGAGTTGTGTGTCATCACCTCTGCAGTGCGCCTGAACCCCGACGAGGGCTCCTGAGCCTGTGTGTGCCATGGTGCAATGTGCAGTGTTGCTGCCAAAACACAAGACCAGCTGGTTTATTCATTTTACACAGTGCAAAAATGTTATTAAACTGCACCATACAGATAAGTACTAGAAAAATTGCTGGGTTATTTTTTTCACATAAAATTAGCCAATTTGCTGGTGTATGTAATTGTAAAGAATGCAAAGCAACCCATTCAAGTGATTAACCTCTTAGTTAATAAAAGCAACAATTGCATGTGTATAAATAATATAATAAAAGGAACATTCATATCAAAGTAATATAGCTTATACTATCCTGTTTCTCTCCTTAATTAGTAAATAATTCATCAAATTCTGCAATGAATTGTGCTCCCACCCACATTTCTTCATCCAATTATCGTGAAATAGGAAAGCAGGAGCCTTCCTTCTTTGAAAAGGATGTGATAATGAAATTGTTCAATAGCTCTTCTCAGCCCTCTGCTAGTCTAAATTAGTACTTTCTTGGGCATACTGTTTCTTTTGTTAATCTCTTCCCTGATTCACTACTTCTTTTTTCTTTTTAATTGAAGATATCTTCTATGTTAAATGTCATTTTACAGTGACACACTTTAAAAGAAGTATACTCACCATGGTTTGTTTTCAACAGACACAAATGAAATTAATTCTACAGTATAGATGAATGGCAGTGTTTGCTTGCCAAAGTGATTCTTTCATGCTTTAGATTGTATCACACAAATAAAATTAAAAGAATGTTATAAAATACAAGATAAAAAAGAATATGCATAAGCAAGCATTTATTAAGATCTCAAACCCAGAATTCAGACTGTCCTTGAATGAATGTAATGTTTTAATAAGATTCTTTGTTACCTGATCAAATTCCGTTTCTTCCATTGGATCTCTGCAGGACTCAGTGTCTGAAAGAGTGAACAGCTATCCAGCGTTGTTTCTCAGCTGTTTGTTGTGTGATCATGTGTTTTATGTATTTCACAACATTCAAATCCTGCTCAGAAGACAGAATTCCTCAGCTCTTTGTGGACATGTTTATGGTACACCTCACTGTAGAGCTGGATGGCCTCAAACAGCAAAGAAGAATATTTTCACAACACTGATATAAAATAAAGAAAGACTGTTGTCTGTTTTATAAAAGGTGAACTAAGGCTCACAGAAATGAAGATGCAAAGTATTCAAGAATTTCAGGTCCTGAATTTGAGCCACCAAGGATCTGAACTTTCAGAACAACCCATGTGCATCTGTGCATATGAATATATACGGCTCTTTTATATATGGTGTGTGCGTAGGAGAGTATGCACACAGGTATTATACAAAGCACAGCATTTATTTAAAGGACTGCCATTATTAGGGTCCTCAACAGCTCTGAGTGCTCTGATATTTCCAATGAGCCAGCAAAACAAAGGTCCCATTAGAACAACTATCACTGAGCCAAGCTGAGTCCACTGTGATCATGGGAGCAAAGAGCTCCCAGGAACTTGCATTGAGTCTCTACCCAGCTCCAAACTATCCATGCCAGGAATTTGAAAACTTCAAGAAAATGCTGGTTGATCTTTGTCTGGACCATGCCTAATGGGAGACAGAGCTTGAGACAAGAATCTCTTAAAATCTAACACTTTAGAATCTTGATGCTTCATGTTTTGAAGGAATCGCCTCCTTCTGGTGTTGCCTTTCCCTGGGCTTAGAATTAAAAACCAAACATGGTTAGAGGGGAAAAAAGGGGTTTACTTTGGTATTTATTCAGGGATCCTCTGGTGTATCACATCCAGATAGAAAGCACCCCCGAATGCACACTGAAAATGCACACCCAAAAGATGCACACCAGGATGCCCACCCCAGGAATGCACCAGGGTGCACCCCCCAACAATGCACTGCACTGCTCAATGCACACACACACACACACGAAATGCACACCCACGGTGATTCGCATATACAATTATAGACCTTGCAAATTAGGATATCTATCAAAGATTCCCCAATGAGAGGCTCAAGAGAAGCCCCTGTCTTGAGGAACCTTCCCCTTGGATGGGCCTATCTTGGTTAGTTTACAGAATGTGTTCTGGAGAGGACCTTGGTGTCTGGGGCTTTTTGACCCACCTGCGAGGTTTCCAAGATGTTTGGTCCCTTGGCTTAACAGAACTTTGGGTCTAAGCTGGTTATCAGACTTAGGGAATTACAGGTATGTGGGCTAAAAGCACTAAGGATACACGCAAAGCTGTAGGAAAGGGTATATGAAAGGGTATATTAGAGGGGTATATGAAAAAGCAAAAAATCATCATGGCATCGCTGGAAAGGTTGCACTGTGCCAAATATCAGATCCCTGTTTTGAAGCATAAGGCCTTCAAAAGCCTCAAAGATAAGACCACCAGAATTTTAAATTTGGGAAGAGCAATACCCTTATTGGTTTTCTAGAGCAGATTGGAAAATAGCTGAAAAAAATTGGCAAAAAAGATTTTTAAAACCAGTCCGCTTCGGTAGACACCTGGTACTGGGAACTTCAGCAAAAATGTCTGGGTAGGGGAAGTTAATAAGCAGGCACTTTTGTTTTAATAGAACTATATAACATGTGAGGCCACCAGCTTTGCTTATTATAAGGTCATTATGAAAAATATATTTAGGGAGCTATATTACTACTTGCTTTATTTTTCCATGTGGGAAGGTAAATTTCACTATAGAAATAAAACGATGAAAAAGTGTTAGCTAGTCTGTGTTGTTGTTGCTTTTTTACCTTTATGTGTAAGCATGCCAGTACTTAATGCATTTTAAGTAATACTTGGAGCATTATGAAACAGATTTTTTTTCAGAAAGAAAAACGAGAAATCTGCTTCAATTTACCTAGTAGGGATATACTTACTAGTGAATATTGATACTTAAACCTGTTCTTGAAGATTCTGAGACTACCATGTTGCATGATTTAAACACAAAAGCCCCTGCAAGGATTAGAAGAGACAGATTGTCCTCTTCACTCTCTCTGTGGTGTCAGCTTTATTTTTTTCTTGTTTTAAAAAGAAATCTCTTACTGTTATGATAGGAAAGAAAATCTGAAAAATATGACCCCCAAGTGTCAGTGGTATCCACCTGAACAAATAGCCATACACCCTGAACTTCCACACTCAGGCTGCTGAGTTCAAAGGCTGCTAAATCAGATGCCACTTGTGCGGTTTTTTAAAATGAAGTTTTTATTGCTCCTTAAAGCAAAGGTCTCCTCTTAAAAAGATCTGTGCTATCTACTTTGACTATTCTCTTGGATAAACTTTAGTTGTAGCACAGAGGTGCTGAAGTGAGGAATTAAAGAGTCAGATGTCTGTGCCTGATGATATGAGTCCAGAAGCAGGCACTCCAAGAAGAGCACACAAGTGCACTTTGAGAAAATCAAATGTGTGGTTAATACTGAGGGCTCATTGTGAGAAAAATCAGACTTAACTTTCCTCTAGCTATGGAGGTGTGGAGCTCTGTTTTGAAGGCATCAGCTTCTAATCTATTCTTTTTGTAAAGGCTGTGAGTAACTTTTCCAGTATGGAAGATTGTCTCCAGTTCTTCAGCAATTCTGGTGACACAAGCTGTGGTAGATGGTAGAGGATTTTATCTGGTTTCGGTTTTTTTTTCTGTTGGCTTCAGGCAAAGATCATTTTCATCACAAAACAGTGCTCAGTCTCCTGGGACAAAGGCAATGCCAGTTTTCATGGTTCTGTGTATTTCTTGTAAGCAGAATCAGGCTTGGAGTGAAGCTGTAGTCCTCTGAACCATTTGAAAAAATCAGTTACCTCAGTTTCCCCACATAAAGTGAAATGGCACTGTTAAAATGAAAGCACAGATAAAATGGAAGCTTTCAAAATACCAAACGATGTAGTGGAAGACTTGCTACATTGTCTTACTATGAGGGGACAGAATATTAAAGACTGTTTTTTAAATAAGCATATGATTCCTCCCCCCAAATAGTTGGATCTAAAGCCTGATAAATCAAATATTACTCACCAGACAATGAAAAGCTTTAGTCAAAGGAATTTAAAGATGTGTTAATTAGTCAAAAGAGAGAGTCCATACAGTCTTGTAAATATTATAGGAGAAATCTATTAACTCGAGCGAGCAGATATTAATTGAAAACGTTGTACAAGAGCTACAGAGTTCACAGAAAGTGCATTTCACTTGCTATTAAAGCCTGTGTATATGAAAATTCAGTAGCTAGCAGATTAGCTTGCACTCTGCTAGGATGCCTGGCTGTGAATAACTGGAAAATGTCCTCACAAGTGAGCTGCCCATCTCCCAGCAAAGCTGTTACCTGCTGCCTGGGTATGAAGTATAAAATAACAGGCAAGGGGCTGCCGGGCTTCAGTGGCAGCGTAGAGAGGCTCCACTAAACACTGAGGGGAAGGTCTTCTGAGACAGATTTCCTTTGCTCTGTCTTCCTTGGGAAAGAGGCTGTGTCAAGATGCTGAGGTTTTGTGCCAGAATTTGGCTCCTTTCTAGAGTCTGGTTCACACACTCCCAGACATCTTTCCTGTAGGAGCTGGAGCATGAGGGACCTCGTGGGCTCAGCCAGGGCGAGCACCTGGCTACAGGAGCTCCTCAGGTTAGACTTAGGTGGCTACCAAGGAGAGTAGCCTCTTAACCATGCTCATTTCATCAATGGCATCTCTAGGGAGCTGAAGGTGTCCCTCAGGCATCTTCTTTTCCCCATTCACAAAGTACCTGCTGCCTTGCTTCTGTTTTGAACGAGAGTCAGAGCAGCCTTTGCCAGCCAAGGGTGAGGAATAAACAAGTAGTCAATCCCATTCATTAATACTATACCTTCCTCTGGCCCACTCTGTGGCCCTGTGCCATTCTTACCTCCCATTGCCTCTGTTTCCTTGCCCCTAAACACCAGGTTAGCCTTTGCTATCTTTCAAGGGACTCCCAGGGGCTGGCAGACAGCAGGAAGCTCCACAAGAGGCAAGCCCTAGCAGTACACAGGGAGATGTCTGGATGCCTTTCTGAAGCAAAATTCACTGAGTTTATTTCCTAACAGTCCCTTGTAGCCCTGCAGTAACTTGTTAAGAGGGTCTGAGCTTGAAGGGCTGGATTCACCTAAACTGCAATGACCGAGTCACCAGCGTGGTGCCCGTGAGGTCTCCGTGAAGCCAGGGCAGGGAGAAAAGCCTTAGGCAGCTATTCAGATCTCAGTGGACCTGAAATGGCTCCTGAAGGAGCCACTCTCTGACTCTTATTTCTTGCCTGTACAGAGCCTGAGATACCTGCACTCCTAAATTTGTGGCCTCATGTTAACTAGGCTTAATAACAATTCCTCCTTCTCCCCATTCAGCTGAGTCCTCCAGTGGCAACCATGGAGCTAGGAATGACCAAACACTAGTTTTCCTATCTTTTTATAGGAGCAATAGCAGTCCTAATTCTTAGGGCTTTTTTTAAACCTCCCACTCTTCCTGCAAAGGCTTGTTCTCCTCTTGTGCCCACCAGAATGTGCCTCTGCAGCACAGGGTTTGTTGGTGGCTCGAAACACATGGCTCTGGCTGCACCAATGGCCATGCTGTAATCATCACGTCTGTGTGTGCACACATGTGCCTGGAAGCACTTCGGATGCTCCTTGCTTATCAGACTAAACCAAGTGGTGAAGAGGGCAGGCAACATCACAGCTTTTCCACTCCAGCGACTTCAGTATTAAATTGTGTTTCCTCTACTTTCCCCAGCAGTGAGATATGCATACCAGGTCTCCAGACAAATCAAATGGCTGATCAGGCAGCTAAAATCCTGGCTTTACTGCTGGGGCAGCATCAAATTTCCCCATCTTTACTGGGCCAACCAGGGAGTATGAAGACTGTGCTCCTCCCAGATCCTGGCCTGGACAGGAGCCAGCATCATCTCTGGTGATTGTATAGCAATCCCAAACCAGACTGCAGCTGCTCAAATGCCACATTCACGTGAAGCCACGACCAGCCAAAGATCAGGTCACACACCCATGTATGATCTTAACCCCCAAGCCTCAGAAAAAGTCTGGCTAGATGGTTGCATAGGACTTATTCCACCCATGGATATAGCCAGTAAGAGATAATTGGAAGGCAGTCCATTTTGATGATGACATATGGCAAGTAAGATCTTCCACAGCCTAGGAGGAAGGCCATAGTGTTTCTAATTCAGAACCAGCTTGAGATATGCTCTTGAGCTTGAGGTGCCTTTTGTGCTGTGCACAGCTTCCTCCTCCAAGGATTCTCTTTTGGGAGTATGTACCCATCAGCCTCCTTCGAACATTAGCCCTTTGCTCTCCATCAGACGTGCTGAAGGTGCGAGTATATGACCATGTATTTGATGTATTTCTTTCAAATTTCCCAAGTTCAGAACAGGGACTACTCAAGCAGCTGAATCCAGGGAATGTTGAGAGCACATCTTAGTTATCCTGGAACTGATTCAAGCTTCTGAAGAGGCACTGCACTGGGTTACTTCAGATCCAGACCTGGTTTCACAATCATCATCTTCCTTACTATATTCATCCATCAGAAAACAGAAGGTGTTACAGTTCGGTACAGTCATAAACACATCATTGCCAATGGAAAATTGTGTTGGCAGTTTCTTTTACACCCAGCCAAATATACAGAAATGGAAAGGTCAGCTATGCAGGCACTGGTTTTACATATGTGCATTAATTACAACACAGTTGCCTTTTGTTATTCATTTCATCTGCTCAGTATGTATGAATTTAAATGAGAAGAAAGAGAAACCACAGAAAGACAGAAAAGGGAAGCCAGGACAATCTATGAATGGGACTGGTCCTCCCTTTCTGGACCACACACTGGAAAAGATTCAAAACTATCCAATTGCAGGGAATGGGAAAAGCAAAGAGAAATATATCCCATGTAAGCTACAGGTTTTTCTATAAGGTTTTCAGAGGTGTGTTGCAGAGGCATTAGAATAGTTTAGTGGGCTCAGCTTCTTGCTTAGCCCCTACAATGCGGATTTTCCCAAGCAAGGTCTGTGTGTTTAGGCACTCTGGTATGTTAGCTTCTTCTGAAGTGTACAGCCATGGTCTTGATTTTAATTAGTCAAACAAATTTTTCATTAAACACCATGATACACATGCACTTATTGGGGATACCTGCCCTCAGACAACACTGGAAACTGAGAAAGAGAATACTGAACAATGTCATCAGGAAATTCAAAACATCAATTTGCATTTATGTGTGAACTGAACACTTTTGGCTATGATAATGTCTGAAAAACAGACAGCATAAAGTAGAATGTGGCTCAGGGACTGAGTACAACTTTCACTATTATAGCCTGAACACTATTCCTCTCACAGGTGTATTGTACTTGTGCATTTACCTGACAATGCAGTGCCCAGATACCTTAGGCAAAAGGACTTCCACTGTAAAAGATGTACCACAAAGTTGTCAAAACCTGGTTATTCTCTTCCCAGAACAAGAAAGATGAATGCTGTGAAAGAATCACAGAACAGGACACAACTTCCCCAGAGAACACAAAGTAATGAGCATGGGCACTGCAATCAGACTTGCAGAGACTGAGTTACCAAAGCCTCCTGGCTAGGCCAACCTCCTTCTTCAGCTTCATGTAATATCTCGTGGTGCTGAGTTGTGGGAGTCCCCATTGCATCCTTTTGGTTAAACCCTTTTGGTCACAGGAGCTTTGTTCAAGTAAGGAGAGCTTTCTGCAGTGCTATGGCTCCCCAAAACCCCTGAGCCAGGGTCCTCCAGGATTGTCTGAAAAATCCCGGTCCTGCATGTGAGAAAAAAGTTGTGATTAATAATTACAACTTACAAACTTATATCCTCAGATGATTAATACAAAGTGAATTCTCCATAGGTTATAAAATATATTTCATTATATACCTATGAAAAATAAGTTACATAGAATAAGCTGTATAGCCAGCACGGTACCAGAAGGACTTCCCCTTTCTGGTCTTTTAGTGTGGATTACCCAACCAAATGGCTTTGCTGACTAATAGGTAGTCATTTCATAGGAAGGCTCAGACATTTGGTATTTACTGAATATCGGTATTGACTTCTAGGAACATGAAAGAAAAGTGGCAATGAGCTACAACCTCTTTGGCAAGTAGTTCGACAGACCTTCTTCATGAAACTGTTCCTGTGTCTTTCAAACTATCCTGCAAGGACCCCAGATAAAACATCAAGTCCAGAGTGAATACAAACTGGGCTGTGCATTTGGAGTGGTCTGGTCCATATCAAATTAGCATGGATTTTCTTGGATCCTTTGATCTCTGTTGCCATGCAGGGGTGCGGGCATTTACTGTAAGAGAGGTGGACTATCACATTAAAGCTTTCTCTGTGTTTTTCATGTAGTAGTAAATGTAGTAGTTTCAATTCATTGCGGAGCTGCACTGATATCAGGCTAACAGGAGGTGCTTAGTCAGTGAGCTACATTTTAGAGTTTCCCCATGGTGGGATTCCTGCAGCCCCCAAAATAATACTAAGTGTATGTACACAAGCAATAACATGATGCCTCTACCCTGTTCCCTGTAGGCTGCAATTATCTATATGCTCTACATCTTGCTAGGCTTCTTTTAGTTAGCATATTTCGTATGCTTTTAAGGGATGGGCTGAATCCTGATTGGATACTTCCTTGTGTATTATCACAAGCAGGTGTGGGGTAGTTAAGAGTTTCTTGGAGTAACTGATTACTAATTTGATGCAAAATTAAGTAACCATACAAGAAACTACTGTTTTGCTGCAAAAGTGTGACTAAATAACAAGGAAGGATTTGGACCTTGAATACCTCCCTTACCTGCTGCTAACAGAATGATGTATCAGAAGCAGGTAGCAGCTCTGTGTTGCCAGTACATCTTTATATGCTGTTCACATTCCATTGCAACATGTCACATTTGATATGGCATAATGCAATGTGACTAATTTAATCAGATGTGAAGTGCACTACAGCAACGCATCAAGTCTGAAAATTTGGGGGGAAAAAAAAAAAAGGTGGAGGAAAAAATAAAGCTTTCTCCAATCCATGGTTGGATTATTTTTCTCAGCTGGAGGGCTTCATTTTCTGAGCTTGGCCTTTTCTATTCTGACCTTCCAGCCAAGGGCATGTGTCAGGAGGCTTGTATTTCCCAAAGGCAGTGACACAGTCTATTAGGTCATATGAGCTGGATCATGAAGCCTTTGTCCACCTCAACTTCTGGGCCACCACTCCTTACCCACCCCCACATCCCCCAGCACTAACTCATGATACGATGCCCTTGCCTTTGACAGGTCGGGAGGGAAAGAAGCATTTTATTGCTGAACACGTACATTGCAGAGCCCAGAAACGAAGCAAGGTTTCTGTGGTCTGGTGCTAGTAATTTAGTAAGTCTGCATTTAATTAGCTACTTCTGAAATATGACAGGGAGAAAACACAAGATTTACCAGTACAGTTGCATTTCTAACCCAGGGCTTAGCATTGTTTTGTTTTAAGGTGATGATTATAATCATAAATATCAAAACAGCCCATGTCCACAGGAAGTTCATCAAGCTTTCAGTATCCACACTCATCCACTCTGGACTATCTCTTAGCCTGGGGGTCTGCGGATGGACAGGCTGCCACGCACAGACATTAGCAATTTTGCCCTTTCAAACATCAAGTGACAAGTGACACGGAGATGACTCTTTCTTTGGTTTAGTCCTTTATTCTAGAGCTGCCTCTTCTCTTTGTATGTTACCAAGGGTATGGAAGGCACTGCAAATAGTAATTTGCCTTTTCTTCACTGTAGGCCTGAGGGTTTTTTTTGGTTATGTGTTGTGATCCTCAAAGAGTTGTGAAAGGGTCTCAGAGGAATTCACAAAGTGCTAGAAGAAGCCTGAGAAACACTTAAGCTAGTGAAAATCTATGAGCTAGTTGAACCTAAGGGTGGGGGCTGTACAAGGATCAGGTAGTCCAGAAGCAAGACTGCATTTTCACAGGATCTGGGAAATAGTGCTATCTGGAAGAAAGGAAGAAGTACCTACTCTAGTTACTGTGGCAGACACTTCCACAGAATGAGACTGAAATAAAATCTTAGAAAACAGTGTGATAAAACATGCTTGTATGTTACAAAGAAGTAAAAACTATTTATTCTGACCTGGTCCCTGTGCTAAGCACACCTCAGCCAAATGAGAGGCACACCCTTCCGTTTCTGCCTCTTTGAGGACCAAGGAAACTACATGGTGCTGTGCTCCTTTAAGACCCAAACATCATACACAGGTTTTGTGGGCTCCTTTCTCATTTCATTGGGCCTGGAAAGGCTTTGCTGATTACAAATGAGAAGATGGTGTGTTAGCTCCTCCTCCTCCGGTGGTTTGTTTCCTCTTATAGCCCTAGTCCTCTGCTCCTCCCCTATCAGTGGAGTTACCACTGCCTTCCTACCTAGCAATAAGGAAAGGAGGCACTTCCACAAAGAAGTGGGACTAGATTTCAAGGTAAGGTCTTGTCATGCCAGGAAAGTCCTGTTGGTGTTGATTTAGCCTTAAGGCTTCCCTTTTACTTTGTAATGTATGAGGTAAAGCATGAGCTTTTACAGCTCTTGGACTCTGTTTCCCATTTTCTTGTGAAACCAGTAACTTCATGACAGGTCCCCTGTTCACTGACCTTTACTCTTAGCTTTAGTGGGCCCTATTCAAATGGCTGAGCAGAATAACCCAAGAGCCCTGGGCTCCCCTGGGGAAGAGGATATTGCAGCAGGCAGCCACACCCAGCAGTCTGCCAGACCACGCCGGATTAGATCTCGGAGGAGAAGGCGCAGACAGACAACTCCTGCTTCCCAAAGAGAAGATGAACCTAGGACCTTTCAAGGTGATCTGTGAGAAAGGGGTAGTAGTATTGGGTGAGGAGGGGGATGAGTGCTACTTAATTTCATTTGCAGATGGGTGCTATTGAACCTTGAATTCCTTGTTTGGCTTGTCTGTGTGCACATAGGAAACTCCCTTGAAATAAGGGTTCAAAAGTAAAAGAGCTCTAGGTGGTAACCCTGTGGCTGTCCTGTTAGCATTTGCAGAGCTGCTGTTTCCTGACCCGCACAAAATATTGTTTTGTGTCCTTGCTCTGGCTCTCTTCTCCAAGACCTAAAACCTCCTGTTTACTTACAAAGAAAACAGAGAAATATCATCTTAGAGCACTTACTCTAGAATTCCTTACTTTATGTGAAGTATGTCTGGCTTTGAAATTTTACTCAAGGCATCTTTATACAGTGCTTGGAGTTAAGGCTGGTTCCCTATGGTTTGAGTAGAGTTGCTTGCCAGCCTCAGGAATGTTACCTTCCCCCTGTGCAGATAGGCTCTGCAGCTCACCAAGAGCAAATGTCATGTGGGACCTACTGGGTTTGTACCTACCCAGTGTGACTTGGAGTTAGAGAAGGAGCAGCACAATAATTTCCTAGTGGCTCTTGTCCTGAGGAACCCAAAGGCTTGTTTGCAGCAGAACTGCAAGGTAAGGATGCTGCCAGGTGCCCTTGTTATAACAGGCAGGCAGCTGGTTTCCAGGCCTTACAGCCAGTTTACATGTGCAGGAAGCCTCCTTATAAATTGCAGAGGTGTTTTATACACATAGACCTCCTCTCACGAGGAGGCAATCTTCCTGGCCAGCTCATGGAGAACTCCAAATACCCTTCTGTGCTCGCTGTTCAGAGTGGTGGGAGTTCCTGTAGCCTGTAAGCAGGTTTGATTGTGTAACACAAACCCTTTTCAAAGGTCACAGCTGGGCCTCGATAAAGATTGTCTAGAAATATTTCAAGGTCAAAACTCCCTTTCCTTTGTACTTCTGAGAAGACAGAAAGACCACAAAGAAATGGAAGCCAAGAACTGGTATATTGAGGGGTGAAGGGTGTGGGAGAGGCAGAGGTGATAGGGAGTAAATCAAATGAGTTGAGCTCTTGAAAAGAAAGACAGACAAAATAAAGTATTGAAGCACAAGAAAGGTTTGTAGTTAAGGTTTTTACCTTCCTTCAATTTTTTTTTTTTTTTTTTCTGCTTTAGTCTTCTGTTCAAGTTAGCACGCTAGATGGATTGCAGGAGTGATGCAGTGGTTTATATGGAGCTGGGAGAACACTGAAATCCAAGAGCATTGTGGTCATTGTCCTTGGCTTTAGTTCCAGCCTTAGTTAACCAGAGCATGAGGTTTCTCTGCTCTTACTGGGAAGACGGGAAGAGCTGTTTTCACAGCAGTAGAGGCCAGCAAAATAGAATGCAGTTAATTCTTAATTCTGACCTTGGAAAAATGATGCTAAGTCTTGTGATGACCAATTTACTTTCTCAAAGGCTTATGGTGAGGCTGGGGGGAAATAGTATGAGACACCTTTAAAATATTTAGTGATTAGGTGATGTATGGACAATCAGACAGAAGCTTTTTCTTGGCTTTGGATCTTTGTTTTGTTCTGCTCTATCTGATTTTGTTACTTTCCTCTGCAGTCTACAAATTTAGCAGTCGTGCCCCACCTATGAGTGCACACTGGAATGGTAAAAGCTCTCGGATCTCTGCACTGCCTGATGATGGAAATATTATGGGAATGATGGCTAGGTCTGCCAGCTATTGGGTGAGGCGAGAACCTCCTCCGTGTTGGGTCAGAGACTGTACTTGTGCTCGTTCAGAGGCTGAACTAGAAGAAGGTCATCCTTCTACGAGCTGTCTGTTGCCCTGTGATCTCCTAGATGAAGAAGACAGCTCGACCTCCCCCATAAGAGAGGAATCATTTTCAATGGATGAAGACAATGATGGCAGCATTGGGGGCACTGGGACAGCCAGCTCTTGGGATGGTGTTAGAAGTGATGATGGTGCCAGGAGTTTTGCAGAGGAGTATTCACTGGTTCCCTTAAGCAGACGAAAGCAATATTCTGCCCAGACTTTTCATGAGGCAGTAGAAGAATATTTGAGAGGGTTCTGAGATTTGTCACATCTGTTTAGAATTTGGGAGCCAAATCTGTAGAGATGCAAATGCTTGTCAACATGTGCACAGTTTCTCGTAATACAGGCTGAAGCCTGCAGAAAAGCCATGAAGGTTCAAATAGAGTAAAGCTCAGTATATTGCTCTTAGATTGACAGACAGATAGAAAGTTATTTGCATTCCAGTTTTGTCTCCTTCATATGTGTTGCTGCCTTCTTCAGGAGCTTGAAAATCTTTAGTAATCATAAGGCATTAAAAATGGAAAAATTACTTTGTTTCTAAGGTAATGTAATGACTATTTCTTTTGCAATTTTAAGAGATAGAGGCAAAATACAGCCATATTCCTTCTTATTTCTCAGTAGTAGGGTCTCTATTTAATAATTTCTTGAAGGATATTTGAAATTCAAAGCCTTTATATATGCCAGTATTTCCTTTCACTAAATGCTTTAATTTACTCTATAATAGAGGCCTAGAGGGTTTGGTATTTTTTTGTGTGTTTTTTCTTTAACTTGATCTAAATCTAAGAATTGTATTCTATTGCATATATTTGATTATTCATATATAAGCAGTTATGTATGATAATGTGAGATAGCTAGAGCACAACCTGCTTAAGAAGTGTCACACCCTTTAGCTGTTAGCTTGTCATACAAATTAAAAATTAAAAAAAAATAAAAATGTGTTCTGGGGACCTTATCAAATTGTTCAGTTCTTTTTTGAGATGGTGTGTAGCTGAAACTAATGATTTGGATTTCTCAGCTGAGAAATTTTGACTTAGACATTTATTTAGTTAAGGACTAGATTTTAGGAATATATACCTTAGGCTAATAGTAAAATGCCAGTGCATGGTTACTGGAAAATGGCTATGTTTCAGGAACCTGATCCATGAGGATCAGCAAAGTCCAACTCCTGGCAGGGACAGGCCCCACAAATCATACCAGGTGACTGAGAATACTGCCAAATGCTGCTTGAGCTCTGTCAGGCTGGTGCTGTGACCACTTCCCTGGGGAGCCTGTTCCAGTGCTCAAACACCCTCTGGGTGAAAAACCTTTTCCTATATCTAACCTAAACCTTGCCTGATACTGGTTCATGCTGTTCCCTCAGCTCCTGTCACTGGTGACCAGAGAGAAGGGCTGTGGACTGCTTTGAGGTTTGCCCTCAGTCAAAGGAATAAAGACAGTCCACGTTATGGAGATTCTGCAGACATTTGTGTTCTTATGCAATGTACTGACAAACACAACCTCTAAAGGCTTCTTGACTTTACTTAATATGCCTGTAAGCTTAAAATTAGGCATATGCCTATTCTTGAGTCAGTCTCCTCCTTTCACGTGGGGGGCTGCGTATATGAGGTGAGTGTCACATGTGTAAAGTTGCACTAAAGAGAATCAGGCAACTTCTTCTTTATGCAATTGTTCAAATTGAGAAAGGGCTGCTGCTTTTGTCAGAGCAATTTGTGGAGTCTGCAAATTAGAGGAGTGGTTTTACTGTTTGTTTTGGTTTTGGGTTTTTTCCCCGCTCTAGCCATCTGTTAAAATACTGAAAGATGAATGGTAATTCCATTTATTTCTGGGAAAGGTGAATGTGACTTGCTCTTTCTTTCCTCTTCATCTGATCCCCAAATTAAGTCTCATTCCTTTGAGCTATAACTGAGCAGCTTTCTAGAGCAAATAACATAAAATTTTAAGTTGTGTGGGGTTTTTTTTCTGCATGTGTGGTTTGTTGGTTTGGGTTTTTGTTTGTTTGTTTTTAAAACTTCACTGAACTACAGTGAGATTTTGTCTGTACCTGTTCATAAGGCATTTGGCAAATCTTTGGGACCCCCTGGTGTAGCAGTAGTCGAGCATTTGGTAAAAAAACATTGGGACTATGCAGCATAGCGGTAGTTGCTTATTCCTTCCTGATATGTGTGTTATTTTCTACTTTGGTGTTTCCAGAAATACTTGGAGCTTTTGCACTCAGGTCCTTTAAGGTCTCTAGACCAAAAAACTGGATTTTTTTTTTTTTCCCAGCTGAAGCTAAGAGTGTCTTTTATTTGATCTGTGTTACATCAAAATGGTATTGGAAGTATGCATAGCTCAATTCACCTGATAAGCCTGCTCTGTGAAGGTACTGCAGGGTAAGATGTAAAATTAAAACTATTACCTTGTTGTTATAGCTGAAATACTGTAAGGCATCTACAGACACCTCTAAAATGATGCCCTTGATTATATAAATTTCAGAAAGTGATAGGTTCATGAAAGTCAGCCTGGCAATGTTTCATGTAGTCTTTCAAGAGCTTTAGTTTGCAGGCTCGTGAAAGATTTTATTTTTTTTTTTAATAAAACAAACCCCCTCATAAATGTCAGCAGTAGGTAGTAAGATACCAAGCATTGTAGAGGTGTCAGCTTTTTGACAGCATGATTCAGTATTGTGCATTTTCAATTTGACAACTATGTAGTTTTTCCTTGTGAATCTGAGATCCTGTAAGCATTTTTGTGCATACTTGTCTGTTTTTCACAAATGATTCTACAACTGGGATTTTTATCACATGTTGGGTTAAACACAGGTAGAAAGGTCTGAAAGATCAAGACCTCTGAGGAAAAATCCTCTCAGAGTGACTTCTGAGGAAAGAAAAGCCTGTGAGGTAATAACTTGAAATACCTCTCTAAGAGATATACTTTAAGAAAAATAGATCAAGCAAAGCTGAGGAACAGCTTGAAAAAAATTAATAAATTTGCTGTCTCTTTAAAAAAATGGATCAGAGGGGATAATATATTTTTTCTTTGAGAATTTTAATTCCTCTGCACATTTTACATTTGGCTCACAATTAGGTGCCCGTTTGTATAGATGAGTGAAGTCACGGAGTTCAGGACCAAAGTCCAGGGCTGGAATAGCAGCTCCCATGAGTCTGGAGTTTTTCATGTTGCTGAGCTTTAAATCATAATTTTCTTCCAGCATGGGGGTTATAATGTCTCATCAGCTCATTACATGGGCACAGCAATAAAAGGGTGAGATTTAGTTTTCTAATTATTCATCCTAGACGGATCCATAGATAAAACAAAGCAGCACAAATCTGGCTAGCCCTTGGAATATGAATGCATCAGGGTTCTCTGTATATGCTCTGTCTGGAGGCACATTTTAACTTTTACATCACTGCAGCATCAGTACTGCTGGCTCCCTTCCTTGGTCCAGCCAAGAGAACTTGAGTATCTGAATGCCAGAGGACTGTTTGCTCTCTCCAAATATTTTCTTTTTCTTTTCTCCATTTGGCTTCCTTTGCTTGGTCTGATCAAGGATCTGTGAGAACAGGTGTCCCCATGGTGCTCTTTTATACCTTGCCTACGTCTGTAGAGGTATCTGTATTATCTTCAGCTAAGAGCTGGCAGGAATCAGAAGGTTTGAGAGAGCAGAACAATCTCAGTGAACTGGGAGACCAGACTAAGATCTCCTGAGTGCAGAGGCTGTCTTTGTTCTGCCTTTCCATCATAATTAATTCAGTGGGGCCCTGATCCATGACTAGGGCTCTAAAATAATATAAATCATCATGACCTGTTTGAGTGAGTTCAGAGGAGGCCATGAAGATGATCAGAGGGCTGGACCGCCTCTCCTATGAAGACAAGCTGAGAGTTGGGCTTGTTCAGCCAGTAAAAGAGAAAGCCCTGGGGAGACCTTAAAGCAGCCTTCCAGCACCTAAAGGGGGCCTGCAAGAGAGCTGGAGAGGGACTTTTTACAGGGGAAACTGGTAGGAAAGGGGCGAATTGTTTTAAACCGAAAGAGGGCAGCTTTAGATTAGATATTAGGAAGAAATTCTTAGCTGTGAGGGTGGGGAGGCACTGGAATGTGTTGCCCAGAGAAGTTGTGGGTGCCCTATGCCTGAAGTGTTCAAGGTCAGGTTGGATGGGGCTTTGAGCAACCTGGTCTAGTGGGAGGTGTTCCTGCACATCACCATGGGAGTTAGAACTGAATGATCTCTAAGGTTGTTTCCAGCCCAAACCATTTTATGTTTTATTATTTCATTACAGGAGTGTTCTTTCCCTTCCCTACGTTCACCTGACATGTAGAAAGACATTTCACAATATTCAAAACTACTGATGCTTTTCTGTGCCTGTCTCTATAGTCAGTAGACTTTTTTCACTGATCTGAGCAAAAAATCAAGACAATCTTCAGAAAAGGATCAGGAGTTGTGGTGTTTTGAGGTCTTTTTCTATTTAAACCAGTCTGTCCATGCCCACTTAGAAAGATTCAAAGAACCTGTGTCAAAGTGTTAGCTGAAGAGCTACAAATAGCGTTTTATTTCTTTCTCCCCACCTCCTCCCCCCAATAACTCTATTGTTCTTATAAATCCACAGCATTCCAGCTGTGACTTGACAAGAGCCCTGACAGTCGCAAAAGCCAAATCACAGGAGCAGTGTTCTTGTTCCCTGAATTATTTTACACAGCTAAATTTAATACTTCCCCCCACTCCACCACCTTTCACTCTGGCAGATACTTAAGCTGCAAATTAGAGATGTACCGAATTAGCCTTCAAACCTCGCAAATGCTGTCAGAAAGCTGACTCCATAATGATGTGGCTTTGATACCGAGCAGATTATTGCTTATGTACAGCAGCACTTGCAAACATGTGCGTGCTTGTAACTCCTGGCCTCGGTGCCGCGAGGCAGCCGGCGGGTCATTAACGTACGGCGCGCGCAGGACGGAGCCCCGCGGACCCCGCGATCGGCACGCCGGAGAGGAAGAGTCAGACTTTCCAACAACCACTTTCAGTTGGCAGGGCTGTGATTGGAACCATGTGACAGTTTGAGGCAATGTACCACAGGCAGCCAATTTATTACATATGGCAATATGATTAATGGTATCAAATGTTTTTATATAAAAAAAAAAATAGTCCAAGAATATTGCGACGGCCAATTGCGCAGAGTCCAAGGCAGTACAAATCTGTTCCATGAATTTAAAGGCAGGCAGATGAGGTTAAATGAGAGGGAGAGAGCCAAGCCAATGATTACAAAGTAAGTTTCGAAAAGAAAAGTGTGTAGAATGTGTTCATGAGCAACAGCCCCTTTTCTCTCCTGTCTTATTTCCTTAATGGATATAGGCTGGAATAGGTCTCTGAAACTAAACTGCCTCCTGCTCTTAACCTCTCTTCCTGTAATCCAAAGACTCGTTAATGGTATCCAACAACATTTACAAGGCAAACAACAGCAGGTTAAGAGGCAAAAAGGACTGTCATTTTGGTGAAGACTGTTTGCTTTGGTAATGATTTCTTCTTTTTTTTATTCAAATGTTCTGGTTTAACACACAGATGGTTTGTGTCTGTCAAAACAAACAAAAGTGTTAAAGGTACTGTTATTGAGGAAAAAAAGTCAGGAACTGCAAGTATGGAGGTGATGTCTGCACACTGCAGTATCTTTCTTCCCCGGTCTCTTGTTGTCCATCGTGCTGAGTCAGGAAGTTCTGGTACAGTTTTGGTCTGTGGCAGGTGCCCAGACAGGAGCTGGGCACAGTTTAGGAGTCAGCACAGCATAGAGGCAGTTCCTCAGAGTCGGTCTGCAGAAGGCTGTATTGCTCTGGAGGGCGGGAATGGATGCAGGGTGGCTGATGCTGGTGTGCCTCCATGCCACAGAGCACTCCTAAGCACCTCTCAGTTGCTAGTGGTGACATAGCTAAAGTTGTTATGAATTATGCCCATCTAAAGGGTTTCACACGTGCCACCTTTCATGTGCTTCTCTGGCTAGCTCCTAGGGCTTCATGTTTGTACGCAGGGCTGTGTCCCCTCCCAGTCTCCTTGTGCACATCTGGGCATCCTGCACATGATCAGTACCTTACCTGAGCTGTAGAGCGAGACACAGAGGAGCTCACCTGGATGTAGAGGTGTAAGGCAGGAGCTTCTGCCCCTCAGCAACAGCTCATATACACCAGAGCAGCACTGGAAGAGACGCACAGGGGTATCATCTTGTGTTCTCACCTAACCAGGGCTCTGCTGGCCCCATTTTAATTTGACCTGTATACAGATTGCCCGACCATCCCTGGCAGTGCTTAGACAGTGCCCCCTTCCCTTCCACAGAATTGCACAATGGCGATCTGTGTTAAGACTTGTGTGTTGGGATGCTGGGTGGCTGATGGGATCGCTGCTAAAAACTGCACATGCGTTAGACTTAAATCTCAGTGTCCCACGGAAGAGAAACCCAATGCCCAATGCCTTTTGCCTAAAAACTACAGCAGTTGCAAACTGCTGCCTTCCCCAGGGTAGCTTTGAAGGTACAGAGCTGCTAGTCCTGAGTGAGCACAGCTACAAATATTTGGCATCGAAGTATGATTTCTTTTGTCTGCTCCTTTTCCTCTTTTCTCACTCTGCTGCTATTATCGATGGTAGCACAGCCCTTTTGTTAATACCCAAGACTCCTTTGCCAGAGCGCTGTAATACACTGCGTGAAGAGCAAGGTATTTATACCTCTCCTGCCTCAGTACAGAGCATACGGCAGGAGGTCTGATGTGGCCTGCTGCTGCATTCCGTATGGCTTGTGGCCACATGGTTCCTCTTCTCTGTGTGTGTGTTTATTATTGTTGGATAATGCTAAGGCTTGTAGTCATGCGGCCTGCCAAGGGGATTTTGAAAGGCTTATTTGGTCTTCAGTCAAGGAAAAGATTTCCTATACTTTGTGCTAAAGGACTAGTGTTTGATGTAGATGCTAAAACCTGCCCTTCAGAGGTGCCCAACTCTCTCTGCTGAACACAGAGGGAGCTGACTGCCCTGACCACAGGAACTGCACCTACCCTAAATTCCAAAAGCAGGTGATGCGAAGTCCCCCTTCCCACAGGTGCCCCAGTGTGCACCTCATGGCCCTCTGAGCTCCTGCTTGTGAAAAACGGGCTGGCTGTACGTGCCTTAGCATTTTAACAAGACGTGGAAACCTTTGAACAAATTGCCAGCAAACTTTTAGCAGGGCGAGCGTGTGTGAGCGCTGCCTGCACCAAGTGACCCTCTTAACGCCAGAGAGGGAGAGACAAAGTGTGGCACAAAGAACGAGCAAATGAAAGAGCTGGCTTGCAACTCTGATCCTTATGGACTTTTCTTGAGCTCTAGCAACAAAAAGTGTAACTCTTGTGATGAATACAGTCCTACTGTTGTATTCCTACCTTCCAACAATAATTTCAATTGAACCCTACAGCATGTGGAGTCCCTTTGCTTTTTAGGTCATAAAAGCAGTATGTGGAGTAGAGACTTAAAAAATGGACTTTTAAAAGACTCCAATGCCTCAATCTCTCCAAGAATTCGACTGATAAATCTCCTGTGTAAAATGATCACATTTTATAGAGAAGAATCTTTGTTAGACATTCATTAGCAATAACATGTGAGCCAATTTAGGGAATGAAACCTTTCTTCTATATAAAACCCACTGTGGTCACTAAAACTAATGACTTTTTCGGCCTACCACCCTTTAATTCAGTAGTGAAGCACGTGAATTTCCTATATTGCTTAGTTCTCCAACAATTTGTTTATCTTTGAAGAGCAGGTCCCTGACTGTGTGAACTCAGGCACATCCAAAAGGTTAAGTAACAATAAAAAAAGTAGATCAGGGCCATAAATGTGGTATTTAAAATCATGACAAAGTTCTGACTGTATTGAGGAGGTCTGGAAGAAGAATGGTTAATGGGCTTACTTCTATTTCAGCTCATCTCCACATGAGAAGCAGCCTGAGCAGGAGAGAATTGAAAATATGACATGAATTTAAGTGCTCTGAGGCTGATCTGAACCCATCAAAGCTGGTGCAAAAAATTCCACTAGCTTCAGTAGCCTTTGGAACACTTGATGTTAATCACCAAAAATAAAAAGAAAGAAGAAGAAGAAAAAGAGGAAAATTAATTTTTTTTAGCCACCATGCATTAAATAGAGGTAGCAAGAAGGAACACTTCAGGTTCAGATGGGAGTTTTTGTGTGTTTTTCTTTAGATACTAAATATTTGAACAAAGAGATACAAAGATGGTAGACTTAACAAAAAACTCGAGCAGGCTGAAAAACATAGAAAGGCATTTTTTAAACAGCTGACAATGGGAAGATTTACTCATGTTCAACTAAGGCAAGTTGTAAAGAGGAGAAAGAGGCAATTGGCCTAATAATTGTAAAACAAATTCTGTCCTGATTTTGCCGAAGCTCTATATATGTTTCTGAGGGGATGCTAGCTGTAATGTGCCTTGCCTGAAGGGAAGACCAGAGTGTTTCAGGGCTGCCTTTCAGCTGGAGTGCCAGGCTTTCCCTGCTATTGAAAGAAAGAGATGGAAACTGCCTGTGTACATCTTGTCCAGATGTAGAGCCAAGGCATGAACTAGTGCCTAGTAAGTGCTCTTGGGTCCTAGAGCTTGGGAAAAGACAATGGGTTTCTTAGAGGTCTTGCAGATTTATTTTTCCTTGAGGAATACAAAACTTGAAGCCTGTTTTGTTTTTACGTAGTCTCCATAAGAATACAAGCATCTCTATAAGGCACAATTCCTTAGTGCCTAATTTGCTTCTATTATATTCTAGACAAATTAAGAACAAAACCATATGGGAATGCACTCAAAAGTGTCAGTGACTGCGAGTCAATTTCCTGGGATTTTAGCTGAAATTTTAGTTCCCAGGTTGCTTCTAAAACATGAATTAGGTTCCTCAGTCACCCAGGAACTAACGAAAATGTTCCTTTGAAATGTGATGGGGAGCTCAGAGTGACACACAGTCCTTGGGGCATGACTGGCTAGAGGGGGTGATGGTAAAGCGCCTTTCATGTTAGCGGTAACATTTTTAATGCAACTTATTAAAAAATAACATTAACAGCCTTGTGCAAGGAGGCGATAGTCCTGGCTGGATGAAGAGGTTTTAATGGTTCTAAAGAATGCACTTAGTGCTTGGAATGGTGAGACCTCAGAAGTGCTGGAGTGCACTTTGGTCCCTCGGAAAGGCCTGGTCCAACCTCTCCAGAGCGGTGGCACATTGTAACAAGAGCAGTGGATGTCTGTGCTGACACCCACCGGATGCTCTCCAAGCTGCTCTGGTATGAGGAACCTCTTTTGTTGATTTTCCCAAGTTTGGAAAGCTTGTGTTGAATTTCATGATCTCTTGATGTCAAGATACTGTCAATCTGTGGGCTTCCATCAGAAGTCTCCTTCTTGGCTGTGTGTTCCTGTGGCCTCCTTTGTGCTGACAGGAGATGGGTGATGGATCTGACTGGCTCCAAGTTAATCCAGCAAGAGGAGGCCAGGGCTCAAAACTGATTTTTATCTATAACAGTTTCCCAGTCTGGCTCATGTAATGGCTGGCTGGGGCTAAAGCTGGCATGAAGGAAGGAGCCAAACTTTACACCGGGAACCTGCACAGCCACCAGCTTAAATCTGATGCAGAACTGCAGTGTAGCTAAGACCCAGCAGATGAATTTTGGAATATTTTTCTCTGTTACAGCAGAAAGACTTTTAATTTACCCACATATTATGACTTCTTCATTAATAAGGAGGAAAGTAAGTAACGAGACAATGTGTACAAAATGAGCAGCTTCGTACCATAGCAAGTTGACTGGCGAATTCTTTCATGAATGCTCTCTGTGTGATATTTCTATAGTATAATAGATTCTGGCTGTTCACTCTAATAATTCTGAGCTTCAGGGTAAGATTTTATTTCTCTTTTGAAAGTAATATAATCAGTGGTGCTAGCACAAAATTCCCTGTGTGTTTTTGTGCATCCTTAACACTTCTTGGGATGAAAGTGAAACTTACATTATTTAGAGCAGTTCAAAGAATATATTTCCTTCTGTAATGGTGGTTCCTGCTAGAATTCCTTATGAAAAAACATTAACCAAGCTAACTGTACTACAAAGCATCGTAGGTATTCTGTGTTTGCAGAAGGAATGAGTCCAAAAAGCTTTAAAAAATGTTAGTCTCTTTGTACAAAAGGCGTATTTTAAAAGTCACCTGAGGACAATGTGGATATTTGTCTATCCAGGAATTTTATTTATACTCTCTCTGTGTGAACAAAGCTCCTGGAGATGAGGGCAAAGGGTTTTTGGCAAAGCATGAGGTAGCTTAGGACAATAATGATGCAGGCACCAGCACGTGTTTTGATTGAATTTTTTCTTTTACTTATTAGTTTAGATTCACCGCTCTGCTGAGAGGATCACAGAGCTTCCCTGCCCTCCCTTCCTTTCCTCCACTTGCCAGGGGGAGAGGACCACTCCTGCTGCATCCATTCACCTCCCAAGCTCCTGATGATTTTCTTGATTTCCTGTGAAGCTCCCTGTTTTTTTTCACGGGAAAGTTTATCGAATCCTCTCCCTGCAGAGCTAGAGCTGTGTCTGTGGCAAGCCAGACTGCACAGTTGGAGAACTTGCTCAGGCAGTTCTTCCCAAGGCACAGGGAGGAATGAGTTTCTCATCTGCTGGCACAAGTGTGTAGCTACTAAGTGGTTCTCAATATTATAGGGTCTGAGTTTTCCCTTGAAATTGCACAAAGTTTCCCATGCAAGAAGAATAACTTCAAAACCAGAATGTGGTCATCTGTGCCAGACACATCCCTCCACTGTCTTCCCACAGTTGTTTCAATCTCTCTAGTGGCAACTATCCTATTTGCTTCAAGACTGAGAAGAGCTTTCCTGCTGCCTCCTGGGCAGCAAGGACCTTTCCTTATGCTTGAACAGGCAGATCTTCTTCCCTTCCTCTCCTCAGTACTGTGTTCAGCTGTTTGTGCACGTGTCCCCAAGGCCTTCACGGGACTTAGCTGGGGAAAACTAAGGTCAGCCTGGAGTCACTGTTGTGTTTTAATATGTTGCTGTCCTGTGAACTGGGTTTCTTTGTAAGAATATTCACAAACCAGAGTAACTTCTGTCCTTATTTTTTTTTCCTTCTAACCAATTTTATCAAGGTTGGTAAGACATTATTAACTGGTTCACAGGACCGAGAGTTCATGAATATGTAGTAACTCATCACCTCATGATTTTTATCCATTACTACAAACTTCATCTTAGATGGTTGCAGCAATTAAATTAGACCTTGCTATGTCTGAAAAAAGGAAAATATGAGCATCAAACCCTGCTATTATGAGGACTCATTAGTAAACAAAACAATATTTGTGATAAATCATGCCTGGGGTTTTAAGGAAAATATGTTTATCTGTTTCAACAGCAATAAAACTACCAGTAGAAATTCTCACATCACCTACACACATACACATCCCCTAAAACAAACATATGCAAGTACTTAACAGATGGACAAATGAACCTTGGGATGAATGTATTACAAAAACAGAGCAATCACTGTGTTTTTCAGCAGAAATTTTATTAACATCTAAGGACCAGCTGAGAAATACTTTGATTAGCTGGAAACATAGGCTGTTTGTAGCAAAATCAGAATAGAATCTTCATTCTTGTTATGCAGATAATATATGATTTGTGCTGTAACATTTTTAGATGGCATGGATCTGTTGTTGGATGAATTTTTTTCTTTGTCTTAAACCAGTAGCAGCTTTGCTATCATTTTTTTCACCCTCTGTGCACACTGAGGTCCTACAGTAGTTTGAGAGCTGAGGTTGCCCTGATGCCCTTGAGGAGTACTTTTTGCTACTCAGCTGTGCAAAATGCCATGTGTTGCTTCTCTTCACTGCTCTGCAGAGATGACTGCATTGCAGTGGACTCCTATCAGTTCACTGTGAAGCCTGTTGTAAGTGGCTTTTTGATGGCCTAAAAGAGTCCACAGAACATTGTTAAAAGCTGAAGAGACCTACAATGAAAGCTAAATTAATGGCCAAAACAGATCTCTAATCTAACTATTTCAGATGAGGGATTTTGGCTTTGGAGGCTGCCTTGGCAAATTTTGTATTGTACCGTGGGATGAATTGCATTACAGAAAAGTGAGATAAGGTTGATAAAAAAAATCACCTCTGCAGTTTCGCTTGTCTTTGGATCCCTGCCTTTGCATCCTTCTCATGTGAAGAAATGCAATGAGATCCTCTTCATCAGTGTTTTGTGTAGCATTATAAATTATAAAAGGAACAGCAGCTGAGAAGTTAAACCTTCACCTTAGGACCAAGATGTGATCCAGGCTCTTTTCACTACCAAGGTTTTTTTGAACTTCCATCAGGAGGAAAAGTGCTCTGCTCATCCTGTCCCCAGTGTCTCAGCTATCCAGTGGGGCAAGCTTTCCAGTTTGGTGTTTTTACTTTGCATTTCAGGGGTAACAGCAGTCACCATGGTTTGTAAGGGGTTGTGGTGGTGATGTGTCAGTGTATTTCTCCACTTTACTTGGAAGCTCCTAAAGCTGGTAATTTTGATTCTACTCATCAGGTGCAAGCAGATACAGATTCCCAAAAGTCAGTCTTTGACTTTAAGGTTTCTGCTTAATTTCTAAGTAACAAGATAGATAAGGTTAATCTTGTCCTCTACAGATCAGGATTTTTCCTTCAAGTAACTAAGGCAAACAAATATTTTGAGGTTTGGAAAAATTTCTATGCCAAATCCACTTGTACGTTAGGAAGATATGTGGGGTTTTTTGCCAGTAGGCTCCTCTAACTAATTGATAAATAACCCAAACTGGATATCAGTTACTATCTGAAAATTCTTCCTATGTTTATGGGAGCCTCTTAGTTTTCTGTGACTGAAATTTTCCTTGTGAGATGATTTTATGGTAGGAAATGAGGTTGTTATTATAAGGAGTATCCTTTAGTCTAGTTTGGGATGGATGACATTTGGATAAGTTCTCCCAGCTTTACATCAGTTTACATTTCTGTGACTGAAATAGTAATTTTTCAACATTAATGAAGTCCTGCAAATTTGATTCAGAGGCCATTAAGGTCAAGGGTGAGACCACCTGTGCTGACTTCTGAGTCCTCTGGGAAGTATCCCATGTCTTAATTGACTGCAGCAATATCGGAATCACAAGGTGAGGCTATGAATGATGCTTTACAGTGCTGGGACGCTCTTTGCTGCTATTCCAGAGGCTCAAGTTTCCTCACACTGATGCCCTGGCATGGACCTTTGGAGGTCACCTTGCTATAATATTATGATTACATTTCCAGATCATTCCCTTTCCAAAAGACTTCTGCTCCCTGGAAGGTGCCACCTGAATAAAGTCATATTAAAAGACAAGTAAAGCCACCAGCAACAAAAATTATTCTCTGCAGATTTAGTAACTGCTGCAGCATCTTCTTTCCTCTCTATTCTATTTCATTGACATTGGCAATAAAAAATAATCACTTAGAGACAATGTCCTTGCAGGCTGGCAGTAAGTCTAAATGGCAATAGCTAAAAAGACCCAGAGAAGAAGATTTAAGTTACATCTATTATTGCTTTGGCTTTTCAAAAAATGTCAGAAATAAAGTCTCTTTTGCTCAGCATTTGTGTATGTTTGGTGGGATGGGAGGAGGGAGAAGATATTAGAATATTCTTTCTGACATTATTACTAGCTGCTAGATGGGGTGATGACTGTATAAAGAAGGTGGCAGACACTGAATTTGTGCTTAGAACAAAAGAAAGCTCTAAAATCAGACAAAGCTTTATTTTGGCACAATCACAGCAATTTTGGTGAAGACCTTGCTGTGTCCTTCCCAAAGATAATGCTTTATTCCCCATCCTGAAACCTGAAGAGGAGTACGAAGGGATCCCACCGCATTTTCTCCCCTCTGTCCAAAAACTGGTTTCATATTTTCGTTTCCTTCATGTTTCCTAGCACTTTTCTTTATGAACAGAAACATAACACAATAAATAGTCTATCTGTTAAGACGACACATTGTGACAGATCCCTTAGGAAAGCTGCAGCTGGGTTGACATTTTTGTCTCATCACTGCTCTGAAGAATGGTTTTGTTTGTGAATTCGGAGAATGACTCACATAATGACCAAATAGAAGTGCATTTTGTAAACATCATCGGATAGCAGTAACTGCACGGTTGGCCCATGTTCCTCTGCCTGGCCCTGTTTGTGTAGACTTAATGGTATATATTCTTCTGTATGGAAGGATAAAAATCTCCAGAAAAATCTGAGCATTAGGATGGTTCATCCAGTCGGATTTACCAGCTGAGTGCCTTTATGTTTATAGTGAAAATGTGTGTATGTATATACATATATATATACATATATATATAAAATAGATTTTGATTCTGGCATCTGAGTTGTGTCTCTAACAGCTAGCTGGAGCATGTGAGGACCAGGGCTTTCTAGGACAGGTGAAGCTTCTGTGTGGTGGGAAGACCAAGACTCAGATGGGTTGCCCAGGTCCTTCCTGGCCTCCCACTCTTACACGCCTGATCTGTGGGCACAGGGGTTTTTCCTGAGCAGCTCTGGCTGTGGGGCTGGAGCCAAGACAACTGAGAAGGGGAGTCAGCCTGCTGGATGCCAGACATATTTCTATACACACACACACACACACACACACACACACACACACACGCACACACATATTCTATACAGCCACAAACTCATTTCTGATTACCTATCTGTAAATAATGAAGGATGAACTTGTCCTGTGTCCCTCCCTCAATCTACAAAGCCCTCTTCTTCCATCCTCTGTGTTAGAAATACAGAATACTAAATTCAGTGCAGCACTCTGTGTCTCTGACTTTCAACGCTGCTCAGAAAACCCTAAGGCCAGGACTGAAATAAGAGCTGAAATCCAAACAATGTGTGACTGAACACAAAACAAATCATGGATTTGCAGGAATATGTTGTGACAGCTCTGCCTTCTCCCATAACTGCTAGTCAATTTTCCCCCTTACATTTAAATAACATAGTATACATATTGAACCAATAACAGGGTACAATGCAAAATGCATAGTGAAGCTAAAAAATGCTGAGATTTAAAATCTTCAAAAACCTTTCTGCAGGGGCTGGGTGATATTCTCTCTTTCACTCTCTCTCCCGCCCTTCTCTCTTTCTCTCTTTAAAAGCAAGCGTGGGATAGGGCTTGTTTCTACGAAGATAAGTAAGAAAGGCCAGTTCAAATCACAATGAAGAAAAAAAAGGGCAGAATTTGCAGTAAACTTAGGAATGTCCATCATATCTGGGCAATGTTTGCATGTACATCAGGTGAAAACTTTGACCTGCTGAGGACCCTTGGAAATAAAGTTAAAAGCCATTCCCTCTCACGCAGGAAAAATGTCAAATAAAACAGCAGGATCCTGCGTCATCGTCCCTTTTCCTTGTCTGCTGCACTCCCCCATCCCTGCCTGTGGGGACCACCCTGGGGTGGTGAAGACCAGAGTCAAGACAGATCAACCCCCTCTTCCTGAAGGAGATGCTGCTCAGAGGACCCAGCTGTGTGAGCTACAGGTTGAGAGACTGGCCTGAGCCTGCCCCTTTGCTCAGCTGGGACCCTCTGGGAGCAACTATTGGCATTGGGAGAATGGGCTGAGTCATTGATCTGCTCTGGCTTGTGCTCCACCTCCATGTTCTATCAGGGAAGAGGGAAGTTGAGCTGAGGTGGCCCATGAGGGTGCAGCTCTCATCTTCTGGTGAAGGCAATGTTGGTTAAGCAACTCCCATCTTGAGCTGGATTTTGACCTGAAAGCTTCAGCTATGTCACACAGCGAGAGTGAGAATGAGGCCTTTCCCCTTTCAGTCATTTCTCCTTGCTCATAGCAATCTGCTGGCAGAGGTCCTTCCCTCCTGTGGGTCTCCACAGGTCTTTTTTGGGGTCAGGTGTCTATGGTGGGCACCTTGAGCTGATGGACACATGGCACTCCACCACAGAAGCACCACTGTTATTAGTTTCTATAAGCATCTATAGAAGAGGGAGATGAAGAAAGAACACGATGAAGAGGTAGTGAGCAGCACCAATTTGCCTCGTTTTTCCCCTTTGAAAACATTCTTTCTTTTCCAATTCTGAGTGGTTTTTAGGGTACTCATTAATCTGGAAAACAAGAACAACTTCCAGATCATTAGTGCCATGGTGAATTGAAACGCTAGCCAGGCTGGACTAATAGTGCCAGGGTCATACGAAATACCAGTCGGTGCAGGCTATTAAGTGCCAGGGTGATTTGAGAGAACAGCTTGTCCAAGATACGAATGCCAAAATAATTGAAAATACCTCCTCACAAGTTGATGTATAAATCAGCAAACTGTTTCAATTTAACAAAGTTAAAGGCGAAGGAGCATTGCAGGCACTGAGCAGGGAACTGCTGATAGTTTTAGTGTCTCCGGGTGCTCTATTTCCTTATTCTTACGGCATTATGGGTAAAATTTCATTACAGGCGATCACAAAAGCGAGGTTGCCAATCCCTGAAAGCTGCATACTGTGTGCTCTGATATCCTTTGAGGAGTAGGGAATTCCTGCAGATTCCAGAGACCTGTCAGTATGGGAAGTGGAAAAATAATTTAGTGCTTATGTCCTACAGATGATTTTGGCTTGAAGAGTATTATTCAGCACTCTCCCCTGGAGCTCTATAAAGCCTGTGCTAGCTTCCCTAAGTATCTTATGGTCCAGCCACTGTTCTGGCCTGTCACCTTGCTCTGGAGTGTCACCCTGCCTGAAAAATCAATTTTTGTAACTCTACATTAATGGGAGATGGGATTCAGAGTGGATGTCCATCTCAGAAAACATGGCATCCTCTCCCCTACCCCAACCCCACATGCTTAGAGGGTTTCTACTTTCCCAAAGGAAGGGCATTTATACAGCCTGATGTAAGGGGGATGTTAGCACCCATGGCTTCTGGGCTGCACAGCTGAGACACCTGAGCTGGATCAAGATCAATGAGCAGCCACATCATTGTGCTTGGTAGTAAAATGGAGGGAAAGATGGCTGAATGTGGAGAATATTGGTTACTGGGTGGGACCATGTTTCTGAGATAATGTAAGAATAAATCTGAAGCCTTCTTTGAAATGTCAGTCACACATTCCTTTAATTAGATCTGAGAATATAATGTTAATTTTTCTAGAGTTTCTAAAACTCTGATGAGCTTTGTAGCTCTGTAACAAATAGCCATGAGAGTTACGAAACACAAAAAGGCCTTGTTGGCTAATTTTTCTATGAGGCTTGCTCAAAGAAAGCAACTCAACTGCACTAAGATTTGTTCTCTATGGATTTCAGCCTTGCTTTTTGCAGGTTGAAAGAATATAGAGGAGGTTTGGGTACAAGTACTCTAAACTTCTGACACACCTGAGTTTAGGTCATCTTAATCTTTGAAAAGCTTTGCAAAAGGGAGCCTGAAGTCATCCCAGAGGTTCGTAAGAGGTCTTAATGCTGTATAAAAACTCCAGAACACTATAAATGGGGGAAAATGGAAGTATAGACACATCACAAATGTGGTAGAAATAGGATCAGTAATTGAGGAGGATGTGACTGGGATGAATGGATCATGAAATACGTTTTCAGCAGTAGGAATGATGATAACTTCTCTTGCACAACAGATTGAAATCTCTCAGAGATGTTCACAACGTGGTCACGTAACTGACACTGATACCCAGGCTGTATAAATCCCATCACACAGACATATCAGGCAGCTCCCTCACATTAAAGGAAGCCTTACCAATCAACAGCTGAGTAACCTGTATGTCCTGTGCAACAGAAATTTCACCTCTCCACAGTTTTCATCAGTGGAACAGTGTGAGACAGAGTTGCAGAGCAGCTTTGGGTGACTGCGGATTCATTGTTTGCAGAAGAGATCCCAAGGTATTTCAGGTATATCAAACTGCAATTATCTTACTGAACTGTGCATGCTATATTTTGCCAGGCATTTTTCTTGCTAGTGTCTTGGTGCCCTAATTTACCAAGGTCATTTTGATGGTCCTTGCATTTATTACCATGAGACTCTGCCTGCCAAAACCTTCTTTCCATGATCTCAATCTAATAAACAGAGGTTCCCTGAAATCTAAACTCCCCCCTGGAAAAATAACAGCAGAGGAGAATATCTCCAGCAGTGCCTTTCAGGAAAAAATAAGCCCGGAATCCCACGTGTCTGCCCAGAAAGCACAGACTGCTCCCTGCAAGAGATGACGTCCCCACTCTATTGCAAACTCCCGCACATGTGCATCCGCATGTGCGTAAATCTCACATCCACTTCCTCTCAGAAACTCACTTAAAAAGTTCATAATTTTGTGCTTCTTTAGTAGTTACAAACCTTCCTTACAGGTCAAGCATGCACAGTATGTAACACACACAGCTGACACCTAATGCAAGCTGAGGTAGAGGTGAGTACTAAGAGTACCCAAAGCCAGCAAATTATGATAAAATTAAGATACTCTTACAGTGTCTTTTGCAGGACACAAACCAAGAGTTTTCTAAGTATTGTCTAAGATGAAGCTCAGAGAAGCCAGTACATTTCTTTTAGGATTCATGGGAATTTTCTAGGACTACAGGGTCAATTACCAGCAGGTGATTGAATGAAGATGGAAGAAAGAAATCATTAGACAACAACACTGTCAGTGTTCTTGTTTTGTGTTTCATGCAGTTAGTTTTCCTGAGGCTTTTTTGGGAAATAGAATTAGTTGCAGTTAGCATTATTTAGGGTAAAGCAGACAGATCTTGCCCGGGTTGAAGCCTTACAGAGGCTTACAAATGTTAACAAACCTGGATTGTATTTTTACATCTCCTGAGACACTTTCTATTCTATAGTTAGATACCTACGAATTGTTGACACAAGTGAAAACAGCACAAAGTATTCTGTCTGCTGTGCAAAAAAAAAAAAAAAATCAATAGACAGTATTTTAGTCTGAAAATAAAATATATATTTCAAGGAATAAATTCCACACATGTACTGAAGGGCAGAATCTGGCCCTCAGATTGAAGAGAATTTCAGACCTAACTAAGACAAATCCCTGCAGCAAGGAACAGAATAGCAAGCAGGGTCTGTAGAAAAAAAAAGTGGAGATACTTTTCCTTACCTTTCTCTGTGTAGAATAGGCTTCTTACAACTTCTTTGGAATTATAACTCCTATCCACAAAGGACCAAAATTTCTGCAGTCCTCAACTGTGTCTTTATTCAGGACTCATTACACAACACCTACCAAAGCCTCCCAAAAGTGCAGGTTAAATCACGTCTGAAGGATTTGGCTCTCTACAAGTGAGCTCGTCTTGTTAAGAACATAATGGAGTCAGAGAGAACATTCATTTCAGAAGTGAATGTGTCTGACTGTCTGATTTATTTTTGAGTGAGAAAAACAGATTTTGCTTTTGCAAAAACCTTTAATTTCATATGGGAAGCCACCTTTAAGACTCATCATTTGGCAACATGCTCTATCATTCCCCTGGCTCTTTTTCCACATCCATTGCTAGTGGCTTGGTGTGTTCTTTATCCCTTGGGCCAGCTCATTAGCTGGATGCATGGCTGCTCACGTCTATCATCAGAGCCTGCTAACAAATCCTGTAGGACTACTCCAGGCCCAATAAGAGATATATTTGTTTTGTGGTTTGCGTTTTGCAGAAAACACTGTGTACTTCTCAAAGCCTAAAGTATAGGAGGTTTTTTTTTAAAAAAAAAGAAGCAGCAATTTTCATACAGTGCTAAATAAAATAAATTACAGGCCCCAAATGATCTAATAATTCCTAAGGCAGAGTTCAGATGCGGTAATTAATTATCCCAACATGGAATTCATAATGATCAACTATTAATATGTGCATGGGGGACTGGATGTCTCAGGATTTGGTAATGGGATATGGAGACTTTCACCTCTAGGTTGCTGATTTGAATCTGACCCAGATCTCTAGTGACTTCTGAAAGCTGCAAGCATGTGCTGTTTGTTCTGTAGTGTATATAAAATGAAATTATCTAGGCTGCTTCCTAGCAGTCTTGTGTCCATGCCACTGGTGCCAGAGTACAAATAACCTTCCATTTGATGGCTTTAGCTGGGAGGTCAGGGGCTCTATAGGTAACAGTAATGCCACAGTTTGGCCTTGGGGGTGGCTTCCAGAAATAATGTTACTGGGGCATCTCACTGTGGGAAATATTACCCACATATACCACGCAGATAATAAAGCACAGAAGTCTGTGCCATGTCTCTTTTGGGCTACACGAGCCCTTTGTTATGCTGGGTGCTCCCCAGCTACAAGGGGCAGCTTTTCTTCCTGTCCACATGCCTCAGGTGGGAAAGGACCTCAGTCTCTGGGCCTGGCAGCCCTGGGCTTATCTCAAGGCACCAAGCTAAAGAGGAACAGAATAAACATGTCTCCTAGAAAGAGGGAAGCTGAAGAGAGAAGGAGGTTCAGGTTTGTAGACTTCAGTGGAATCACATCTTTATGCATTAAAACCTTATTGAAGTTTGTTCAAGACTGATGAGTCAAATTTGCCCAGATCTGAATATCAGCAGGTTTGCTCAACTCCCAGCAGTTCAAAAATGTGAAAAGCTGGGTAGCTGTAGCATTACAGGCTGGACAATTCTCCTCAGGAACAGGTAATACTAGGGAAGAACACAGGAGTGTGAATGCTTGGGAAGTGGCTAGTGCTGTCACGACAAGGTAAGGAAGGTCTCTTCCATTTCCACCTAATCTGATTTTATGAATTATATTGTGGTACCCATTTCTGTTTTGTCAAGGAGTGGAGTCCTGTCCTGACGGTTGCCAAATAACTTAATATTTTCTTCCATTTCCGTGAATGCTTGCAAATAGGTTGAGGTACTGTGTGGCTGAGTGTAGGAACTTTGCAGGCAAACAGAGCTGCAATCTGCAGAACACGTGAAAATCCGCACCCTCCTGAAGCCACCATATCAAAGAACATCTGTTTTAAAAACAAACAGTGAAAAGTATTTAAAACAATTTCAGCAGAAAGTTTAATCCAAGTCCCATGCTTGGAAGAAACGACCTAATTTCTGAGAAATAGGAACTCTGGGCCAGTTCAGTAATGGATGTTGGTCTTTTCCAAATTTTACTAGAGTTTGTAACTGCCATTAATTCCATCTGCGCACTGTACTGAGAATTTAGCTCTTCTTTGTGAATCTTGAATGTTTCTGAAACAAAAATATGCACCATATCTTTCTGTGCAAGAATTTTAGCAGTACTTTAGCACTTTGTATGTTAGTGGATTATTCTTTTTTAAAAGCATTTCCAAGTTTGATGCAAACATTCTTAGAGAAGAAAATAAAAATGGGTGGTAGGTGGTAGCTTGTAGGAAAAAAATTACAGGAAATAGTAAAAATGGGCAAGACTGCAGCTATTTCTAATTACTTCTCGAAACATTCTGGATCACAAAACCACTATGTTAAAAATTATACAGAAAAAAAATTGCAAGTATGTTAAGAACAGAAAATATTTAAAATTTAATTTTAATTTAAATTATAAATAAAATTAGCTGGGCAGTAATTACTGCTAATTAAGTCTTTCTGTCCAGTCATGAGAGAATAGAACCTTTTTTGAAATCCACATGATTTTTACGTTTCTACCAATAAAAACATTAGAGGATATGTTGCACTGTGCACTAATACAGGCTTCTGGATTCCTGCTGAAATTAATTTGGATCCGTCTTCACTGTACCCAATACAAAAACATGCTCATGTTACTTGTCAGCTTTTAGAGTTCCTTTGCCTTTTTTCAACTTTATTTTGAGTGGATGGCAGTAAAACCTGTCGCTTGTATGGTATTTTTTATTGGTAAGGAACTCACATGTGCGACACTTTTCTAAATGCAGCCGCACCTTTGGTGGAACAGGACAGACTTTTAGCTTAATGTTGCACTGTCTGGCATTATACCACTGAAAGTGAAGAGGAGAATAGGAAAGCGGAAAATTAGCTTTGGAAAGAATTAGAATAATCAGAATGCTATTTACTCAGTTGGAATGAGAAGCAAGGCCAACAGCTTGTCCTTGTGGAAAAGATAATGGGATCCTTAACAGACACTTGGTTTCAGGAGGGTCTTGTACTCCAGTGGAAGCCTCTTTCCTTAGGACCCTTTGAAAAGCAATCATGCTGATGTAGCACATGACAGGTATGTCCAAGACAACACTGATAGTGGGGTAGACAAGTCAACAGAGTAGGTCTTGCCCTCTTCTATTTTCTGTGACTCAGTAATCTTTGCTTTTTACTTCTCTGAAAGATCTCACCCACAATAGTGTGGTACCTCTTGTGGTTTTATATTGATCATGAAGATTTCCACTTCTGCAAGCAGTTGTTTTGCTTGGCAGGCTGCAGCAGGGATCAGACAAGACTTGGCTTACTTTTTAAGCCTTAATAAGGCCATACACCTACAGACAATAAGAATTGAGTTCGGTGCCACTATGTCAGATTACATCTCAAGATTTCTTGGGCTTTGCTTGGTGCTCTCACATCTATTCCTTTTCCCTTTTGTGTAAAGAAAGCACATTACTTCCTCCACATCTTTCTCTTGTGTTGCTATAATGAATTCCTTGCTATTCCCTCAGGGGGCTGACTCACACTCTTGCATTTGAAGTGAAGTAAACTGGAATTTGTATCTTTGTGAAGGTCAGTCACAGTGCATAAGAACAGGAAAGAGGGGTCAGAATGGTAATGCAGATCAGAGATACGCTGGCAGTACAAATGCAAATGCTGACCATCGGAATATTTCAAGGCTGTCAGCATGCCACAGCATTTGTTGGGCTGGGTAGTGTGGTGCTAGCTGATGCCCATTTAATAGGTTCCAGTCAGCCAGTGGGAAGCTTGTCCACGTAGCAGAAACCTCCTCACATCTTTCAGAGAAGGAGCAGGGTAGCTATTAAAAAAATAACCAAGCAAAGCACCCAAACAACAGCAACAATAAAAAAAGCCTTAAAAAACCCCCAATAACCCCACAAACCAAACTAAACCAAAAAACAAACCAACTTTGCTTCCTGTATCCTAGAAAATTCCTTCTTATCTCTCAGGATACATAATCCACAGCAGAAATGGCTGCTGTTTACAGTGGCCCTGGAGCTGGAGAAGTGATGGGCCTGGTTTTGCAGTAACTTTTCATGTAATCATGGAGTGGCTTGGGTTGGAAGACACCTTAAAGATCATCTAGTTCCATCATCCTGCCATGGACAGGGAACCTTCCATGAGAACACATTGCCCAAAGCCCCATCCAATCTAGCCTTGAACACTCCCAGGGATGGGGCATCCACGACTTCTTTGGGCAACCTGTTCCACTGCCTCACCACCCTCACAGTAAAGAATTTCTTCCTAATATCCCAGCTAAACCTGCCCTCTTTCAGTTTAAACCCATTTTGTCTTGCACGTGGCCAGTGCAGGATTACTCTCTGCAATGCTTTCCCCCAGCGCTTGGGTGTGTTGCGAAACACGGAAAGTTTCTGCCCCTTCCTCTTTTTTTTTGGCTCATCAAGAGCAGTCTGGTGACCCTGGCCCTATCATTCAACTTTGTTCTGGATCCTGAACAAAAGTCCGAGGAGTTTGTGGCAGGTTCCAGTTTCAATAATTAATTTGCAAGCCATGAAAAATGGCTTAGTGCCTAATTGAATAGTCTGGCCTTGTGTTTGGAGTAGCTGTGAAAGATCAAATCTTTAAAATAATCATCTATATACCATCTCTCTTTCCTCTCTGCTTGAGTTCTCAATGTCGTTTAGCAAGTGGTCTTTGAAACGAGAGTTGTAGAAAACAATGCCTTTTACACTCCAAAACAATATCCTCTGTTGTGGCATTTCAGCGGCTAAAAGAAAAAATTGGAAGGAAAAAGAGAGAGTCAGATAATGATCAAAGCGAACATGTAGCAGCTTTTCAGAATTAGTTGGCCAGAACAAACTATTTGAAGTTCAAGATAAAATAGTGAAAATAAATGAAAGGAAAACCAACAGAATTTAGCCAATAAATAAACAACAACAACAAAAAGATCAGCAACAAAAGACAGGAGGAGAAGGAAAAAGACCCAACCCTAAACTTCACTAGCTTCAGGCTGATTTTGCACCTATTTGTTTTCCTTTGCTCCACTGTCCTGCCTGGTGCACTGCATCACCTGGTAATTCCTTCCCCATTGGCATGAATTTTGGGTAAATTTGGCTCGATGTAATTGCTCTGTTTACTAAAGAACACCTCATTTTTTTCTTCAATTTTTGGTAAAGAGATGTTTTCACATGCCACGTACATCAACTCAGTTGTTTTTCTTTAACCCTTCCTTCATCGCTTAGAGGTGGAAAAAAATTACATGCTGGCACTCACCCAGCAGTAAGGCCAGCTCCTAGCATATGCAAAGTTGCCCTGCTTTTTCTTGGCTCACCAAGCTCACTAAAGGAAACAGGATCTTCAGAACCTTCTGGCGAGCAGGCATAAAGACTGATCCTGCAGACCTAACTACTCCCACGAGCAGGGGCAACACACAGCATGGGTGCCTGAGCCTCTGAGGAGCAGCACACAGCTTCTGCAGCCCCTGACTGCCTTTGGATTTAGTTATTGCTGCAAGGTTTGAAGTGATTCCCACTGTGCTGACCTGCACAGGGCCAGCGTGAGTTGGTGCAGTGAAGCAAGGAGTGTTAACTTCTGGGTGTTTTTTACACTGCCTGAAAAAGGACTTTTTCTTCAAAACCCTATTTTAACCAGAGAGAAAACCACGAGTTACATGGGTCCTAACTTCTTTCAGAGCACAACAAATTCAGTGTGTCCAGAGGCTGCCCATCCTCTTCTGTCTCTTCTTGATGACTGTGTTTCTTCACTTGCACAGGCATCTCCTGAAATTGAAGGAGAATTATTCCACTCATGTAAAAAGAAGAAGTATAAACAGACCACTACATGTTATATAAAACTATGGAAAGAAAAGAGCATCTTAGGTAAATACCAAGCTACTTATTTTATGATTTTTAAATGTCATTCTTTTGTCCAATATTGACTTTTTTATATGGAAGTTGAATTATAGATCTTAGAGCACAGGGGAGCCCATGGCATCCTTGCTTTGACACAGCTGGTCAAGGTAAGAATTGAAGTCCCAGTAATTAGTTATGAGCTTCTCTGTACCAGGAAGCCAGGCCAGGATGAGAAAACTTCATGAGGTTACCCCTCCCCTGCAGTAAAGCCAAAGCTACTGGGAGAGAGTGGGACTGACCTCTGAAGGAGTGCACTATGACATCCCCATCTCATTGCTGCATAGGTAATTTCTTTGGGCAGTGTATTTGTGCACAGAAATGTGTTGTGCAGCCTTTTGCTGCTCTGACTTTCTCCAAGAACATCTCTTGGAGCACCTGTATACATAATGGAAATCACAGAGTAAGTTGAAAGCTAAAGGTAGAGCCTGAATCTAAACTTCAGAAATGGTTTGTTGCAGCAAAACCCCTGGGCCGATGGTGATGGACAATGACTGGGGAAATTAAGGACAAAAAATGGGTGACAAGGGAGAATTTACTGCTGAAATTTGAACAAAAGTAAAGAAATCAAAAAGAGAAGGGAGGGAGGAAGGGAGGTGGGAAGCAGGGAGGGAAGGAAGGAAGGAAGGAAGGAAGGAAGGAAGGAAGGAAGGAAGGAAGGAAGGAGGAGGGACAGAGGGAGGCAGGCAAGCAGGCAGGCAGGATGGAAAGAAGGAAGGAAGGAAGGAGGAGGGACAGAGGGAGGCAGGCAAGCAGGCTGGCTGTTTGGAAAACCAATTTCATGCTGGACATGCAGATCTGTAGCAGTGTAATGATCTGATTGCTCTGAGAATATAGAATTGCTACCCAGCGTGGCAATTCCTGAGACACACACATCTCTAGTCTTCCTCTTTAAATGCCTTTAATTGCAGTTTTAATATTATCCTGTATGTGGAAGCAGGAAATCAACATTTCACAAATAATTAAAACAGACAGTGTGGTCTCTGAACACTGGACAAGAACTCAGAAGATCTGGGATTTCAGAGCCATCACTGTCTTAGACAAATCCTTCTCTCTTTCTCTGTCACCAGGGGGTCATTAGGAGCTCTCACAACACAAATAAATCATGGAGAAACAATACATTATGCTACTCATGGAGAGGAAGGGTCTGAAATCCAGATCTTCTGGTTCTTGCTCTGATATGCTTAGGGCAGGACTACACTGGCTGTTTTATTTTAATTAACCTTTAACAATGAATGAAGGCTCATTTCTGACAGGTTCAAAGAAGCACCCAGACTTTGGCTTGTTTTTCAGATATAATCTGCAATATTAATGTGTTGTGGGCATCCAACACCCATTCAGGAATTCTTGTGATGAATTCATTGTTTCCACTGTTTTTTCATCATCAAATAATGTTTGATTAACACTGAATTTTGGTCATGTTTTAAAATATTTTTTAAAATATGGGAAACAATTTATCAGTATTTATATGTTAAAAAAATAGAAAAAGGCAAAAAGCACTGTAATTATTTCAAAAACTTCCTTTTTGTTTTCACATGCAATTGGAATACTGTCTCTCTCATAACATCCACATAAAAGATCAGAAAGCTGATTATAAAGATTGGTGATATTTCTAAAATACTGTTAATACTAATGATATTTTCCTTGAAAATGTCAAAAAATGAAATTATTGACATCTTTTGAGAAGGTTCAGAGAACTGTTTATATGATTTTTTTTCCCCAGTTTCCTATTTGTTCCATTTGTCCTCTTTTTTTCCCTTTGTTTTCTGTCTTGCTAGGGAAGAGAAAGAGAAGCAGAAAATAGACCAAACCAACTCAAAACTATAAAAATCTGTTATATGGTAATTTTCTTATTTCTGAAAAAACCAAAGATACATACAGTGGAAAATTTCAGAAAACTAATAAACCATTTTGAGGAAACTGGTAATTTTGTGACTAGTCTCTTTTCAAAATTACTGTAATTCTGTTTTATGAGATCCAAAAATATATAATGATGAATGAAAAATAAGTATAATTTTTTACTAGACTGTCCATTTAATTAACTATAGCTAGCATTTCCTTTAGTTGGAATTTAAATATTCTTTGCAGATTTAAGATTTCCAAAGGCACTGACCTAATAATTCCAACTGGTGTCAACGAAAGACATGAATAATCTGCAAATCTGTGTTGTATGATTTTCATAAAAAAGGAATTAGCCACACACTTCTTATGAAATTTGAGTGTGTTTCATTTTTATCTCCAAACTTCAATGTGGTTTTCTTCAGAAATAAATTAATAACTTTAGGAATGGTATTTTTTTCTTATTATTATTACTTTTACTATTTGAAATTCTTACCTAGCCATGCGTGCACAGCGTAAGTTCTTGTGCAGACCTTCCTGTACCTAGAATAAGACAGCTATGGCATGTAAAATGTTACCCTTGAAAACTGCTACTTCTCATTATGACAGAGGCCCAGCAGGGGACAGAAGGAAAAGCCAGTGGCCCATGAACTAGGAGCCCAGGGCATCGTCAACCTTCGCTGCTGCCCCTGAGGAAATAAAAAGAAAAGGGTGAAGAGTGAACCTACAGGACCCAGAATGCCACTTTCCTGGACGACAGATTTATTCTGTCCCTTCTCTCTGCTGCTTTGCCGGTTGCCTGTCGAAGGACAACTGGATGAGGCTGGAAATGAACACTCCTTAAGAGCATAGGAAAGGACACTTTTTATTTTTCCACTATATATTTCTATCAGGGACTGTTCTTTTGTGGGGTTTTTGTTTTGCTTTGTTTGCTTTTTTTATTTCAACCTTTACCTTCGCTCAGGTTAGCCTTGGGAGAAAAACAGAATGATAAAAGGAGCAAGGCCTACAGCCATGCTGATTTGTGTTTTCACACGTAAAACACACCTCCGAGGTGTGCATGCCTCAGCTGCTCTGTCACCATGAGGACTGGGTCATTCCTGTGTCAGATTCGGAGGGGAGACACCGAATGCCTTTGCTTGCACAGAACTGTGCTCACTGTGTGAGCTGTAGAGAGGTCTAGGTTACCCACTCTACTCAAATAAAACATGATTTTTGGAAAAGTAGTATATAATGACTGCATGGTGTATTTGAGACTGGACATACCTTGTGGGTTTATCTAAAAGGACCTACGTGGGTTTTTTGTGCTCGTCCCCTTAACTGGTAACACAGAGGCATGAGCCATATCCACTGAGGCATTTCAGCATCCTGCAGCACGCTTAAGATTTTATCATAACCATGTCTTACCTCCCAGAAACCTTCTCCTGAGCAAGACGACATTTCTACCTTTTCAGTGTCTGGAGAATTGTGGATTTTCTCTTTTGTATGGCTATACTACTCATGGGTCTTGCGGCAGCGTGCACCGTGATGTCTAAACAGAACTGACAACACTGAAAGAAACAAAAGTAACTGATCCAGCATAACATCTGCCTGCCATATTACACTTGTGCTGCACAGTGGATCTGCATATGTACCACATGGTTGACGTGCCCCACGTGCAAAAGATTTATTCTCTGTAATAAGGTCAGCTCCCAGCATACACTGTTGTGTGTCATGGCCAATTGTCCAGGGAGTGATGAAGCCCAGCTGAAGTCTCACCAGGCTCTTGGCAAGCACTATTTGGGTGATTTCACTGGAGTGATGTGTGCCACTGGTGTCAATACAAACCCAGCAAGGAAGCTACACTGGAAACAGGAACACCGAAGACACAGATTCTGCTGTGTGTGCGTGTCATGGGAGTGTGGATGTAAATAATATTGCTGTTCTTCTTGTTTTCTTACTGCTGTTGTCCACATTGTTCTCCTGCATTTGGCATTGCATTTTGTGTTTTGTTACATTACAGACCTCATGTCTGCCAATTGCACTGTTGTTACAACTCTGGCTCAGGAGGATAATAAAAGTCAACCTCTGCCACGTTTTTTTACTGAATGCAAAACTTTGCTGCAAGCTAAAATTTTTCATTCATTCATTAATGGATTTATTCCCAGAAAATGAGGGTGTGGTGCTGCTCTGAGTTGGAGACAAGTGTTCAATTAAACTAGGAAAGGTTTCGAATCATATCCCTGTTATTTCTTCATTTGTGGAGTCAACACAGGACATAAGATACTTTTCCCTTTCTATTATTAGACATATTTGTCAAGGCTGCCAATGTAAAATCTGTTCTACTGCATAAATCCACAACTACATTTATCATTTAAATTTTTAGCTGATTGCAAAGTAGGTACAAAATGTTCTGGGAAACCCCCTTTCCTGACAATCACAATCATTCTCTTAATTGAATGGAATGCAGAAAACATTCCAGATTTAGTCCAGGGTTATTTTTGATCAAAACTGCATCCAGAAAGGAGTTTGTCTGTGCAAGAGTTTATGCAAGGTGCCTTGAAAGTCAACATTTTTGTGCTGATAAAATGCACAAATTCAGTTGCTATAATTCATTTTCATCAGAGTTTCAGCTCGCCTATTCTTGATCTCAACTTTTGAGATAGCATCTTCATATAGCCACTGCATGCAGGTGTCAAGAACTTGGGGACAGTGGTTTTCAACCCATCGTCCAAAGACACTCATGGGCTACATCCTACAGGTTCTTCAAATAGAAGCAAGGAAAGGAACCTGTTATCACGAGTCCACACCTCCACCAGAACATTTTTAGGATTATTGTACTCAGATGAGGTCAGACATCAGGAGATAAAAAAAAAAAACGCTACTTGAAATGAACTCAAAAGCATATAGAATGCCACTGCAACAGAGAAAAGATGATGTATGTTTGACACAGCTACCTTTGCTAAATGACAAAAAGGCCTTTATCAGCATCAGCTAAAGTCTCTGGGAAACTTCCAAGTACAGTGCATCACTGAGATACTCAAACCTAAAGAGACTTAAGCACTTATCTCAAGAGCCAGTATGGACACAGTTATCTCTTGACAGATTTGTGTGGGGTACATGGCCTTGCTTTTTAAAATCTACGTGTTGTTATTACTTTGATGCAAGCTGTGGCTGGGCGTGGCACACCTCCAGAAATGCTCAGACATGTAAGGATTTGTTTTCATTTGTGACGGTTACTAAGTGACAGTCTGTACATTATTTGTCCAGGCTAGTCAGATAGCATCTCCATAACTCATTAAATCTGGATGATAAACCTTGTTTGTCAAGACAAAATAACAACACAAGCTGCAGTATTTTAAAAGTACAGCACCCTTTTGGCTCACGCAGAATTGGCTACTCAATGACGGGTAAGTTATTGCGGCTTATCGAGATTGCCCGCATCGGCTGTGCCCTGCCAGCTGTCTGTGTTAGCTACCTGCTGAAGTGAAATACTTCAGGAATAATACTGAGAAGGGGAAGAGGTCTCAGAAAAATGTCTTTGGAAATGGCGAGAAACACAGAATATACTGTTTATAGTGAAAAATTGAAGACGTTCAAGTCTTCTGGCTTATCAAAGAAGAGTAGAAGTAGAAACTTTGTCACAGACAGCTAATACTTTCTTAAGGAACAGAAACAGAATATGAGATGACTCTGAAGTCTGGCAGATAGAGATATAACAAGAATGAAAGTAAAGAAAATAGACAAAATCAAGTGGGAAATGAGGTGAACATTTTGAACTGCAACAGTAATTGGACTTTAAACCAGTGTATTGTTATTTCAGTGGAATTTCCAATGCTGGATATTTTTCAAATCAAGAATTATTTTTAAAAAGCCCCAATATAATTCAAACCAGGAGCGTCTGATCTCAAAGTAGAAATTAACACTTGCGAATATTTGGCCAAAGCAATGTGGAATATCAGATGAACAGAGTGTTCTTTTTACAGCCTTAAAATTTGTATGAGTAGCACAATACAGAAAATATTCCCATTAAAAGAAGAAACTTAAACCAAACCCCTTCAAATCCTAACACTGTTTGAAAAGCACCCTGCTTCTGATTATTTGGACCAGCATTAGCTTCTGAAAACAGAGAGGTGACAATCCCATCCAGCGTCCTTTTCTTTGTTAGTGGCTCTGTTCTTACCAGGTTTAGTAATGGTTTTTTGCTCTTGTTATACCTCTGTCTAGTGGACTGAAAATTTATTATCATCTATGTGTTTCTTCTTGAAATAAAAATAGTGTTTGATCAAGTTACCTCTTAACCTTCTCTTTGATAAGCTAAGTCGCTGAAGCCTCCTAGGTCTTCTGACTTGGAGAAATTCTGGGGGAGGCCAGACTGGGGGTGAATTTGCTTAGGCAGTGTAAGCCTAAAACTTGTTTTCTTGGAATTGTTTTATGAGATGGACTTAATTGCTGTTAACAATAATTAGAACCAGCCAGAAATGTTCTAATTGATTTTTATCCATGCTTCGGAACGTATTTTGATTGTTTCGTCCAGCTGCTTCCTTTCACTCTTTGGTAATGGTTAAGGAACAATGACTTCCAACAAATGTCTGGGTTTTCATGTATGAATGCAAGTCTGTTCTTTGCCCTACTCTTTCAACAGCAAGAACAGCGAGATCTTTTCGCCTCTGCACTTAGATGTGCAAAGAAGATGCTCTGCGTGCAGTAAAAGCAGAACAATCAAAATCCACCCAGAGAAATCCCACAGCAGTGATTTGGAAAGGAAACGGAGAGCTCCTTTTCAGATGGTCGAGCCCCACCCCCTTGTCATCCGGATTAAGACAGTAAGGGTGCGGGTTGCATATTTGCAAGTGAATCAGCTGCTTACCAAAAGACTGTTATTTTTTCAGTAAAAGAAATAAAATATCGTTGTTAACTTACTATTTGAGGGAAAAGACTGTTTTGAGGGGTGTCTTTCTGAGAAACAACTAAATGGATTTTTTCGTGTATTAAAATGTCAGTCTTTGTTTTAGCTTGAGTTATAAAGACTATGCTTTAATTGTTTATCAATATGTACAAAGTGTAGAGAAGTCACTAAATTATAGGAAAAAACTGATTCCCCACTCTCTTTAGAGACTCTTCCCACATGTAGCTCTCTCAGCATATTAGAGTTTAAATGGACATGTGTTTTGAGTGCATTCATTTTACTCTTCACAACTGAGAAAGATGAGGGTTCAGGGTTATAAAAAACCCCAACGTCTCTCTGAAAGATTTGTAAAGGTGGATGAATATGCAGTAAGATATTCAAAATCACAGTTCTGTTTATGTATCTTCTGATAAGTGTAATATCCTCCTTTCTTAAAGAGCCTTCTTCCCCTAGATGCAAAATTATACTTTACAGCAGTTAAGCATTACCTATCTCCATTAAAAATATATAAATTGCTATCTGCCAAAATTTGAAAACCTGAAAGCAGTTGCTTCCATATTTCTCTGCAAAATTTCCTGGACAGAAACAAGTGCCTAAGGGCTACATGGTGAGTTTGTAGCACCTAGGACTCATCAGACCAACTGCGTATGTGCTGTAGAATTGATCAGTGCATACACAGCAGGTTCAATGAATTACTGGATTTGCTGGGTGCATGCACAGCGGTGCGCGGGTGCAGGCTGTGGTGTCCCACGTGTGTGGGGTTTGGAGAGCAAACTGTATGGAACCAGATCCTGCACATGGGCCATCTGTCTGTGCAGGATCTCTGCAAGCCCAGCAGTCCATGCAGAGCTCCAGTAACCTGAAACACTGTATGCCTCAAAACAAAACAAGAAAAAAAAAACCAACCAAAAAACCCCCCCAAAAAAATCCGAAAAATGAAAAATAAATACAATCTACTCTGGAACAAATACAGAAATTTCTTCCCTAAGAGATCCTGCCCAGACGACCAGAGGGTGCAGCAGGGCAGTAGGTGGTGTATAAGTGTGGTGGAAATAGTAGGTATCTTAGAAGGATTTATTGAGTTTAATGTGTCATTTTTCCTCATCACCGTGGCAATTCTTGGGTGGCAATAACAATACCAGCTCTGATGTATGGACCAGCAGATGTCAGTGTAGTTCTGTTCATTCATCTTCCCTTTTGATGGAATTCCAGTTATTTTCCTTGATCCCTGCCGTTCAGCTTTCTTATTTAACCATTGTCTTTTAGCTTAATGCATCATAATATTTGTAATTTATGTCTTCTTTCACTGTGCTTGGAAATGGACAAACATCTTAACATATATCTTAACAAACACAGTCCAACACAAGGACTAATGTCAAAACATCATCACTGCCAGGCGGACCACAAAACAGCAGGAGAGAAGATGGGGAGACAAAGCACTGGGGTGATGAGTGGGGCATTGCTGTGAGAGACACCAGAATCCTTGTCAAGGCTCAGACTTCCCCAGAGCTCAGGTGTGTTGCAATGCAGAACCACCCCCAGCTCTTATGATCCTTTTCCCTGCATCTTTAAGGAGAAGAAAATACAACATAGACAAGAAAAGATTGTGCTCCCATGTCCCAGTCTTTGAAACTGTTTCTTTCCCCCCTGATAATTCCATCCGGGGTGCTCTTTTCAGTCTGGCTGAATCTCCAGGGAAAGCTTAATGAGTTACAGAGTAATAACAAAGCTACATGCTTTCTAAACAATAACCTCTTGAGACCTCAGCAGAAGAAGGGAGAATTGGTTTAACCACTTGGTTCCAAGGCTTTCTCTAGGAGCTGAAGGCTTGAGATAGAAGAAATTCCTGAAATGTTCATTTAGTATAGTTTTCCATTGTAGTCATAAGGGTGACGGGAAAAAACTGCTCTAATGCCAAAGATGATAGTACAAAAAAAGAGAAGGTCTGTATTTTCACGTGTGGTGATACTATATTTTTTGGATGCCCTAAAACTTGACTACATGAGAAGTCTGTCCTTCATGGTGGACGGACAGCTTCTGGATGCACAAGCAGCTGCTCTGTCAGTAGAGCTAAGTAAGGTTCATTGGCAGAATGAGCAGTGGTACTTGCTATATGAGACAACCTATTCAAGCCTCCAATCATGAGCAGTCCAGATCCTGAGCTTGAAACCTTCTCCCATCCTTCAAAGGACTGCAACCAGGAGCATGCAAACATGCAGAAGTTGCCTTATAGCCCATCTTTTGCAACCCCTCCCCACAAGGGCTGGGACTGTTTCCACACCCTCAGCAACTGGAGGCAAAGGCCCAACCCAAGATACTCAATGCCAAATTTCCCTTCCCTTCCCTTCCCTTCCCTTCCCTTCCCTTCCCTTCGTTAGGGATGGCAGGTCAGTGATAGCAGTTTCACACCACCAAGCTCTCCACAAAACAAAGACAGGGCCACATTTCGAGAAGTCTTGGATCTGCATGGATTTGATCCCAAAATAGATAGGCTTCTGGTCCCAAATTTTGGCACAACCTGTTACAGTCTAACTAACTGGCTTTGCAAAGAGGTGGACTAGGGGCCAAATCTCAGAGGTTGGGATTATCTTGGGGTTTGCTTCAGGTCCATTTTTAGTGTAAGAGAAATTATATTATATGCTATGATAAAATTGTGACATGGCGACATTATCAAGTTATAACGTGATGCTATTAATTCCTCACACCCTCTGCAAATTGCTCTGACCACAACTCTAATTGTTTCTTCAAGCTCACACTAACGTGGCCTCTGGCTCATTATAAAATTACATGTAGAATCTCATGAGATGCAAAAAGAAAAGAAAAAGGAATTAAAATCTCCCTGTAGACCTTTCTGAGTTGTACAAGTCATGGCTTTAGACAGGGAGAAACATTCCAACAACAGAGATTGGCAAATATTAGAAAATTTGGCTATAGATTCTTGGAAGTTTCTCAGAAGCTTTTCCAAACCTCATCTTTAGATTATCCAAGACACTACACAGATCTCTTGGGTTACAATTTCTGGTCTTTGCTGACTCCAGCAAGCACAGACTTACGTGAAAATTGAAATATAAAATAAACAACTACCTACCCCAGGAATGCAAATCTCTTCCCTTTCTTAAATCTTGACTGACTAAATCTTTTGAGCTTCAGACAAGTGTATGCATATGTTCACTTGGATAGAAGATTTGGGTCATATCATAATATTTAGTTGAACCAATTTGAACAGCAATTCTGATCCAATAATTTCCTTTTAATGAATATGACAGGAAGAGCCAGGCTGCTTACTGCATTTAGCTTTCTCTGAGTAGCGTAGTCTTTCTTTTTCCTCCTCTATATCCCTCCAGCTGAACTCACAATACCCAAGTACCACTTTGATCTATGCCAGGTGACAATGACTCTTGGGCTGGCAGTGCAGGACTGTGTTGCACCCTGGTTTCATGTGTTTTCACATCACTGCCCCGGTAGAAGATGACCCATGTGGTGCCTATCAGCAGATTTACCCACAATGGGAACCTTCCAGAATGGGTCTCCATACAGTCACTGCTCCCTTCCCATATCTGTCCTGGTGTTTCCATTGTGATGTTACCCAGTTAAAACAGAAGTCATCAGGGTACCCTCAGGATTGCAACCTCCCCTGGAGCACATTTCCCATGGCTGGAGCAGAAGTGTCCCCCATTCCCTGTGCTAAACACCCTTGCACAAAATGGTGCTCACTTCTTGGGAAGAGTTTGGCAGCTAATAGATTCAGTGTGTGGATTAGAGGCACTAAAAATGGTTTGGAAATTCTCCTAGGCATCTCCAGGTGTTCGACACATTAAAATAGCTGTAAAATAATAAAATGGAGGGAGAGGCTGTCAGTCCTCTTGAACAACATTGTGGACACTTCTGACAGTCAGTGCTATCTCATACAGAGAGAGCTCCTTTTATTTTGTATTCCCAAGAAAGGTTTTGTTGGGTCTATTAGTCTTTGGGTAACCCAGAGAAGGGATGTGACATGAATTTAATGTGCCCCTTCTTAAATCCTCACTGTTCTGATAATCACAAAGAGTTAAAGTAACATAGCAGAAGGTTTCTCTGGGCCTCTAGGAGGTTCAGCAGATTACTAATACACTACAGGCAGTTTTAATGACAGAGCTTCCAGCTCAAATCTGGCCTTTTTATTATGATGAAGGGCCTGGCCCCAAGTGGTACAGAACACCTGCAGCTCTCATTGAATACAATGGGATCTGATGCTGATGAAAGGGACCATTTTCAAACTTCCTTAGAAGTAGGCGCTCCCCAGATGTTATGCAAAAAGCCCTGCAGAACAGGCATCAAGTGCTGTGATACTAGGCAGGCCAGCCACTCTTTTCCTCAGCAGGATAAACCCAGGAGTTTGTGTGAGTGGTTTATGTGATCAGATCTCCTATCCAGAAGCAAGCAAATTAAGGTCAGTGCTGACTGAATTAATGGAAGTATTAGACATTCCTTGAGAACAACTGGACATTCAAACAAAGAGGATTTTCTCTCGGTGGGAAGGTGCCTGATGACATCTGAGTTTTGTCACTGACAATAGTCATAGCAGGACTTTGAATATAATCCAGAAGAAAACTTGTGAGAAACTGGGAAGCATGTGTATGAGGAAAGACAAAGGGACGTGCACAACTTCTTACGCGTAATTTCAAAGCAGAGCTTCAACAGAGACTTATTTTATCTGAACTAGTTAATATCTCTAAATTTCACTGTTCACCCATGGTCAAGAGGAAACAATGCTTTCCGTTCTGTGCTATAACACTTCTGAAATTCCTCTTTGCAATTCCTCATGAACCCCTTGGTTAATGCAGATGGAGATCCTCAACCCTGTGTGGTACTGGTGCCTCTGGGACAGACCGCTGCTGTAGGCATGGGTGGGACTGGTGCTGGCAATTATGGGTGAAATACTGTAAAACTGTTGATGAAGTGCAAGGCTGCACCATTCATTTGGGTTCTTTATTGAATTTTATTTAGTCACATTCTCTGTGCCTTTTGGCCGTTGCTTCCTCCCTTCCTCATTTAATATATCTACTTATTATATAGAGAGCTGGTTCTAATTAAAGTCAATCAAAAATAAAACAATACACAAAAATTCGAATATATTGTATACTTGATTAGCCATGGCTGGGCAATAATATACAAGAGAAAATCTACATTCCTACTCCTCTCAGCTGGGGATAAGATCCAGAATCATATTACCAATATAAACAGCATAAAGCAGTCTGCTTTATTAATACCTAATATATCAGATATCACACATTCATTGCAAAAGGCAAAAGAATAAAAGCATGCCTGCATTCTGACATTGACACAGATATTAAATAACACGTGTCCTGTTCTGGATTTTCCTTTCTTTGTTACAGGGTTGCAGGGGAAGAAAGGCATAAATACAACAATAGTAAAAAAATAAAAGTTCTGTGACAGTTATGTGGTGATGGCAACATTGGCCCACTGTATGCAGTGAGTAAACATAAAAATGCAACAAACCTCTCAAATAACATCCATGTATCGGGCCAAATCCCAGCCACCACCAGCTGTCCAAGCACTGTGGATTTTCTGTGGCAGTGCTGCATAGCTGGAGGAGGGAGGCAGTATATGAGGACTTGGGCAAGTGATTTGTACAGCTCAGGAATGTCACAGAAGTGCTGGGTGTTGTCGGTTTATTTTTCTGCTCTTGGGTCCTCGTAGGACTGGTTTATTCTTTTCACAGGGCTGTTGTAGCTCACATCCCCAGTGCTGAGGGACTACTGTCAGGAAGAGAAAAGCTGAAGACTTAGTATTCCCTAGTGATGTTTCCTTTTTGGTCTTCTCCCTCTATTCCCTAATCCCTTCCTCCACCATCATCCTGAGGGTGGAGGAGGAGGCGAGGTCCTGAAAAGGGAATGCAGAGGCAGTGCTAGATAAATGCTGCCAGATAAACCCCTCTCTGTCAAAGTTATTTCCCTGGACAGTTTCTTTGTGTCTGTGTAGCTGGCATAAAGTGGCCAAAGCATACAACTGCCTCTCATCAGAGTGATTGTGTGTACAGTGTGGGTATGTGAGTATAGAAATTAATAAGGTTGGACTCTCTCTCTCTTATTGGGATTTAGGTTTTCTCCAAATATGAAACCCAGTAGCTGGGTTTCACTGTACAGAAATAAAACTGTGCACTTTAAAAAGCAGTGAAGTAAAACTTCCACGGTAGCTTTGATATGGCTGGTTCTTTTTTAAGCCACTTGGACTTGGCATTGCTTCCTGACAGTCTGCCAGCCTTGGATGCTGTTGTTTTTATCCATGCTGGAGAATGAGACAGCTTGCTGATGGCTTTCTGAGTATGGTGTTTGTATGGGTTACCTGGCATCATTCTGAACTCAAGGAAACTGCAGTTCTCAACCTTTCACATGCGTGTGGGTAGCAGCAGTACAAGGCTGAGCCATGCACAAGCATGTGAAAGCTTCTATTCCCTTTCCACTGAACATAACAGTACCTCAGACTGGGGTTATGATATTACTGCCTTCATTCCCTTCCCACCACCGCTCTCTGAAGCCGGTGACCTAGGGCAATACTGTACCCATTCCTCTCTCCCCACAGCCAATCCAGCCCTCTACCTCAGGCATCTACCCCTGCCCCTCACGCACCTGCCTTGACACTTCAGCCGTCCGCCCTGACACACAGCAAGACTCTGGGAGCTGACGAAGTTACCACCAGACAACTGATTACCTGCTAATCTGCTGCTTGGCAGCAGCTGGTTGTGTGAAAGCTCTTATCCTGCAGCTCAACTTTTTCACAGAGGGAGGTACAGCTGAACACGAACTCCTGTACAGAGGCAATTACACAAGCTACGGGGTTACTGCCTTGATACAGGCAGTTGAAGACTGCTGCCTCCAAGTATCATTTGAAGTATTTCACACACCAGCAGTGGTGCACATATCTCAGCCTGGTTTGGTGGACTGGGCATTCGTGAACCTGTCAGGTTCGCTGAGGTCTGCTCTGCGCTGATGTGTGTGCGTGCATGTGCAGATTTGAAGTGTTTCGCTTCCCATTTGTAAGCTTGTCGAGGAAGATGGCTTTCTGCAGCATTTTTTGGGGTCTTGCATAATGGGCTGCTTGCCTTGGTGGAGCTGTGAGGTACTATCAATACTAGCAGTCCATTGCATGCATCCAAAGAAAATGAAGACATTTCCTTGATTGCATTTGCTTGACTGATGCTTTGGAGTGTGGCACATGGCATTGGGTTTGTTGATTAACTATTATGGTAAGCCAGAAGGTGATTCGCTGTAACATAATAAGATGTGACTGATGTGTCCTGATGTGATACAAACTGAGCTGTTGCAGAGAGATTCACAGTCAGACCCATGTGAAGGTAAAACCTAAAGCACTTTTTTCTAACACCCAGTTCTCAGATATTTGACTTGCACAATTACAGATTTGCCACCAACGCTCTGCTGTCCTCACTCACCACACTAAATCTTCCTAATTGGCAAATACATTAGTGAGAACTGACATCACCATGTTAGTCACTGCGCAAACATGGAGGTTGGCGGAGAGGTACAATCGTTCAGAGTTGTCCATAATTAATCACAGGCAGGTAGTTCAGAAAGGCTATGGGAACAGTCTCCACATTCACTTACTAACACTTTATGATCCAAAACAGAATCCAGAAGTTATTCTGAGACAGGCGGTCATAAAATCTTGAAAACTGGTACTGAGAGTTGCTTTTGTTGTGCCCTACATAAATCTGTCATTTTTTGGCTAAATTATATACTGTTTAAAGTCAGCACTTATAGTAAAAACAACCTGTGTTGTGCTTGGAAGAACCTTTGCTGCTGAAACCTCTGAGTGTTTGCAGGATGCTCCATGCTACAGAAGATGAAGCCTCGAAGGAACTGAGCTTCCCCCACAAGGCAGTCCAGATGGGGCATTGCGGAAGACCTTATGGCTGTATGCAGCCATCTGTGATCAAACAACAAGCAACACAAGAGCTTTATGAGCAAGGGCATGTCCACCCTGTACCTGAGCTGAAGGGAAAGCACTGACACAGATCAGGTCTTTGCAACCTACCCTTTGTCTCATGAAGTGCCTGTTCCACAGCTGAGGGTTGTGTGGTACGGGCAGACCTAGAGTGGCCAATCAATGCCATATGGCACCAGGAGTCAAAGGCAACAACAAAAATAACTACTGTGCAAATAAAAAAAAAACCAACAGTGCAAGTCCTGTAAGCATGAAAACATTTTGGGAATATAGAGTACAATTGGAGAAGGTTTAAAGAGTGCTTCTTTCTGTTTCTGCAAGTGGTGGGGGCAATCACAAGGCAGCCTTTTTTCTAGCAGTAACTGGTGTGTGTGCCAGACTGCTGTTAAGTTAGAGAGCAAAGGCTGATTGTGAAGCTGTATTTTCGAAATTTGAGGAGTTTCCGTACTTCATGTAAGAATGAAACACAGGAGAGGAATGTTATTAAACAAAATGAAAAGGAAGGGGAAAAAAAATCACAGGGGTGTTTGTGGCTGGGCTCAGGATGAAGACTAGGTTTTACAGTTCTGGAAGCTACCTGAGACCTGATAAGACTGTGACTGTGATCAAAACAAACTGGAGGTGATTACTGGCAGATTTCAAATTAATCCTATAAGAAAACATTAGAATGCATCACAGCATAGCTTATAGAGGATGGACTCTCCTACGGCTAACTAGACTTGATACAAAGAAACTCAATATTACTATAAAACTGAAACTGGAGGCCAGAAAAGTCCAGAAAAGAGACATAGGATGTTGCCCTTGCTGGGCTAACAACACATGCTCAACTAAGGACCAGCAGGTGGGAGAAGGTGCAAGAAATCCCTTGAAATTACGTCAGTTTGCCAGCTTTGCAGGCAGCAGGACAATATTTGCAGTAGAGAGGAGGAAGCAGACAGTGTCTTAGTCAAATTAACACTTTCTAGGAGCAGGAGATAGTGTTGCATTAGACCATTGTGCTATAGTTTGGAAAGAAAATGTGTCCTTAACTCTACATGAGTTGAAGAGCGTTAAGTCCAAGTTACCCCAAAGGGATTTCTTCACACTGCAGAAAAAGCTGAGGCACTAGAGAAAAGACAGCTAAGACCTCAATATCCTCGTGGTGAACATACCCTGGGAGTTTGTGGAAAAGATTCCACTTTCATTGCTACCAGAGAAAAGGGACTACTGAGACATTATTCTCTTCTAGAACCTCTCCGTGACTGAGAGAAAGCTGCTCTGCCTTGATTCCCAAGCTCCTTTGACGAGAGCCTTGCGTGCCTGTCCAACATTCTGGGCACATTTTGCTTCTACACTTTCCCTGAGTCTTTACTACTCGGACGTATTTCTTTAAGTCTATTAGGTGGATGTATTTCTCTCAATAAACTCTTCCTTATTATCTCATTTTTAATTAGCATTAAAAATATCCATCTTGCTTCAGAGTTTGTAGGTATCTGTTTCCTTTTCTCCTTCTCCTTCCACCTCATTCAGCGTTAGATCATTTGTTCCAGTGCTTCAGGTATTATTCTCCATAAGAGAATCACAGAATGACAGACTGGGTGAGGTTGGAAAGCACCTCAGTGGGTCATCTGGTCCAACCTCCCTTCTCAAGCAGGGTCATCCTAAAGCACATTGCACAGCATTGCATCCAGACGGTTCTTGAATATCTCCAGTGACGGAGACTCCACAACTGTCTGAAATCTGTTCCAGTGCAGGGTCACCCACACAATAAAGATGTTCTTCTCATGTTCAGGTGTAACTTTCTGTGCAATAGTTGCCACTAGTTGCCTCTTGTTCTACTGCTTGTCACCACCAAGGAGAGCCTGGCTCCATTGTCTTGGCACCCTCCCTTTAGATATTTATACACATTGATGAGGCCCCCTCTCAGTTGTCTCTTCTTGAGGCTGAACAGGCCCAGCTCTCAGTGCATCATCGCAACAGAGATGCTCCAGTCCCTTAATCATTGCTGGGCTGTGCTGGACCCACTCCTGGAGCTCTCCATGTCTCTCCTGTGCTGGGGATCCCAGAACTGGACTCAGAACATCAGATGTGACCTCACTAGGGCTGACGGGCAGGATCACCTCCCTTGACCTGGTGGCAATGCTCTTCCTAATATACTCCAGGATACCATTGGCCTTCTTGGCCACAAGGACACTGCTGGCTCACGGATGGCTTGTTGTCCACCAGGACCCACAGATCTTTTTCCACAGAGCTGCTTTCCAGCAGCTCAGCCCCCAGCCTGTGCTGGTGCATGGGGTTATTCTTCCCCAGGTATTTACCTTGGCTGAACTTCACAAGGTTCCTCTCTGTCCTTCTCTCCAACCTGTCAAGGTCCTTCTGAAGGGCTGTACAGGCTGCTGGCGTATTGGCCACTCCTCCCAGATTTGTGTCATCAGGGAACTTGCTGAGGAAGCATCTGTCCCTTCATCCAAATCATTGATGGCTAATACTGGACCCAGTATTGAACTTTGAGTGACACCACTGATACCAGGTCCCCAACTAGACCCTGTGCCACTGATTAAGACTCTCTGGGATCTGCTGCTCAGCCAGTTCTCATCGTGATGTCCCTCTTCTCCATGATTTTCCACAGTAGGGTAGTAAGTCAGTGTTATGTCCCCATTCTCACCCTTACACCCCAAAGCCATCTTTGCCTACAGCTCCAGCTCTGGCTCTGCTCATCTGCTCTCCCATGGTTTCTTTGCTTGGAAATTCAGACCTCTCAGTGGCTTGATTCCCACTGCAGAGCATGATAGCTCTTTTTCACTGCTACTTTCTGTTCCTCAGTGTCACATTTCAGCAGAGTTTACTTGACCGGACACTGCAGCAGGTATCCAGAAGCACCTCCATGCAGTAACAGCCAGGGATCCTGTGCCTATACACTTTCACTTCTGCTTGACTATTTCCAGAGGAAAGAAACTAAGGAAGAGAGTGGTTTCTGAAGAAAGGCAGGGAAAGGGAGGAAACATGAACTGCTGGAAAAAAAGCAAATGCTTTTTATGGGAATTGTGGGTAACAAGAACCACATGTGGATTGAGCTGGATGGAAGGAATCTAAGTTGGTGTGGTTTCCCAGTTTTAAAGGAGAAACCAATGCCTGGCTAGTTGAAAGTGGGAGGCAACAGATAGGGCAGGAGAATTGTTTTGTGGCTGTCACTATGACTGGGGGCAGAAACAGTAAGACTATGATGTTCTTGGAACTGTTAAAAAAGATCAAATATGAAATAAGAGTTCTTCCCTTTTTGTCCCCTCACATTCCTTGCTTTACTTTATACTGCAAATTCTCACAAACACTGGAAGAAGAAAGACTTAATTCTTTAATTTCTAGACTCTTCTGTGCTTGATTTGCAACCTTAATATTCCTTTAATGGATGTTTTTGGATGTGGAAAAAAATACATATGTATTAGCTACAGTTAGACGTCAATCTGTGGCATTTATCATACCCCTTCACTCTTTCATCCACAGATTGTCCACTAATTCATCACCCTGGGCCACATATAATGGCTTCAAACAACTCTTCCAAAAAATCAAGGTGAAATGCTTACATCTTGGTCTTTCTCCACGTGTTTGTATGTATAAAACGTAGTAGCCACCAGCTTTGAGAATAAAGGGAGTTAGATACTAGGGGAGAATGAGTGGTGGAGGTTGGAGGGGAGGTCAGAGAAGGACAGGGCCAGGGAAGAGTTCCCACAAGTCAGGACATGGTATTTCCTCAACTATTATATAATATTTATATTACAGTAGTGCTGAGAGGCTCCAGTCAGGATCAGAGCTATCCAATTATATGAACTTCACAGAAATGTACCAAGACACAACCCTTGCCCCAAGGTGAAGATAATCTGAAAGGAAAAAAGCACAGACCACGCTAATATGAGGAGGGGTGCATGTGTGAGTGGAGCTGATGAGAGGGAGGGTCAGGGACAGCCATCTTGGAGTGGGAGCTGCATCTCTTTCCCAGTTATAAAGGGTTGGCTATCCACAAAGCATCCAAGGCGAGGTTCCTTCTGTAAGCAGAATGATTACCCCCACAGGGAATTCCCACAGTAAGTGGTTATTCATGAAGAAAGGTGCTTGAAGAGAGGGGATGAATGCTTATGAGTTTAAAGGAAAAGGTCTTTGGTAAAAAACAGTAGGTTTGAAGACTGACTATGGATTTTGATGGTAAAGAAGAGTCCAATTGTCCAATTGTTTTCTCCTGGATAATGTCTGTGCTGTACTGGTCCAGACTCTGGTTAAATCTGTATGAAAGTATACATTTCATGCTGAGGAGTTATAAGTAAAGAAAGTTTCAAGTCCTAGTGGCCTTCAAGAAAAGCTCCATGGAACATAAGCTCGGAACATAAGTTTGGTATTTCAGTGGCAAACGGAGCCATGATGCTCTTGGTGAGTGCTGTGCAGCAGTGCAAGGTCTCCCTGTCAGCGTTTGTAGAGGAATGTGATGCAGTACACAGTGCTCACGAGAGGGCTTTCGCCCTCTGAGCCCTCCAAAAAAGAAGTGAAAATCTCCCACTGAAAGCATCATGGTGAAACAAAAGCACAGAGAAGCCTACAGCATGGGGGCATTAGGCTGAACTGAAAGCACTTACCAGCTTAATTTATCCATAATACCTGTTGATGAAATGAGTCATTACACAGGCAAGTGTTTCCTTAGCTATGGAAATGAAAGACTGGCCAGAGGAATTTGGTGGGAGCTGAGCTGTAGAGCTTGTAGCTGCCCTTTGCTTATTTTGAAAAGATCTCCGAACTACCATGTGTTGTAGGGTGGGAACCAGTGAAGAAATGGGACTGTGCAGGCTTGATTTTGATGAAGCCTGTGTACTTCTCCAGTTGGTGACATTTAGGGGCCATGGCCGCAATTGCAGCTTGTGTTGACAGGGATGATACACTGCAGGGACTAAAAGGAAACCTTTTGAACCTCAGTTGGTGGCTATTTGCCACACACTTCATCTGTAATTGTCTCTAATCCCAGGCACTTTACCTGTCTGTTGGTGAAACGTTCACATTCATTCTAAACAAGTAGAAATGTGAAAGCAGATTTGGTGTTGCAAGCATCAAATGCACAAGTAAAGAACATAAATTGCAAAAAGAAATAACAAAGCATCATGAAGTCTATGTGTTGATCACTTTTGAAATAAAGAATTACAAAATAAATTAATTCAAGGGAGAAGCAATTGCAATTAATAAGTTGCAAATTCATGTAATGAATGCATCAGAACAAAAAGGTTATCTTTATAATCACAGCTGTGACCCCGATGTCCTTAGGGCACAATGGATTAGAAAGATTTCTTTCCTCCAAATGTTATAACCATTCAGAAATAAAGGTGTGGTCAGAACATACAATTTTACAGTACTGCAAGACCATATAACTGATTATTAGTATCAAGGTAAGATAACATTTTGTTTCTAAAGCTATTTTATAAATGCATGGTGTCTCTTATTTTATGGCATAACCACAGTGTATAATAACTATCTCTGATTCAGTACTTTAATCACTTGATCATACAAAGCTCTTGGTTTCATGAAGTAATCACAGGTGGAATTTCCTTGTGCCTCTCACTCTCTTGTCTGAATAATCTAATGCAAGGCATGGCAGGGCTGGAGACTGTAAGGTATCCAAACAGCAATCTCCTTGGAAAAAGGAAGGACGCTTTTGAGGTAAAGGGCACATATTCTGTGAGGCTGGACTCCAGAGTGTGTTTACGCTGCACGATGTGCTGGTGTAGATAGTAACATGCACTACATCTCACAGCATATCAGAGGCACCAAGCAGTAGCAATTTCTGTGACCTTTGCTGAAGGAGAGGGACAAGCTGTCTCACCGTAATTGTGCTTCAAAGTCAACATATCTGTTGCCATCCTGACCCTTCATCCCTTTCCTCCTCAAACATCCAGTGTGTGTATGTATAATGTGGTCTTAATAAAAGGCAAAGGAAAATTATGAAAGAAGGCTATGCTTTTTCCCCTCTCAGTTTCCAAATAGTGTTGAACATCACAATTATATCAGTTCCATAAAAACTGTGTCATTATAAATGTGACACATATTGCAAATATTGCATGTACTTTCACCTACTAAATCATTAAATAAATTGCTCTTAAGTGTATAAATACATGCCTGACCAAAGTAAATAAATAATCACAATAAGGACTTACAGCAGAATTCTCTAAAACTCATGAGAGAAATCATACTATACCAAGTTAAATCCCAAGAAAGGTTTAAAGGTCAAGTTTGTCTTCACTAAGTAACTCGGTAAATGTCTATAAAACCATGAAAGGGACAGTCTAGAGAAAATCAAGAACCTGTATCCTCTGTGTAGAGCAGAGTGGCGAACAGCTCTACACTGGGTGAACTTTTGCTTTGGTGACAGTGGAACCACTTATTTCTAAAGAATCATCTTGGGCATGTTTCCACAGCCTGTTGTCCCTGTCCAGTGCTAATGTCAATAGGACCTAGATGTGCACAACATTCACCAAAATGGAATAAAGCAATTTTCTTAGTTGTTTTGGGACTATTCCCAGTGAAAATTCAAAACTAAATGCTAAAAATCAACTTACAGAGCAAAATGAAAAATGAAATTACAGTGGAGTATGTGCTCAGCAACTCCAAGCAGTAGCCAGTGGTTGCTCAGTCCTAGAGATCTTCGTTGATGCTTTTGTCCTAGTGGTGATTAATTTTGTCTATTTATTACCTCATACACTGGAGACAGAAGAATGCATCAGCTTTGTTTGAGGTCCTAGAAAACTCTCATTTTTCTCTGCTGCCTGTCCAGGGCAGAGACAATGTACTGGTGGGCTTGATTTTATGTGAAAGAAACTTGGAATATTCTACATTTCTTGAGTTGCTTTGTCTCTTTTCTTCTTTAAATAAGTGTTGTGTCATAGAAAGCTAGCAAGAAGCATTATAAGTTGGTATACTTAATGAGACTGATCTATTACACATTCTCTGGTATTAACAAAGATGAAGCTTGCATCAAGTATCCTCCTACTGTCAAAGCACACCTGTGAAAGAAACCAACAGAAAAAAACCCATCAATTCGTGCCACAAATGAGATGTCTTTACAATCAAAATACATGTGAAAGAAAAAAATTCTGCAAGGAGCTTGTCTCTGATTTATCTGTGTTGCAGTCTGTTTCTGCTGATGTCTCACCTTGTGTCGGCACTTTCCTCCCTGAGCAGCAGTGCTTACCTGTGTGCCAGTCTGTCGGGTATTCCAGCTCTCCAGGGGCACAAATGGATTTCTGCTCAACGTTGTCAGTCACCTGAATTTCTCTGTTCCCAAGCGTGCCAGCTTGTGACTCCTGACATCACTAGAAAAAAACAGCACTAGAGAAAAGCACAGCTGACGCTCTTCACTTGCATTAAGGTCCTGGATCTCTCCAGAGGTTAAGTATCATTAGGATGAATGCCAGTGGTGCTATGTGTTTGCAAAACAGGTGAGAACAGAGAATCAAGGACTCCAAATATGATCCCCTCTCTCGCTCCCCCAAAATGAACCAGGTGAAAGAAATCCTGGTTCAGAGCAAAACACAAACGGTCTCAAGAAGGCAAAACAAAGCCCATTCCAGCTGGGGGGAGCTGATGGTTGCCAAGGGCTTGGTGGGTGTGAGACAGACAGACAGACAGATCTGCAATGAAGAATATCATGATTCCTCTTTTCGTGTGCCAGATTGATGGAACTACAACAATAGAAACAAAAGATGGCTTGGATGGGCAGAGAGGTAGCAGAGACAGGCTGACACACCTTGATACCAGACTTGCACAGCTGCACATATGCCACTGCTGATCCATCAGCCCAGCATGCTGCCCACAATGACTGATCAATCTACACTTGCCATTGCTTGATGTTAGCAGCAGCAGATAGTAAGGGAGAGAAATATTCATAATATACTGGAGGGTATGGTTTTGTTTCCCTTTTTTCTTTTTTTTCTATTTCTTTTTGGCTGGTTGGGTTTTTTTTTCCTCTCAGAAGAGCCCTATGGTTTATAATAGTGAAAATATACCAGTGCAAGTATAATATCTGCTGACTTCAGGGATCATGTATTTTACTTCAGTAAGATTCTCCCATGTCTTTTACTTCAGTAAGATTCTCATGGACCTAAAATATGGGACTTTGTCCCCACCTCTCTGCGAAATGCAGTGCTTTTCTGTAAGAGGCTGCGGGAACTAACGAGAAAGGAAAGGCAAAATGATACCTGGATCAGATGATGGCTGTTGCCATCAGGAGTTGCTTTAAATGAAAAGGAAGACTGGCCAAAGGCTGATACAGAGGAGCTGCTGCAAAAGAATGAGGCAGAGGGATCTGCCTGCTTTCCAATAAGAGTTTTGAGCAAATGATTTGTATTGAAAAGGTATTCTTCAAACTAATATATAGAGTCTAGATAATAACTATCACTTGAAAGAGACTGAAATATTCAGATCAATAGATGAGTTTGCAGCACCCCTTCTTATTATTATCTGTATTATCTGCTGCTCGAGTTCACAGAGTCAGCATTCATTCAGTAAAGACCTTCCTCAAATCATTATTACACTCTTGGCCCACTTTTTCTCTATTCTAGATATGTTATTGGTATCAAGAAAAGCAAATTTCTGTAAGAACAAACAATCAAAGCAGAAAATGCTTGAAAGATCTGTATTGTGGTTTGTGTGTGCGGATTATTTGGAGGTAGATTTGTACTGAGAACCCAGTAATATTCTGAATATTCAAATATCTTAGAAGAATAGACTGAAATCTTACACAAAGGAAAAATAAGGAAAAAAACTGACATTCTAAAGTGAACCAAAGGCCCATTCATATAAATGGGAAATTTGTGCTGACTGCAAGCCTAACCTATGCCCATTACAAATCTGCAAGTTTTATTTCATTTTGCACATGTATTTAATCCATCTGTAAATTGTTCATTGGATAGCACAGGACGATGCTCTCCTGGGAACTGTAAGGTATGTGTATTCAACAGTGGAGAATAAACACAAGATTTTATTACAAAATGCCACTGCTGCTCCTGGCATGAGTAATTTGTGCACCTGCATTTTTAAAATGTTTCAAAGTTTTTCTCCTTTGTGAATTCAGCGGCAACACACATTATCTTTCAGGCTGCCACAACACAGTATTTGCAGGCTGGGTCACGTCAGCCCTTGTTATCCAGAAGCCACTGTTTTCTGAGCAAATAGCAACTGAAAATGACAATGGTTTGCTCCAGACAGGGGAGAATAAGACAATATTTCCTTATGGCCTAGTAATGCGTGTCTGCAAGATGAGCAGGAGACATATGTGGGGCTTAAAACCAAATTTGGAGTGGGTTTTTGGAGAGGATACAGGCCCAAGGAAACATGGAAGGAATGAAATGTATCTTGACAGCACTTCCTCCAGAAGTTTATCCCACATTCAAGCACATTCTGCTGTGCAACATGCCTGGATTTGCAAGAGTGGGGAACGAGAGACTGAGTCTGGAGATTGAAATACACTCTCTGGTGTAGCTCTGCACAGCCAAAATGCTGGGCCAGCCATAGATATCATTAAATGTAGAGTCCTGAATAATTACTACTGTGCTTTAAATACACCGTCACTTTCCGGAAGGCTGCATCCCCATGGGAACTTGACTGGCTGATCAAGGTTTGGCACAGGTAGGGGAATTAGGACATTTTAGTTAGTTTAGGCTTAGTAATTTAATTTTTAATAGTTATTCTGCAGGTGTCTAAAGTAGGCTCTATATATACAATTTTTAAGTAAAAATTTCCCTTGTGTTCCCTGTAATCTCTCTGAAATGTTCCTTGATTCTCTCAGAACTCTCTCATTCAAATATGCAAAGTGTATAATTCCAAGAAATCTTATGTATTTGTACATCTTAAAGTCATATTATCGTCTTAAGGTCCTATATCATGCAATTCCCCCATTTGTCATGGATCTTTTGCAAAAAGGAAATGAGATCTCGTGTAGTACTAGTTTGATCATCAGGGACTATCTCTATGGGCAGTCACAAGCAGGTGAGTTTGCAGCGTGTTTATTTAACTGATACGGCAAATGCTGATGGAGGGATGGAGCTGATGAAATTGCCTTGGATGAAGTTTTATTTTCTTGATTTCTTGAAGGGTTGGAGTAGCAAAACAGCACAACCAACTTGTGGTTTCCAAGGTCTGCATGGCATATACATATTTTGAGAATGAAATTTGAATAGTTGTGTGCAAGAGACTCCAGCTCCCTGGAGATGCACTTGACATTTCAAATGGTGCAAATCTGTAGAGCTGGGAACACGCAATTCTGTCTGAAAGGGGATAAACATGGCAGGAAATCAGATGACTTTGCAGTGAGGCCAAGTGTCTGCCTCCCATCCCCACCTGTATTTATATACAAGACATGTTCAGGTCTGTATTCACCTTCAATCCTCACAAAACCTTGGTATGCTTCTTCAGGCTTTATTACAGTTTAGAGTCATAAATGTGGAGCCTTGTTCTTTCCCTCTTTTGTCACTAAGAGCTGTAATGAAAGCTATCAAGACGTGGGAATGGCGGGGTATCAGAAAAATGGGAAATCACTGAGTGGAGTCTCAATACCTGCCTGCTGTTTCCTCCAAACCCACTTGCAAAGCTCTTGCTGTTTGAGTTCACAGAATGAATCGGAGAATGGCTTGGTTTAGAAGTAACCTTAAGGATGATCTAGTGCCAACCCCTCTGCTATGGGCAGGAACACCTTTCACTAGACAAAATTGCTGAGACCCCCATCCAACCTGGCCTTGAACAGTTCCAGGGACTGGGCATCCACAACTTCTCTGGGCAACCCGTTCTAGTGCCTCACCACCCTCACAGTAAAGAATTCCTTCCCTCTTATCTAATCGAAGGCTAATCTCCTTCAGTTTGAACCCATTGCCCCTTGTCCTGTCACTACACACCTTTGCAAATGGTCTCTCTCCATCAGAGGCATTTAAGTGTCGGTTGCCACTGAAAAGGCCAAGGCAGAAGAGGCTACTGGGAACTGTAAATAGGTGCCACCTCTTTACTGGAAACCCCTCCTAGAATCAGGGCAAACACAGCTGTCCTGCTGGTGCCAGGTACTAGCCCAAAGCTGTTCAACAACCCTACAAGCAGGCTGCATTTCCTGCAGTGTTCATACAACAGTCTCAGATGGTGGGGCAGCAATATTTCCAAGCACATTCCAAGGCACAAAGATCATGCAGGACATGTCAAACTAATTGGGCCACAAAAGACCACCCCTCACTGCTTTGCTCCCAGCCACCCTGATCCTTGCTAAGGAATGGTTATAACCAGAAACACCAGGTTATAGGAAGATTTGGACACTATAGAAAAAGAAGTCAAGAGCAGGGAAATGGTTGAGAATGGAAATAGCTGGATGAATAAAACAGGTTGTAGAAGGTGTTTACAAACTAAGTAATGCAAATGAAGATTTCCCACATCCTTCCACAGCACTGATGGCTGAGAAAATCTCATTTTGGCCAGTGAGAGGGAAGTGGCCAAGCATTTTCTTGGTCATTGAAAAGAGGGCAGCATAATAAATCTGTGACAAGAAATAACTGGTGATAAAACAGAAGTACATTGAGTAAAAGTAATTTTCAGTGTCTGTAAAGTAAAGGAAATTGGAAAATGGAGAGAGAGAGGAAGAAAAGCAATGAAGAAAAATTAGAGTCCTTCCAAACAAGACAAAAACCTTACTCCAGTCTCTAAACATCTGACTGGAAAGTTTGACTTGTCTGCACTTTGAAGTTCAGAAACACAAATATAACTTTATTTTCTGTGAAATTTCTGAAAATGCAGCCAACCAACAAAACCAACAAGTTGTACTTTGAGCATAACTTGCACAGGGCTGTGATTGCTGTCCTACCTGAATAGCACCTCACATTTCTGGCACCTCCATCTGTGGTGGGCTGCTCTTGTAGCACTTGTGTGGAACAAAGACTGCAAGGATGCTCCTCAGTACCGATACTCCCAGAGAATCAGTCTTGACAAATTCACAGTCTAAGGAAGTGTGTTAAGTAATTTCAAATAAATATGTTTGAAGACAGAGCAATCTGCCCTCAGATATTCCGCAGGCAGAAAAGTAGGCTAAATTCATCAGATTAATTATTCATTGCAAATTCTCTCAGCTCTATCATTGAGGTCAACAGCAAAAGTGCCACCGAGTACAATAGGATGCAATTTCCAAAAGGGGATAACAGTTCTTTACTCCACAAGTATGAGAAGCTTTGCTAGTTTTGGAAGGACAGGCAGAAGAACCCAAACAAGCAGAGGTGTGTGCGAATAAGCAGTTTTATTTCATAAAGACTGACTTCTGTTTCAACCCATGTGGGACTGTATGTCCCATATTCTGCTCAGAGCTTTGTGCTCAAATGAACCTAAATTCTCCACTCTCAGCTGAGTTAAAATATATACATATATATGCATATATATGCATATACAAATATATGTATTTGTATATATTTACACACATTTATGATGTGGTTTTGCATCAAAATTCTCCAAAATCATCATTTTTATGCAAAACCATAACATGACTGACACTCTATCAAAGGCTTGTGATCTATTTGGTACAGAAGGTCCGAACTTTTTGAATTTGCAGCGAAACCCAAAAGTTAGTTTGGAAGTGGGAGGAGGACTGGTTGCATCGCAAACACTTTACACAGCTGTTCAAATGAAAACAGAGAACACTTGAGCCCTCAATCTCAAGAATCACCACTCTCTTTGTACTCCACAGAGGTCTTTCAGTCCGTACTGTACACCTGTATTTTTTAGACCCATTAATTATGTGCCGAAGCAATGTAATTATAACCTAAGCCATACTTTCTGATTAAATGAATCAGCCTAAATTCATGTTTATTTTAACTGCCTCCAGTTATCCAGCCCAGTCCAGCCTCAAGAACACATGAAAAGACTTTTTAGAAAAGTTCCTTCATTTTCCACTACCCTCCCTGTAAAACTGGAATGAATATTTTCACTGGGGGAGGAAGGAGAAGAAAAATAAACAGGGGAGGAAATGTAATTGGAGGTGGCATGAAGAACATGGCCTCTCTCTTCTGTCTACTGTTAAAACCCATGGGGGATTTAAAGGCCACAAGTGATCTAGGTCTTCTTCTTGAACCACTGGGAACTTTATCTGCTCGGGTTTAGTATCACTAAATGTGTATTAATGCCAAAGATTGTTTACGTGGATTATTTATAAGGCATTCACTTCAAATTAGTGCTGCTTAAAGCGTGTGTGTTCATAACTTGCCAACAGCAGATGCAGTCTGCAGCAACTGAAACAGCAAGCGGCTCCATAGATGCACACACAACAGCTGGGTGCAGATCAATAATAGAAACATTAACAATGGTACTGTTTTACAGGCAATTCTTCACTTTGGAGATATATTTTATTCCACATTAATGGTACCTTAAGTAAAATGGTAGAAGACATGTAAGGATGAATCTCCAAGTGGTCCACCGGGATTTGCCTGCTCCTGCCTGCTTGTTACTAGCACGGCTTCTCCCGCTGTAAATCTGCACATCTCCTCTCCATTCCCTGCCCCACCGCAGGAAGCACCTTGCTGTCAGCATGCCCGTGCTGCCAGGCCACCTCCTCTATCACCAGCAGCCACCTTGCCGTGTTGCAGGCCAGTACAGAGCCCAGGGCAGTTTATCCGGTGTGCAAGGGAACATGCCATTTCTGCACCAGAAGAAAGAGTGAGCTGAACACTGTGTGCCACTGGCAGTAATGTTGTCTCACAACAGTGACCATGTACAAAGCTAGAGCCCTGACATAACTCTTGTTAACAACCTGAGTCATCAAGCTTTTTGAGCATCTGGAAAAGGGAATTTTCAATCACCTTTAACTCACGTGTACATCCTCTCAAATGGATCAGAGAGGTATCCATTTGACTACCTGTAAGTCAATCAAGTAAAAGTCAGTTTCTCAGGGAAGTGATTATGGACACTTACAGGTCATAGTTCAGGCTTTTCAATGAACATTAAATATGCCATGACACTGCCAAGGGTACAAGATTTGGTGTATAAATAAGTATACAGAAACTTAAATATGCCTCTAGCTTTCTCAGGTTCAGTCTGAGCCTTGTTTGATCAAGCCATTAGCTCAAGTCAGTGAGAGTTCTGGACTGTTCTGGGCCTTTGGGGAACATGTCAAAACCAGGATGGGAGAACTGAACCCTGTGGGTCTCCATGCTGTGGCTCTTTGGCATGGTCCCTGAGTGCAGCCCAAAACCAGTGAAAAACTAAAACTTTATTTTTGTTCAGACAGATCATTAATTCTGGGGTCCCAGCGTAAACTTGGCTTTATAGTGAGCCAAGTGGATGGGTCTTGGCAATGAAGCCCGCGATACTGTAAGTTCTCCATTGTCTATGACATCTGCTTAAGGAATATCTTTCCAGTTGTCAGCAAATTAATCTAGCAGAAATAGTTATATTTAGTCATATACTGATCATTTTTGTTATAGTCAGGCTGCCTTTGCATGGCCGAACATGTTCAGCAGCACAAGCTCCTCCACTGACCACTGACTGACAGAGCCATGAGAAAACATTAGGGAACGTTCCTTTCAAGCACTAATTCATCAGTGATAGGCAATTAAATTGTCTTTGGAAGCGCTTGGTACTTCCCAGCAACGCTACTTTGAAAGAACCTACTGGAAATCAGCACTGGTGCCCGTTTTTTTATCTTGGGAAGCTATTTCAGTCATATCTTTGCATTTACTTCTGAAGAGAGAACATTTTCACCATTTTGTTACTACTTTCTCTCCCCCACTTGCTCTTTGTTGCCTCCCAGTCTTGTCTCCTACTGTTTCTTAGTCTGGCTCTTCCCCTTCCTGTGGTGTCATCCTGCTGAGTCTTTCTTGGGACCCTTGCTGTGGTATCTGAGTGTTCTCCTCCTCTCCCTTTTAGTTACTTTTGCTGTTCTCCACTCTTGCATCCTTTATTTTTCTCTCGAAGCTGTATGTCTCTCTTTCCCTTTCACTGCATCCCTATTTTGATCTTGAGAATAACGTGGGCTTTCACTGAGAGTACAAACAAGGCCCATACATTTTCCAGAAGTATTTGGAGGTGCCAGGTGGGTGTTTGTTTGTTCCAGGGCTCACTTTCTGTGTTGGGACCTTGCGGATTTTCTGTCATGAGTAGCTCCTTGGTTGCTAGATGCAGACCTTCCCAGCATACGCATCCACTCTTATTGTGAGCTGTCTTTACTTAGGGCCGTACGCTGTACTAATGGCCTGAGCTGGCAAAATTCAGAGTTCTCCCTCAAAGATCCTGAGTGTCTGTCCTCGTATGTGGTTTCCTGGGGAAATGTGGACCCTTTGCACCTCTGAGGAGCTAATCAGGACCTTGCAGGATGGCACTTCCTGCAGTAGGCATTGCTACATCAAGCAATTAATAAAGATTATTACAGCTCGGGGCTAAATATGGTATATTATGGTGTTGTACTTCACTTAAATTACCCTCATGGCAAATGAGTCAGAGCAACACTGCCATGTATTTTAGAGGAGTGACTCTTTAGACTAATTAATGATATCAATATGCAGATGGTGATGCTGGTATAATTAGCACAGTGGATGGCACCAATACAAAACAACAGACTTAGAGAAACAAATACAGTGTGTACATACTTAAATCTGCATGAAAATCCTTTAGCAGAAACCAAGGAAGTTGAGTTACCATCTCTTCAACCTGAGACAAGCTCATCCAAGGCTTACAGATGTATGGGCACCAAATGAAACTTGGGATTACAAAATGAGCTGATCTGGAAGGAGCTGGGTCGGGGTTTGCATTGGTTTGGGGCTAGATCTCAGAACACGCCTCAGATGTTACCAAGCACTAGACAAACAAAACTGAAGGAATAAACTGTGTGTGGGAGCCCTGCCGAGTCAGCCCGAGGTGTTTCATACAGCTGTACTAAATCGGGGAAGAAAAGTCAGCAATGCAGACTATCAGCTCCCTGTCAGCTGATTCACTCTCTAGGAAGCCACAGACAGGTTTTATGGGCCAGGCCCATAGCTGACAAAAATGGATGCAACCCCACTGAAGTCACTGGGGATCAGCCAGCTTCTATCAGCTACATCTGCAGCCCATGACCATTTACGCTTCTGTAGTTCCAATAACCAAAAACAGCAAAGCTGAAGCAGAGAGCTTGTGTGGCCATTGGGGGCCTTCCTTGAGTTAACCAGTGTGGATGATTTTAAGATATTTTCTTTGGTTCAACTTCCCACAGTTTGTTGCACCCAGGCAGGCCCCAGTACAGGCCTACATTTCTCTCAGCAGTGGTCCTTTCTTACAAAACACATTGCAAAAATCAATGTTCTTTACCTCCTATTTCAAGCCAGGCTGTAGGCTGTCAGGAGAAGGAGCATACCCTAGTATATACCCTGACAAAACCAGGGCTGCTCTGGGTATTCCTACTAAAAAAACCCCAGGGACATTGGAAACAACTGTTTCATCTCAGAGGTCCTAAACTGTTCAATTTATTTTTTGCAGGGGATCAGGGCCTTTACATCTGGACACAACACACCCAGTGAAATACCAGCTGTTAACCTGGAGTTTTCTCTGGAATCCTGAGTTCTGTAGACTCTTCGGTTATAGCTTAAACATTTTAGGTTAATCACTTAAACATTTGTGCAAGGAGTCTTCAATGATTTTGTGCAGAGATCATCTGCAGTATGTAACAATACCTAGAGCTGAGAGACAATTTAACAGAGGTCTCTACCTGCTGCAACACCTTAGCACAAGGGTGTGATTTAAAGGTAATGTGGCAGGTTTAATGCAGAATTTCCTTGCTTTCCTAGGTTTAAGTTTCAGCCTTAATGGTATAACTTGCATTGACATTGTTTCAGTTTGTTTTGACATCATAATTGAGTCTAATCTCCACAGACTTGCACTGCAGTCTTATTTCCTATTGTAGTCTCACAATGTGATTTTACCGTAAGAGCACGGTAGTGAGGCCTTCTCCAAGTCATGCTTTGAAATCATGTTGTGTGTGTAATACTGCCTTGTAATGGCTTTGTAAGAGGGTCTCTAAAGATCTTCCCTGCGACAATTTGGCCATCTTAATCTCAAACTGTAATGACCTCACAATGCCATAAAGCAATTACCATTACAAATTTAAATGGTCTTATGCAGGAACTTCTGTGCTGCCTCATTAGGTGACACATTTTGCTGTGTCCAAACTCTTATTTAAATACAGCACATCTACTGGATAACCACTGCTCCTTTAAATTCCAAAATTGGGCTAGAGCATGCATCTTATTACACTTTTTGTTTTAATTGCAGATGGGCTGATGAGAATCTTCTCTAGCAGCACATTTTGTTAGAACTGGGCTGGGTTAGTGGCATCCAGATCTGGATGCCACCACTGTTGGAATTTCATTCACTTGCTGACCATAAGCCAAATCACAGCTAGGAATTTGCTTTGAAACCAAAATAACAGAAATCTGCTACGGTCTATTGTCACCTGATACAGCTTTCCTTCCTCACTGCTTTGTTCCTGAAAGGGCTTGCAGCTGGGGCATTGATTTCTATTTTAGCGATTCTTAGGGGAAGTGATGGCCAGCACAATTCCTGTCCCTTTGTTAGACACCCAAGACAGTAGGAGCTGGTGATATATGTTGGGAGGTAAAATAGGCTGCTCTGGCTTTTATAGTCAGAAATCTCAGAACTCTTTATTTCCCAGGAAAATCAGAGGCTTATCTAGGACACCTGTAAGACCAGCTATGGAGGACCTCAGGGTGCTTTTCCAGCCTGACTGGGAAGTTAGATCAATTCCATTAGACAGAGGAGGTTGTCCTAGTTCCTGTGTAGCTCTAGGAAATGTGAAACTGTTCCACTCTTGCTCCTCTAACTCACTTTTTGTTTCATTTCTGACCCTCTACAGGTGTATTTAAGATGGTGGTTTTCTGGCCCGTGCAACATCAAAAAACATGTGGCACAGCGTGACAGTGAAGGGCCCACTGCCACCACTTACAGCCAACTTCCAAGAAGCAGCCGAGACTTACAACTTCTTCAGTTCAGAGGCATACTCCTGAGAACATGTTCATCATTTTAATTCAAGTCTTCGTTGCTGGCTGACTGCCAAGTGGCCTACCAGATGTCTCTCTCTTTACTGTGGTTGAAGCAGATTATGATGTTCCAGTTCATTTTTCCTTCACTGACAGCCTGGTTCTAAAAATGTGCCAGACTTTAAGGGCAATATTTTCAAAAGCCAGGTCAGCTCACAACAGTACACCAATGACAGTGCATGCAGATACTACAAAACCGTATGATAGGCAATTAACTCAATGTTATTTCTGCTAGTCGAGTAACTTTGATTTTGTTAAGAGTCTTCAGCACTAAGAAGGAGGATTCTTGAAGTGCCATTTCCTAAAGTCTGGTGAACATGGCAGAAGTGGAATTTTCACTTGGAAAATATAGAGTTTTGGCACCTGCATGCACCAGGCATGGATGTACTTCTGGTTTATGTATTTTTTGTCTCTCTCTCCTTCCCCTCCACCCAGAAGTGAAAAAGAGTTTCACACAACAAAGGTTATTCTTTATCAGATCAAAAGTCTTTGAGATGTTTGCAGTACCTGGTTTCAAGGAAGGCCCCAAAGTCTTAGCCAAAATTTTGAAGGTTTCTAGTGCCCTATAAGAAATGTTTCTTACAGAGTTCTATCACTATAGGAACCTGCAGCCATGTGCCAAGCCTTCTCTTTCCAGCCTTAAAACACATGATATTTTTTTACTTTTTCACCTGCTCAGGTAGTCTTAACTGCTTTTCAACTAACTCTTCATCCATCGAATATTCTGTGGATGTCTGATCATGAATGAATACACATTTCATGCTGTGGTTATGCATCCTGAAGAACATTGTATGTGCCAAAACAGGTAACTAGAATACAGTAGGAAGACTTTTTCCACAGTCTTTCTCTATTGCTCTTGGTGTCTGCTGTCGTCTTCAACATAGTCCCCTGTATTTTACTTAAAGATTATTTTTCAATGTGCATATGGGGTGAACACCCTCACTCTGTCTCTGCCTCTCTCTTTTACTGTCATATGAAGGACTTCATGCAGTTTTCTTTTTATGAATTGCAATTCTATGGAAGTTAGAAACCAAAATTACATTAGATGGTAATTCTGTCTCAAAACTTTTAATAAACCGCATGGCTTTTGAGACTCTTTGTCTGCATGTGTTCATGCAGTTCCATTTCCTAGTTGTGATCTATCTGCAAGGCAAAATATTACTATTATGTTATCTTTATGCTACTTTTCCATTGCCTTGAGTCATGACATTGATACAATACTTCTTATCAAAACTTTAAAGATCCATAACCTCCAGACAACCCCTTGATATGAAGCAGCAGGTTCTCTGTGTTAAACAAGGGGCTTGACTGGAAGAAGGGAGTGCTTTGCTAATAAACTGCATTGTCTGAACAGTTTTACTAGTGTGAAGACCCTTGTACTGATGATTTATTTGGAAGTTCTGGGTATATTAACTTTTGCTAAGAGCTGAGACTAAAAACTTTATGGGGAATGCTACATACACTCCAAAGACCGACAAGAGAATTTAAGTTAGATGTGATTAGTATGAAGAAAGTTACATTTATTATACTCTTATGTATAATTGATCATATGAAAGGCCTTTTGTAACTATAAAAGAGACAGCACATTAAATTGTTTTACCCTGAGGATTATACAAATTTGTAGAAATCGGATTGGAATATCAGCCTATTGGTTTCATTGCTATGGTAAATCATTAAGATGTTCCATGTTAATCATAAATCTTTGTATCTATTTATTATTAATCAAATAGCTCCTCCCAGCTGCTGCTTTGCTTCATCCATCTGAGCCAATCAAACCAAGCCCTGGTAGCATTAGCTGTGATGAAGGGTGGCTGCACGCACATAATATGCGTGGCACATAGCACAGATTATACAGTGCTAGACATGGGGTATGAGAGCTGATGGGGTGTTAGCTCTCCACAGCAGGGGGGCCTGGTTTCGGGATTTGCGAGTAGGCATGCCTCATTAGTAAGATGATTCATGGTGAAAGGGAGTTTAGCTAGGAATAATTTAGTGGCTGCTGCGGTGGAGCAGAAATATAGTTTGGGATAGCGAGGTTATGAACCTGTATTTATTTGATAAACTCTTGAACAATGACTGATGTCAACCTGCACTACTCTTACCATTTCAGTTTGGAAAACAGCGTTGCAAAACCCTCTCAACTCACAAGTAAGTAAATGAAAGAGACAATCTGAATACGACCTAACTGAATGTTCTTGTACTACTTGTGGATTATCCTAGCTTTCATGTAAAGCTAATTGGCTTTCTCAGCATTTCTGAGCTGGTATGTCTACACAGACTAATGCTTCATTGCTAAGAAGGAGTCAACTCCAACTCAATGACATAGCATATTGATTACTGCCTATTTCCTTCTACTATATCCTGTGAGTGTAATGATATCTGACATATCATTTTCCCGAAACTGCTGAAGTTGACATGCTATTTAGATTTGGCCCACATTTCTTCAATTAGCAGGAGTATTATAACTGATGTACTGCTCCAAGCCTTAGACACTTCTTGCTCATGCCATAAAAAATTAGGTAAGTGTGGAAACTCATTTTAAGAGGAGACAAAAATATTACTGGAAGAACCAGATATTTGCAGTGGTGCCATAAGAAGACGAGAAGCAAGAACAGTGACAAAAATACAGTCCATTCAAAACTGAACATTGAACTCCTTTACTGTGACAGATTTTCCTTAAGTAACTTAATGTTTAAAAGGAAAATATCCCTACCTTACTTTAAGTGGGCCTGTTCACATATGTAAATAGACGTATTTCAAACAGTGACCAGTTCCCATTCAGCTTTACAGTTTATGTGAAAGTAACTGCTGGGAAAACATGCACAGAACATACATTGCCTGCTCTGATTTTGTGCAAAATGAAATAAGAAAATTCTGGCTGATATTAGTGATGGGATTTTTTACAGATAGGAAGTATGCTAGCAGTATGCAGCGGTAAGTGAGTTCTTTCCTGTGACTTTGCTTCTCCTCTGGTGTGTTCAGTGAGCTCCTGTGTAATATCAAGAGCTGGTCTGGGCTGACACTCTTGCACACTTCAGTTCATGTGTCCATACATAACAGGAATAGTGAAAAGTAACAGGTTAGCTAAAACTGGTTGAAACGTCCTATGCCACGAAAGTCTGCTTCATTTCTATCAGTTCCTCTCTAAGTTCTACATTTTGCTTTTATTTCCTGAGATGAATTTTTCTGTAACCAAAATACCAAGTCAAGAGCTCTGAAAACTAATGGATTTTGAAATATATACATTGGTCAGTGTAGTTCTATGAGGCATAGGAGCATGGGCTTGAACTGTACAGGAACTGAACTTCTTTCTTTATCTTTTAATTATTTTCTTTCTTTCTTTTCCCCTTCCTTTAAACACTGAATATGTTCAATGTGCAAAATTTAAAAGGCTACCCTTTAGAGTACCTGGCATTGTATTTTAAGACACAGAAAGGAGAGAGCTTTGTAGCCTGCCAAACACACAGTGTTGTATACAGGGCTGAAGGAAGAATGAACAGATTAATCTTCTGCTCCCTGTCCTGATCCATCAGTATTATTTATTTATTCTGAAATAATTCAGTGCACAGCAAAACCAGCACTTCTTAGTTCCCACTCAGAGCTTGAGCTTGAAGATTAGACTTCCCATGCCAGCTGATACTGTTGTATAAGAAATAAAGAAAAAGAATAAGTGTTCCTGGATTAATGGATGCCATGCCCATCAGAAACATTTTGCTCCTGTCTTTGCAGATGAAAGGGGAACATTTCCCAGCGGAATGGGTCTGCTCCTGCAAGGGGACAAGGTGTCACATGCTGAGGAAGATGCTCTGTGCTGTAAAAGATGTCTAGTGGTACAGATGCTCTTGTCTTTCCCTCTCAGGGAACTGGTGATAATTAAGTGGTTGTCTTGGAGCTCTGCCTTTGTCCTGTACTGAAGATGTTTAAAAACAGCCAGTGTTTGAACTGCCATTGAGCTGAAGGACTTCCTCAGTGGCCACACACCATAAGGTGTAAACCTTTGCTCCAAGCCCCACCCTGTCTCAGTTATTAGGTGAAGCTGGCTCGAGGTTATGTTCAAGTAGTGCATTGTTGAGGCTGACAACTAGTTTGAAGGCTTCACAGATCTTAATTTGGTCATGGTTAGCTTCTATTCATGAGAAAAGCCCATGAGAAGAAAAGAATCAGCTTTACCCAGGGAAGTGTAGTGTCAACAGAAGTATGGAATCCAAAACAAAAGAAAGAGAAAACAGCAACACACTCGCACCTGTTATTTTTCTGAATGTCTGAATGCTTATGCTACAGGTAACCAGTAGTATTATATTGTAGTTAAATGATAGCCAATGAATCCATCGTAATAATTTAGTAGCCAATGAACTTGTAACACAAATGATAACATACAGAAGTCTATAAATATACAGTCTTTCTGAAATATAATGCTTTTATGCTCTTAACCACTGCAGTGTCTGTTTGTTGTGGCCGCCCCAACAGCGACAGTGCATGGCAATTCTTCATCTGGCATTATCTGTCTTTATTTTACCTTCTCCCAGATAGTGTCTGCGTGTCATTCTGGTAGTTTGAGAGGCAAAATGGAGGGATGTTTTTTCTGAGTTTTTTCTCTCTCTTTTTGTGGCATCATCTTGTGAAATGAACACTTTCTCCTGTACCTTTAGTCTTTGCCACAGCTTTGGTGTTGCTTTAGCTTTGTTCCTGCTACCACGTCTTCAAGAGAAAACATTTTTCTGTAATCTACTTTCAAAGCTAGTGCCAATGGAATAAAGAATGAGATACAAAGAGTGATACACTCAAAATTGCAACCTGCCTTGAGTGTGGGTTTGGTTACCAAAATATACAATCTGTGGATCCCAGAGCTCTGTGGAAGAGATCCTCTAAACCAAATCCTGTCACAAGTATAAACTGGTGAATAATTAGTTGTCAGTAAATGTATGAGAAAAAAATCTCTTAAAAGATACCAACTGCTTTTATGCCAGGTTCATCAGTCTAACAGGGGTCATATCAGTAGGAAAAGATAACCAGATTCTTATCCCATTTATACCTCTGAAAGGTCAGAATAAATCAGAACAATTCAGGTATACCTCCAGAGGGCCTGAGATCAGAGCTGTATGCTCAATGACCAAACATTTTAGCACAGCTCGGGTAGAATATGCAATCATTTTGACTCCTTAAAGACCAAAGACCGAATTTTATTGACCTACCAGGAGAAGAGACAGCCCAAGAATTGCACAAGTACCATTGCGTCTCTACCAGAGCTTGAAAGGGCATACAATTATCAATGATGCTGTCAGCAAGCACATTTGAAACCTGCCTGGCTGACAACAACTGTGCCTGGAACTGACTCTGGATGCTTCATTCTGCATTTTCCTTCAGAGACGGGAAGCATGTGGACAGGCTGCACATCAGCCAACTCTGGGATTTGGGCATACTCCTGATGAATAAAGAGGTTGGCATGACGCCTCTGGAGGACTGGAATGCAGGGCAACAAGTTTGCTCCAAAACAAACGTCATGTACAATATATGTATAAGGTTAGTTTGGTTTAGCTGTGCTGTCAGGGTGTTGCCTGGCAAAGACGCTGAAACATTTAGAGCCTTAAAGCTAAATGGTTTTGTTTGAAAGTCCCCAGGCAGCATCTCTCCGACCCCACGTGAGGTAACCAGAAGTAACCATACGAGCTGGAAGTGCGCAGCCTCAACCGCGTGAGGAGCAGAGCACATAGGCATTGATTGCACTGGTGGCAGCAGCATGCTGAGACTGAGAAATTCACCTCTGGGACCAGTCCCAGATTTCAAGCACGCAAGTGGGTTAGGGAGTTCATGGGGATTTGATTTGGCCAAACATAAATAGGCTTTCTGCTGAATTCAAAGCCAGTTCAAGGTCCACATCCCAGAAAATGCTGAACTTCCAGGAAACTTGCATTTATGAATTTTCACTAGTTCCTAGTAAAAGGTAATGTTGGGGTTTTCCACTTAAACACCTCATTTAACATATTGCAGAGGCTAAAACACCTTAGAAACCAACAGTAAAAGTAAGAAACCCTGAGATGCACCCTTTTTTTTCTGCAGTAACATAAAAACCCCATCAGCCCTATGGGGGAGCTGAGACCTGAGGTGAAGGAGGCCTTGACCTGCTTCTATCCTCATTTGCATCAATGGCTGCAAACACCTACAGCTGGACAGGGAGAGGCAAACCCGAGTAAGGACAGACAGAGTTTCACAGGCATTTTCCCCTGTCCTTTTATTGAGTAGCTGGAGTGTTTCTAGTTAATCATTTTCAGATGGAAATATACTTTACAGGCATATCAGGATAGGAAGATGCTAAGAAGCTCAAGAGATGTGATCACTTGCCAAACTCTGAGGTATAAAAGTTATTAAATTAGGCCATGTGATGGGTCCAAAATGGGCTAATTTATGCTACTTTGAACATCATTCTAGCCCTTTTAAAACATTTCCCCCAATTAAGCTGTTCAGGCCACAGATCTAAATAGCTGTCTGCACAGGCTGCCAATTGATTAATTCCCTAATGATGGATTGAAGCTACGGCTTTTGTTTCTTAATCTCTCCTTTCTCCATTAATGGCAAATCATTCATAAAACAAATCTTACAAATATAAGTAAACACACAGGAGTACAGGGGACAGATTGCATATAGATTTATTGCAGAACTAATTCTTGATTGCCCTTAACAATTTAGTATTATTTTTGTTTTCTCTTTTCTCACAGAGCCACAGGAGTCTGGTAGGCAATTTTCTGAACTCGAGCTTACGGTCAGGCTGCAGCCTACAAAGAGCTCAGATGGCTACCCATGCAGGAGACACTCTGAGGATGCTCTTCAGGGGGCACTTTATAGGATCAAAGCTTCTGTGGACAAGATGTGGAAAATCAGACTGTAAGGAGATGACCGCCTGGTCCCTCTGACAAGCTCTGTGAGCGCATTGCACTTGCAACATCAGAATCTGAGTGTCAGTGCAGGAAGATGGCTGAGGTCCATGCAAGCAATGGCAATGCCAGAGAATAAGTGTGTGTTTTCCCTTAAGTAGTCTCCTCTGTGGAAAGGGTCCCTTGCCCCATGTAATCACAAATGCCTGGGGGTTGTAGGAAGGTCCTAATCCTCTTTAGATGAGCACCCTTGGAGGAAAAACTTCCAGTTCAATAGGCCTCTGAAGTGAAGTCTGGGTAGTGGTTGTTAAGGAAGATATGGAAGGGGTCTGAATAAGCAGAGCAAGAGCAAGGTGAAGAAGACTCAGCGAGGAGTGTCTCTGAGTCCCGTTGCTGCAGAGACAAAGCTCTGTTGAGAGCTCTTTCACGCAGCGCAAGAAGAATCGCTGCTCTGAAGTGCATCACTCAGCCTGTCACCTCTGTGTCTCGAGCTGCATAGAAAAAGAGAAACAAAATAAAGGGTATGAGAACTTAATTAATTCAAGAATTAGAAGAGTTGAGAAATGGGGCCCTTCAAAAGTGTGACCCAGATAAGATTCACTGTATGCTATAAATCATCCCTTATTGTTTAGAGTTTCCTTTCTCCACACTTGACCTTCATCATCATTCTCTTGCCTGAGTCTGGGTGTCATCACAGAAAGTACTGAGTATGCAGATGGAAGCATAGGAGACACATTTGAAAGTATTTCCCTGACTGCTTGCATTTTTATGGAATTGAAAGGAAACAATGAAAACTGAACTGATTTTGCTGTCTATTATTTCTCTGAGCACCATGTGAGGTAGACAGCTCTTCAAAGAGAAGAAAGTTTGGTTTGTGACATTCCCAATTAAGCCCTTCATCTTGGAGATAATTAACCAGTGTTAGAGGCTTCCCACTCCTGGACAGCAAAGGATACATCCTCCAACAGTATATGCCTGTTTAAAAATGCAGTGCTTTTCCCTACTTGTGCTTGTCCTGGGAGAGTTAGCATGGGCTGACATGGTGAATGTATTTGCAGACAGGTAGTTACTTCTCTGCATGGCAGGTTTGGATACAGGGAACACTTGGAAAAAATTGTGGAGTCTCTTCTGGATTAGGTTTTGGTGGCTGAGAGACAGAATGTGGATGGTCTTCTGGGCAGAGGATGGGTGAAGGACCTGGCTTTGAATCACACACTATGAATCCAGACTGAGTTTGCTCTCAGATGCCCTTGAGTGTCAGTCAGTTTATCACAGAGTGGGGAGACAGTGGCCTGTGCCACACTGTATGTACACCCCCAATCCTGAGGCTGGCTGGAGGCAGGTTTAACCCCTGGTGCAATTCAGAACAGCCTCAGGGCTGCTCTGGGTTGTGCTGGTTTTTTACAGTCCCTCTGGGACTGCCCTATCGTGGCATGCCTCTGACACACCACACTGGAGGAGAAGCAAGAGGAAAGGGTGACAGGAAGCATTGCATAGAGCTACCCACTAACACACACACACACTATAATCCAGCTGAAAGTTGTTCCATATCAGACAACTGCTTGAAAACACATCTACTGACAGTGGTGAAAGAAAGTATGGAGAAGGCTCTATGGTTCATCCCATATATTTTTTTTTTAAAAAGTGTTTTATGAGATATAAACCAATTTTGTTTTTCCTTGGTTTTAATGTTTTATATAGATTCTGGGTGTGAACTTGTCTTTTCAACTGGCATGCAGCCATGGCAAATACATGGCCATCAGCACTTTGTCTGTGTAACCACTACACAAATTGTTCCTCCAAGAGAAAAAAATTCCTATGTCACCTGTCATTGCTTCATTACGTGGCCGCATCTTCCATGTGCCAGGATACAGCAGGTGATACTTTCAAATTACAAGTCAACAGTATTTGTATTATTAATATGATTAGTAGCAGCCTTAATAGTTCACTTTGATAATAGTTGCTTTCGTCCAAGTTTCCCAAAACACTTAACAGAGCACAATGTAAGATTTTATACACAAGCAGTAATTATTTATCCCTGTATCAGTGTTCTCTCCTGTTGATTTATTACCCTATTGACAACAACACAGATACTGTAGACAGTCCCTTCATTCATTCTGTTAACCAATTTTAAACTGGTATTTGAATATTTGGAGTGCAAGTATTCCCATCTTGATGTCCCAAACGATGGCTGTGCTATAGGTATGCCTCCTAGTTATTGCCCCTCAGGTATCAGTCCCACAGTGTTAAATACCTTGACTCCAAATCTGAACTTCAGCAGTTCTAATTGGCCTCCATGTCCACAGAAAAGAAGTGGAAGTTCTTCTGAGCAGGGATTAGGCATGCTTTTGTGTTTGTAGAGCACTGAGTGTAATGGGACCCTCACAGGATCTCTGGTTGCTACTGTAGTATGAATGTTAAATACTATTCTTCCCAGCACTAGACAGGTTTCGGGTAATTAGAAACAGAGGGAATGCAGGCTATTTGGATGAGCAGAGAATGAAGCATTTTAAGCACACTCCCGAATTCTTGCTTGTCTTTTCACCACATATTATGTTGTTAGTCTCTATAACAGGTGATTTGCAGGTTAAATCCCATTTTCTTTCTCTATAGACTAAATTCATCTTTGATATAAGCGGGCACAAGTCCATTAACTTCAATAGAGTTGCGTTCACTCACTCCAACATTGAATCTGTCCCAGTGGGTTTATGCTGTAAATCTATCCCAGAATCAGTGGTTACAGAGGCATTGGTTCTGCTCTGAAATTCATTCAATCTTTTCAAATAAGCCTTGTAGAGGAGCCTGGGAATGTTTTCAGCCTCTGCACCAACACATAAGCCTCACTCCAGAACCACTTCTTCGTTTCAGCCTCTTCTTTTCTCCCCTTCCTTAACTCTCTTTTTACTTTCTGCTTCTCTCACACGTTGCTATTTGCAGCTTCTCCCCTCCTATCTGGGCAAGACTGGTAAGCAACGCTCCCTGTAGCCACAGCATCTTGCTCTGAGGTGGCCTTGTCAAATCTCATCAGTTAAGTGAGGTTGGGTCTGGTTAGTATTTGGACAGAAGCCTTTGAAGAAAAGCCCCAGGTGCTGTACATATGAGCACTGGGCTACCAGTAGGTGCCATTCTTCCTTCTTGGGCCAGTGCCCTAAGTAACCTTAACCGATGCTCTAAAACACTGTCCCATGGCACTGCACTGCTCTGCTGACACGGTCATCACTGCATGACAAGAAAATTTAAGGTGAATCCTACCCAAACCATAGAAAATTCTTCTCTTCAGCTGTAATTCATCTGTCAGCCCAATTAAACAGAGTATAGAACATGTGGGAGGGTTTAACACTGCTTTGCCTCTGTTGTATTTAATATTACTGCTTCTGCAATACATTCATTTGCAGAACAATATGGAAGCCCTCTGGTGTCCAATTTAACACCTATAAATTTGTCTGTGTAATCTCTAACCAACTGGACAGATAAAATGTTTGTCTTCTACTCCAGTATTCTTGTGTTCTCTTTTAAAATACAGCTCTTCGATTAATTTCTTTTTTCCCACTGGCAAGTCCCAGTGTTTGAACTCTCAGTCCTATGGGTATTTGGAAAGGACTAGAGCCTCACCAGCCTAGCCGAGCCTTGGGCTATGCCACAACTGTTACCAGGTCTGCCCTGGGGTCCAGAGATCTCCTTTCTCCATCACGGAAGGTCTTGATTCATCTGGGAGAGCCAGAAAATTACTTCAGCTGGTGAACTTGTGCCAGGGCATGCTTTGCCTCTCTTTGGACCCTGCCAATGCCCCAGCCTTCTTTGCACACTGAGTTGGTCACGCAAAGCCAGCTTCCCTCAGACAGGGAACTAGTACATACCTTCCTCTGCCTCAAAGGGAAATGGGGGGAAGGAGGAGGATTTGATTTCCTTCTTAGGATGGTGTTTTCGCACATTGTTTCCTTTATGTTTCACTAATTTTCTCCCTCCAGGGCAGATGGGAATCTAAACATTGTTGGCATGGAAAGCATCCAACCAGCTATTCCTCTCTACCATCCCCAAGTCCATGCTTATTCCCAGGAGAAAGCTCAAGAGTGATTAAATAACCGAGCAGCATCACGAAGATCTCTGCTCTGCAAAGGTGGAATAATCTGTGCAGAGGTTGAAATGCTGCTCCAAGGTTTTCAGGAACAGCCTAAGCTTGTCAGGCTGGTACCACTGCTCCTTAGAGGGGACCAGTCTGGAGTGGATTACACTGTGGTGGGTCTGGACAGGATAGAGTTCATCAGACCCAAACACCTCTTTTTTGCATATGGTATCTTTATGTAGTTCACTGAACACTGCTAAAAGGAGAGTTCCCTTCACTTCTGTCCATCTGGGCTAATAAAGGGTAGATGAAAGGGAAGGATTTGCTCAGAAATCATGGCATGGTCTTTGCAAAACAATAAGGAGATTGAAGACCATTTCAAGGCAGAGCATAGCAAACATGCAGTTAATAAGGGCCCCAGAGGATCCAAAGGATTTGAGTTCAGGGATGAAGATTATGTAGGCAGTAGTAGCCCTTTAAGGGATCTAGGAAAATTGAGGGTGAGGAGGGGGAATGCATTTAATCCCTTCACTGAGTACACGGGAGAATTATACAGCATGCAGGCATTGCTGATGCTCAGCTTCACATCTTAGGATTGAATATAACTTTGTTCCCAGTCTAGAATTTACCCACCAAACAGAGAGGTTGAAAGGCAACATTAATTACACATCTGTCCAGCACGTAGCGATACTCAGATGTCGGGTGTCATATAAATGTAAAATGTTGCTATTCTACAGGGTGGCTTCTATACATGTGTAGATTAAACAATGGCTTTGCACAAGACTAAAATCTGCAGTGCTGCTGCTGAAAGGAGTTAATTGTACGGCTGCAATATTATGGACACTGTGGTTTTACTGAGCTAAAAGAGGAGGACAGTGATTCATGGCTGCACCCATGCTCTTCATCATGAAATATAAATTAAAAATAGTTGTATTATGGTAGGCTACCTGTATTGTTACATTCATAATGGATATCACACATCCGTCCTTGCTCAGTGTTGCAGGCAAAGCATGTTAGAGAAACTATGGCAGTATTTTTCTTTTAGGTGTAACAATCTGTCAGTATCAAATTCTCTTAGTCAGTAGGGAGCATATAGTGTTGATTTACTGAAAATCTGGGATTATGTCTGCTCTGTGGTGAGCATAGATTTAAGAGGGGAGAGGTAAGGGGTCTCCAAAAGGTGAAGAAAAACACAAATGAAACCTAGCAAGGAAAAAAATAGCTTGACAGCTAAGATGCAGTACAGTCACCGTCAAGTCTTCTTGAAGGAAAACCCTTGCACAGAGGAATGCTCTGAGCACTGCACGCTGTACCTTAAACAACCCTCTCCATTACCCACTTCGTGCCAAGGATCTGTGAATGTATAAATGAAGCCTTACAAGAAAAAGCCTTAGTATTTCTGTGTTCCAGTGTAGAAATGTTTTCAGTGATGGACTGGAAACATGGGCGCACCCATTTAGGGGCAAAAAACAACGAGAGAGGATTTCCTTTATCTTTTATTCCTTTCATGGCAAACCCCATTAAACAAAGAGTGGGTGACAGGCAGGTTCAGCGAGACGGGCTCTGTGGATGCCGTGGAGGCAGCAGCAGCTTGACCCCCCCCCATGTCACTCTCTGTGCTGGTGGTTTGCACGGACCCTCCTCGTCATGGCCCCACACGAAAGGTGCACTGCAGCTCACCTGAGGCTTTGCACTGCACTGCATCAAGCCACAAAGATTGCAGAGGCTAATTTAGGCCATTTTGTTAAGGGCTGAAAGTCGCAGCCAGCTGAGGAGTAAACGTGCCACAGTTACAGTCCTGTCCTAGTGGAACGGTGCCTCCTCCATCACAAAATACAGTTTGGCACTAATTGGTATCTTTAATAGCAGTCTCAGCAGAGAGCCTGGGAAGACTTTCCTTCATCCTTGTTCTGGGCCTTCCACGCCGGCTGGGGACGCTTTCATTGCTGCTGCCTGCGTTGTAATTGTTCTGGGGATAAGTAAAGGATTTCCAACTCTGGCCTGCCAATCTGTCACCCTTCAATAGCCACAAAGTAACAGAGAAATTAATTTTAAAAAGCCAAATATCACATTAGTAGCCATCGCACAAGCAAAATACAAGCAATTAAAAACCACCCTGCAAATGTATTGAGCATCCAGCGTGCACATTTTGCTTGATTTTATCCCACAAAGAGGGGTGATTCATTTGTGGGGAAGAGAAGAAAAGTAACCCCAAACCCTCTAACTCTTCTCTTGTATCAAACACTACAAAACTTCATGGGATTTATTATATCTAAAAAAAAAAAAAAAAAAAAAAAAGCCCTTTTCCCTCTAAAAAAAAAAAAAAAAAAAAAAAAAAGGCTCCTTTCCCTTTAAAAAGAGAGGAGCTACTTGGTCTGATGCTGCTGCCTTTATCAGCCATGAAGTTCCCAGCAAGGTGCTGTTAGTGCCTGATTAAACCTCATACCAATCTCTGTCCCCCATGGTAACCCAGAAGACATCCACTGAGAGTGGCAGCTCTTATTCATTTTAATTGCCAAGGATCTCTCTGTGATGGCCAGTTTTCTTGTCTCTCAAGGACTGGAATGGAAATCCATCTGATTACACGAACAATTTGGGTGCTCTGACAGATCTGAAATATGAATATGGAGATGGCATTGTGCTCTGCACTGACTCCTGAAACCCCAATAGTAAATTATGATCTGCCACTAAAACAATTTCAGGGCACAGTACAATTCACATAAAAGCCCATTTTCTGTAATGGAACACAAATTATTAATAAATCAGTCCAGAGGGGGGGAAAAGTAAAACAGAGAATTTGTTGCTGGTGTTCTCATGGAACATCACAAACAAAAATGTACATACACATACAGGCATGCTTCCCTTTCTCTTATACACCTTTTTCTAAAGCTTCAAGTGGAGATATACAGAATATAAACAAATCCCCTGGGGCTACCACAGTGTTCATGGAATTAGCCCCATGTCCTCTTGCAGTAAGCTTAACTTTGTCCCATCCCTTGGGTGAACTGACCTCCAGCTTATGCAGCTTAATGTGGAGGGACGTTTTCACTGTCTAAATAAAACTTGCAATCCTCATGCTCACACAGGGAACAGCTCATCTTCCTCCTCAGTCCCTCTGACATGTGCTTTCTGGTGTCAGCGGACCCTCTCAAGGAGAGCAGCCTTTCTGGATTTGGCCCAGAGCACCCACTATGTTGAAAGGGAGACCAGTTGCCTTTATAAAGTCCTATAAAAGAGGACCTAGCCCAAAACAATGAGCTTTACTGCCAAATCCAGAAGAACAGTGTTTTTCTGAAGGTTAGGCACGCGGTGGAGGTTAGGAAGGAAGTCTGCTCAAGTAAGCCGTGACAGCCTAGGGCATCTCCTGAACACCCACAGCACCCCACAGCAGCCTGTACAAACACCAAGCCGCTTGGGACGGATTGAAATCAGCACAGACAGTTCATCAACAACATGCCAGCGATCCCAGCCCAGCCTGCTCTCACTGCTCTGCGATGTGCTGACACGAGAGGGGAGGATGTGGCCGCACAGGCACCTGGACGCGGCAAACATCCGCTGGCAGAAAGGGAGGCCAGCGAGGGTACTTTGGCTGGGGCTTGCCAACAGCTCCAGGCAGCTGACAAAGCAGTGTGGTGACAGTATTAACATGCGCAGGGCAGGCAGGCGCATTATTATTACCACATATTTCTACTAAAACAACGCCTGAGGCTTCAGAGGACCGTCGAGTCAGCCAGCTGAACATACAACTGTGGAAACCACGTCCACAGGGCTTTAGGTCCTCTTGGAAGCCACGGAAAGAGTAGAGGAAATATAATGCATATAAAGAAGGACAAGGGGGTTTAGTGGGTTTAGAACTGCCTCAGAGGTCAGGAAATGTGGGTTGTAACCCTGGCTTTAGCTCCAGTCTGGTGGATGACCTTTGGTCCCCTGAGTGTTTCGTTTCTGCAAAATGTGAAACTTCCATATGTTTGGCTTTCCCTGGCTATGGCATCAGTTTCCAACTGGAAAATTTGCCTGGGCAGGGGAAAAAAAAAAGAAAAAAGACACTGGAGTTTTGTCAAAAACTTCTGGACATCTGGAGGTCAGGCCTTCACAGCCAGGACATGACCACTGGACATACATGGAAAACACAGCAGCAGAAATACTCTCCCAAAAACATCCATATCCCTATATTGTCCCGCAGTGGTGCACAAGCACCTTTTTTTGTTTTGAAAGTCTCAGAACCCCAGTAAAATCAGGATAACAATGCAGATTTTGTGAAACCTTTGGACAACTGATGATGCTAAGTGGTAGACAACAGATCGGCATTTATTCATCAGGTATTCATTTCAAACACTGTAATTAAAGACTAAGAATAAAAATAACCCCACTTTTAACCTTAACTCTCTGTCCTCTTATCTCTCACCCTCTCTCTCCTGGGGGTATTAGCCTAGGCAGGGGTTTCAAAGTGGTATCTAAAGAAGGCTGTTCACCTCAGCTAATCAGGGCAGGGATGGTGTTCCCTTATTAGTGCTCAGAGGTGGCATTACAGCCCAGAGGGTTCAAACATTGGGCTGCCATGTTTGCCAACAGCACAGCTATCTAACACTTCGTATTTAGGCTGGCTTTTTGAATTTATTAGCAGCATGTGGTACAACCAGTAATTAATTTGGTGATCCTTGGAGCCAGTGCCTGTTATCAGAGTTTTCCTTTACATAACAGAGATAAACATGCAGTAGTGTTTGAGACACACTGATGTGCATTTACCCGTCTGTGTTCCTCTGCTCTACACAGGAAGGATTCCCCACAAAAGGAAGAGCCTTTGGGAGTGAGGTTTCAGTGCAGCCAGAAGACAAAATCTAGGGTAGAAACAGGGATGCACAAACACCTTCTGCACCCGACAGCTTTGGCATTTCATTCTGCTAAAGAACCAGCAGGTTTGGGCATGAGGCCTGCAGAAACCTGTTGCCTCTAGTAGATAATGCTGGTAATAACTGAGAAGAAAGATGTCTGAACCCCTATCACATTTGTTGCCCTAAAGAGAAGAAATAATCTGATTGGTTACTTGTAATTTATTCTTCAAATGCAAAAGAACTAGAAAAGGAGGAAATAGAAATAGTTTTAATAACCAAAGAAAAGACTCAAGTACGTAGAGTTCACAACCTCCATAATTCATTTAAGATGCATAAATGCCTCAGATTTTCATTAATTAGTGAATATGTGTTGCCTTCTTGGAGTACAAGAATGATATTTTTGAACACCAGTGAACCAGTCAAATGAAAACTAAAACATACACGTTAGGAATCATGCTCCAAAGGACTCTTTCAGAGACATTAGGGCAGGAAGCAGCTGATTTCAGTTTTTCCATTATTTCACCCTTACATGAGATGGTTACTACAAGTGCTTGCAACTGATTGAAATGTAGCTATTTAGCACAGGCTGGAGGGTGACCACAGAGAATAAAAGCCCCTTCTCTGCAGTGCTGCTTACTGACCTGCATGAAGCATGTTGGTAGTTTTGGACATTTCAAATCTGACAGGTGTCCAAAGCACAAAAACTGAATTCAGCTAAGACTTAAAATTAAGCATTTGCCTTTTTCCTTTACTGAATAGGAAACAAGGAGGTTACCATAGTTGTCAGAGTGTTTAGCTGAGCACTATCTGTTGAGGTTAAAGACTGCATGAGACACAAAAAAGGAATAACTTCGGTAGATGCATTCTCTCTAAAGTACAATTACAGGGTTTTAGTGGGATGGGAAGAAGCTTCTATTACTGGTGCAAATGATGTGCCTGTTTTGCAGTAAATAGGGAACATCAAGTGCCAATGTATCAAAGAAGCACCTTGGAGAATTCAAATTTGTCTTTTAATGAAGTGAGACCTCTAGAAACATTTCTCTGCTTCCATGATGACAATGATACAATGGGCATGCACCCCTTTCCTTTCCTTTCCTTTCCTTTCCTTTCCTTTCCTTTCCTTTCCTTTCCTTTCCTTTCCTTTCCTTTCCTTTCCTTTCCTTTCCTTTCCTTTCCTTTCCTTTCCTTTCCTTTCCTTTCCTTTCCTTTCCTTTCCTTTCCTTTCCTTTCCTTTCCTTTCCTTTCCTTTCCTTTCCTTTCCTCTTTCCTTTCCTCTTTCCTTTCCTCTTTCCTTTCCTCTTTCCTTTCCTCTTTCCTTTCCTCTTTCCTTTCCTCTTTCCTTTCCTTTCCTATGAACTACGTGAATCTGTCCAGGGAAAGGCACAGCAGGAGATTTAAGTATGAGACCATCTCCAGTAACATGAATCCCTGGAGCAATGGGATAAATTTGAGAAAGAGAGTATTTAGGCTGAATATTAGGAAAATGTTCCTAATGGCTTGGACTGCTTGAGCAGTGGAATTGTCTTCCAGGCAAGGATGGAAACACCAACATTTGACTCACTTGAAATTGGACTGGACAGCATGTTGGCAAATGTACTGGAGGGAGAGATCCTGCTCTGGAAGGGGAATGGTCTTTTGGACACCAGATCTTGACAACTCTGTTAAATATTCCAATGTGAAGAATGTGAGGAAAGAAAATATTAGGAATCGCCCAGGGACACAGCTAATCCCACAGACATAACACTTGCACCAACTGCAGTAGAAGTTACGCACATGTGAGGGACCCAGGCTTGGCCCCAAGTGGGATGAGAGCTTCGGCATCCCAAAGGAGGCCATGGCACAGGCCTGCTGCTCATTGTCCCACATGCAGGCAGCAGGGCACTGGGACCCAGGGAGAGCAAACAAATGCTCCTGGACTCTTGCTGGTAGGGAACATTAACAACAAGCCTGTCGAAACAAACAGTCAGAAAGAAAAGAAACCTGAGCTCTGGCAGCATCTGCTGCCTCTTTACATCCATGACCAGGTGTCCTTTCTCCTCTCTGTCCTGGCAAAGCACCTCTAAATGCATGTCCTGTGTCTGTCTCTGGTGCTGCGTTCTGATCTCCTCACAGTGCAGAGATATCACAAAAATACAAGATATTTTGAAACTCCAAATGTCACTGCAGCAAACAAAACCAAACAAAACCTCGTGTCTTCCAGGGAGAGGGCTGCCTACAGATGCCCCCATGCTCCTTCGGTCGGGGCTTGTCTTGGTGTTTGTGGTGGGGCAAACCCTGAGTAGCTGAGGGCAGAATGGGACCCTGACTGTGGTTTTAACTGAGCCCTGATTCCTTTTTTCATCCCTCCGCATATGGATGTAATATATATTCACAAGGCTTTTTTTTCCTTACCATTTATAATTTTTTTTTTTCATTTCCAGTCATGGAGCTTTTCTGGACAAAACAATTATGATCCAAACGTCCTGAGAACAGTCTCCAATGAGGCAGTTTTCCTGAACATGTACAGACAAAGGAAATTATTTCCTTACTGAAAGAAATCACTTCAAAGTGCCCAGACCAGACCCCGCTCCAGCTCAGGTTTCCTTTCTGTGTCACAGCTTGGACAAGAGCTCTCACGGAGAGCCATGCTCCTTGTGCCTGGTTTGAATTTAAGCAACACTGGGCACAGGGTAATGGGAACTCACAAACCAGCCCAGCCACCTCTTTTCTCCTTTCCTCCACCTTCCCCCCACAATATGTCCTTCCTTCTGCACAGTGTTTGTTGCTTCTCCAGTGTCAGTAAAATTGTCTGTGATGTGCCTCTATCTTTCAGTGCTCTGGACATCTCTGTTTATCAGCCATTCCAATACAGCTATGTCAATCCGATGCATCTCCTTTCCTAAAACTCAGTCAGAGTCAAAAACTCTCCCCAGTTAGTCATGATCTTCTTATCACCATCTCACGAAGGTGAGGTGGAGGGCAACAGTTCTCGTGAGGATGAAATGGATTGAGAATGATTTTGCATGACAACTGCTGGGGATCCAATATCTTTCTGTTGGTGTTGCTTACAGAAACAATAATGCCTGGAAACCATCCAATACCTGTGTGTTGGCCCATCCTCAACACATGCCAAATTCTTCTCTTGTGGGACAGCCTGGGCACAGCCCACATTTATTTATGTGTGATCTCCTAGTCAAACTGCGATCTATTTTTGCCAGTCTCCTGAGCATAGTCCCTCTTTCCACATCCTGAATGTCATCTCAAACTATAAGGAGGCTGACCACTCCAGGAAGGGTCAGATGGCAGATGCCTTTGTGCACCTTTATTTATGTCCGTGTAGAGTGTGGGGTGTGGCCCTCACACCAGGACCTCATTTTGAGGTGTTGGGAGGAGTGTGAGGTTCGTTATTTTAGCAGAAGTAGGTAAGTACCACAGCATGGATCTCCTGCTTGTGGGAGAAGAGACCTTATGTCCAAACAGGCATTTTTTGCCTGTGACACCTCTGTCCTTCACCAGGACAATCCTTGATGTGGTTTCTTCCTTCCGTGGATTTGGCATTGCATAACAGCTCCCATCTCCTTTCCATTCGGAGCAGTACTGCACAGCACTGCTGTGACTGCTGCACTCTACAGAGGATTTGTCCCACTGCCACATAACCTGCTCTCAGCAATGTCCAGGGAAAGAGGACAATAAAATCTCCCATGTCCCTCAAATGGCCTCTACTTACTGGCGAAATATGGCTTTCTGTATTCAAAGAATAATTTGGGACACTCATGAGTTCCATCATTAGCCTAATTTTGTTTTTACTACTAAAACTTCTCTGACCTGGTCCCATGGCTACCTCCTCTGACCTAGTTAAACACCACTTGGCTAGGATGTGTCATCATTTCACAACTCAGAGTCGAGCAGAGATCCCAGAGTCCCCTGGCCAGGGCTGTGCTGGCAGTGGTCTGGTTTGAACCTTCAGACCACACCTGGAGCTTGAGTAGCAGCTAATGGTCAACGCGGTGTCCTACCTGCCCACACTGAGGAGCTGTCTGCCACCTCATGGCACCCAGCACTGTGTCCCCAGTCTCCAGAGATCAGCACCTACACTCGGACTGGCAGGTCACTGAGATTCTGCTCTCCTTCCCTGCATATCCAAAGCCAGACTGAGATGTCCCCTTCCAACTCCAGCTCTGGCCCTGCACCTGTTCCCAGAGCCCTGCTTTATGCTTCTAGGACAATATAAAGAACATGTTCCTACTTAGGCACAAAAGCCCTGTTTAAAGGGAGCCTTCCAATTCTTCTGAGGATCCCAAACAGGACAGACTGCACTCCACCACTTACTCCTGCTTTTAATACTTTTTGATATTACCTCCATCAAATCCCTGAAACACCCCTGGAAAAAACACCTGGAGGAGCTGCCCCAGCCTGACATTATGCCAGTGCTCTGCTCCCTGTGCAGTAGACAGGTAGGTGAAATTCAAGGTTGTGGTCACTTCAGCCAAAGGCCAGGACATTTAAGAACAGCTTTGCTACCTCCAATCTGCTGTACGAACTATTCTTAGCTGGAAGCTGGAGCTGAATGCTCACTGGGCACTCCAGGTTCACACCTCTGGAATACGCCCCTGACAGAAATATGCTTCAGCGTGAACTTGGCCGCATTTAGAAGAAGCTGCAAGATACACCTCTTTCCCAGACCTTTCCATCTGTTTAACCTGTGAAATCCTGGGTTCTTTGCTGTCTGGTCAGATTAAAAGCTGCTGGCAGTGGGGGAGCATGACAGTTCATTTCTTTTACTTGGAATGATAATTACTCAACGTAATCCCCATAAAACAAACTCATAATCTTCAACGATGAGTGTGTGTTAAGTGCTCATAGTAACTGAAATAAATAAGAAGAGGTCATTAATAATAAACCATGGTCTGGATTACAGCAGTCAACAGCGCACAGAACAGCAGAGCTAGGGTTGATAAAGGAAAGTGGATCATAACTGTCCATGCTCTGCAGGCATGAAGTTGTAAGGCTGGAGACACTGTCTGCGTGTCAACTGGGGATCACCAGAATTCAGCAGTGATTTAATCATCACCTGTGCATTGTCTGTGAAAAAAGAGGTGAAATAAAGACTAGTTATGGTAGGTGCAGAATGCTCTGAGTCCTCCTGCACAAGCCAGCTAAACCTTGCTGTCTGCTTCACAGTCCACTTGAATCCACTAGGATTGCTATCACGTGTACTGCTAGGAGAGGTCTTTCTTTACCTATGCTGCACTGTTTCAGGTTTTTCCATCTTAGAAGCTGCCAAGTTGACCCAGCTGTTGTGCACTAGACACTTCTCTGTTTCTTCTAGTTCACTTGGGCCATCATCTGATCTCTTGGGAAAACGTCTTTGTCCTCCAGGTTAGTGGCTCTTCGCAGACACCGAAGTAAATTTTGTGTATGCACAGGATGGACTTGGCAATGCTCTTCATTGTGCAAAAACTCTAACTAGGTTTTTGAGCTCTTCTCCAGCTGAATTCCCAGTGTCCATTTCCTCACCTCATGCCAAGATTACGTGAAGGTTAAGACCAAGAAGACACAGGAATGGACACCTCTGTGGGATCCAGGGGAGGCTGACATAGTTTTGCTAGTACAGCTCACTGGGAACTGGATTGATGTTCCTGGGGTACTGAATAGAACTGAAATTTGGAGTTCTTTTTAAAATTAAAAATAAGTGGCTACATTTGTACAACTTATATATGAGGGATTGAAATACATAGCAAAGTTCAGCTATCACTTTCCTGTTTATCTTCATGGATTGCTGTTTTTCTAGGCTCAGCCCTGGTTTTGCTGATGAGCTAAAATATAACCTCCTTAAACCCCAGTGGAGCAGCATTTAGTAAGTTCTGTCTTTAAATAATATTTCAGCCAGGGGATTAACTCCTATTTGCACATACAGCTAACCTGGAGGGAAGGCTCGGTGAGCAAAAAACCCTGGAGGGAGAGGACATATTTGCAGCAGCAAAGACTGTTTCCACTTCTGCTGAGGTGGGGGGAAATCCCTGCCAGCTGCAATGGGAGGCAGAACAGGCCCATCTCCAAATCATGTGAAAAATTATCTGAGAGTATTTTCGATTAATTACTGCTCATAGGAGGAGGAGGAATGGTCAAAATGACTGTGTCTGTAAGGCCACTGCCCCCACAGAGGACTGTGTGCAGCACTGCAGCTCCCCTAGTTATGCTCCAAGCAGCTTCGTGCCTCAGGCACACCCTCCCTGCCTTCAGAAGCACGGAAAGTGTGATGAGACCATGTCTGCTTCGATGTCCCCTGGAATCATATCCCCTGCTTGCCCACTCACATGCTGGCAGGTTTTTGCAGACCTCCAGTGGGGTACTATTCTTCCCTCACCAGTAGTCTGGATTGTGTACGTTGGAGAAGACATTGCTCCTACAAAGAAGCTGAAAACACTAGACTTGTGACTTCTCTGTCTGCAGGGTCCCAAGGGAACTTAGGGGAACTGGGGTGCAAGGGGTCTTGCTCTTGCACTTGGGAAACCTCACAGGACTGGACTCTGTCTAGCCCAAACACAGGATTTCAGCTCTTCCCCTGAAAAGAGCAGTATCATAAGCATATGGTTAATGACTCATCCCAAGTGGAAAAACAGCGTTTGTTATATTTTATGAAAATTTTATACATCTAAGGTACTGTACATCTGTTGCTATTTAGGCTGACATGTATGTAGAGATTGGCAGAACAAGTCCTCTGTAGGGATGACTGAACTCCAAACCAAACCACAGAACTTTCAAACATTCAGCCTGCTTCTTGAAGGGGAATGAAGGGAAAAAAAAAAGAGAATGTTTTTCTGCTCTGTTGAAATGCTGCCTGACTGAGCAATATGCAAGGAAGACACTCTTCAGTTCTGTCTGCTCTGCAATAGAAGAGGGGCTTATTTATGGAGAGGAGCCCTTCTTCACAGTGCTGCAAATCGCAAGCAAACTTGTCTCTGTGCCAAAACTTTTCCCAGGTTGCTCATGAAAGGGTCAGAAAGTTCAATTCCTTGTCTGACTCCTGCTCCTCCTCCCTGTATCCTATCCTGTAAAACCCTCCCTCAGACCTGCTCCTGTCTCCTTCCTCTCTGGCAGCGAGCTTTTCTCATGGTGAGGTTAAAGGTTCCTCTTGCGTTGTTCATACATTTTTCTCGCAGCAGCATCTGGGTGGCAAGAAGGCAGGGAACCTTACTGGTTAGTCTGGAAGTCTTCTGGGGATTCCTGGGAAGGCACTAAATGAGTGGACTTCCATGGAAAGTCATGTTTTCCACTCTGCATCTGTGAGTGTTTCTAAGGTCTCCGGTGCAAAATCCCCAGGGGCGGAGGACTAAGTGGTGAAAACAACTGAGGACATGCCTGTACAATCCAACTCACTCCTCTGCAGAGAGGAAGATGGAGCAAGCTGTAAAGAACTGCTTGCTCAAACATCTCTTATTTATTAGCCATGTCAGCCCAGCTCTGCCAGGATAATTGCTCTGGACACAACAGCTATCCTGTGCCCGGCTCCCAAGCTGGCACAGTCCGTGTCTGCTCAGGGATCCTTCAGCTGTAATCTGTTTCTAATCTAATCCCCAGAGCACAGGGCCTGGAAAATAAAGTTCTGTGCCTCCAGCCATGCTGTGAAGGCTCCCTGCTGTCTCACTACATGTGTCTGGGACAAATTAACATGAGAACCGAAGAAAGGCCATACTGGATCAGACCAAAAGTCTGTACAACCCAGCGTCGTGTTTCTGCCAGTAGCCAAAAGTGAAAGCTCACAAAAGCGTATAAAATGATACCTCCACCAAGTGCTCTCCCAAACTGCAGCCATTAGTGGCACAGGACTTCCTGCACCAGGTATACTTTCCACAGATTTATTGATCTTCAATGCATTTGTCTGCCATGAAATTGCACAGTCTCCCCAGGAAACCATGCAGACATTTCAAATTGGCCACATCTTGGAGCAAGGAGCTCTACAGCTCTTTCTGTGTCTTGTTTTGAATCTGCTTCCTGCTCCTTTCCTTTGTCACCTCCCACTTCATGCTTATGAGAAGGGTCATTTTTTGCTCAGAAATCACTCTGTGCCCAGAAAGCATATATGACAACAGGGTGACTGGTCAAGAGACAGCATTGCCAGTTGAAAGTGGTATTTAAGACTGGCCATTTACTGATAATTTTCCAAATATGACAGTGGTTTGTTTTGGTGCAGTTTGGATAGCAGAATCAGTAGGAGAGCTTTGGTGGTTAATTCAGTCACAGTATTTAGGACACATAAGTGGAAAGGATACAACAGTATGAGCTTGGCAAGACTGAGCATACTGGCAGGAGTAGGGAGGTCCCATGAGGGAGAAAGATATGGGAACAGGGTGGATTTCCTGGCAGGAGTGGGAGCACAAAGAGTGCTCTACAGGAGCAGCTGAGGTGGCTTAGTTTCCAGCCATAAGGAGCAAGGATGCCATCAAGATGAATGAGACTTTGGAAACTCCTGGTGAATGAGAAAAGCAATGCTAGGAGCTTTCTTGAGAACAAGAGCAGATGCCAGAGGAGTCTGTGGTTTAAGCATTGGATCTTACCCTCCATGGGGTGCCTTGCTTTTTTGTGGTTCATATGGAAGCATGTTCTGAAAATCTCCGAGCTGGTGGAGCCAGCAGGAGATGAGGACTGGGTCAGGAGACCAGAGAAGGTGACGCAGTGGTGCTGCGTGAGAATTCACAGTCCTACCTTCAAGGGCCATTCAAGCCATTGCTATGAAGCCCAGTGGTTTCTTCTTGAACAGAAGAGTTTTTGTAATTACTGAACAGAAAGGTAATTGGGGGAAAAGGAGGAAAATAAGCTGGGGGTGCTCTTTCCTGCCAATCTGCAGTGCATAGCCCTGCAATCAGATGAATGGCACACATCCCTGTGTAGGGTGGACACAAAAGTCTGGCAGTCACTCAGAGTAAATCACTGTCCTCTCTCCCTCTTCTATGATTTTAAACTATGTGAGGTGGGATTGGGTGTCACTGCCATGAGTTTTCTTTATGGAACCGACCAGAACCTAATAACGTAAAGGCCAAGCGGATATTTTCGCTGCCTTTAGGGCTCATTCTGGCCATCAGCTTGCTTCAGAAACAGTGTGGGGGCTCTTGGACAAGGAAGGTGGGATTGGGTTTTGACTGATATTGTGATCCTCTGTCAGAAATGCTCAGCGAAAAAGCATCAAAATGGTGATAGCCACCCTCAGTGCTGTACCACGCTATCTGATGATGGAGCAGGTATTGCAGCAACCCAGGAATGCTCTTATTTTTGGCCTGTGTCTTTTCTGGGTTTGCACTGGCTCCTAGCTAGAGACAACTAAGTGTTGCAGTTTCTGGACTTCAGTCCTAAAGAATGCCATCTTACAGACATCTACCTTTTCTAAAAGTACCTCCTTCATTTTTTTATCAAAAACTAATTTCTTTTCCTAGATTACTTCTTTAACAAATGCTTTGGTGCTCTTTTAGCAGCATATATCTTCTACAATAATAACCTAGTTTCTATACGGAAATAGCTTTGTCTGAATCTTTCTGGCTAACAAAACAAGCAGGATAAATTTGTCGTCTCCACCCAGCACATAGTAGACATACAACAGTGTTATGCAATTTGACATGGCTGGCTGCTCCACCAGAAAAGGCAAAAACCAGAAAGATCCTTCTGCTGCTGTTGCTGGAGATTGTAAAACTGTAGGATGTAAGAGTACCAACAACATTGTGTAAAGCCAGATTTCTCCTTAAATGGATTGTGGACATACTTGTCTGTTAAAGGCTCTCTGGTATCTCTCATAAAAGCCTCTCATTTATACTTCATCTCAGACAGAGTCTCTCCCAAACGTCAGTTTGGCATGATATCTGAAACGAAGAACACCCATCCCTGAAGACCAGTGGTTTTATAGGCTTGAATACACTTTAAAATATAACAAATTATCTTTTTTCTTAGGCTTAACAGCAGGCATAGTCCACCAAATCCTTTTAAGTAATCAGTTGTGCTGCGGAATCAGACAAGTATTTGGGAAACAAGTTTCTTGTTATTAACTCTTTGAATAAACTCAAGTCTGCTCGCTGCCTCCCGAAGTGGCTTGTAGGAAGTCAAAGAACAGTATGAAGAGAATGAACACAGAACAAACCAATCAGTGTCAGCAACATTGCTGTTGTTACCTTTGGTGATGGCTCCACTGTACAGAATTATTAGACAACTCAAATTATTACTGAAGTATTTTAATACTATGCCTTTGCATCTGAAACTGATAAAAATCTTGAGTGGAGTGGTTCAAGAATGCATTCACATGAACAAAATAATGGAAAATATATTTAGCAGTCACATGAATAATGTAACTCCCTTCTTGGAAGGGTTATGAAACTGTAATTTCTGCATTTCTTTGACTAAAATTTGGCTTTAGTGAAGCTAATGGCTAATCTCAGTCTTGGCCTTCTTCAGCAGTATGAAAAGAGATAACAATTCCTATTTTTCTATAGTAAAAAAAAAAAAGCTGAAAGCTATTTGCAGTGGAAAAAAGGCTGCCAATATAGTGTCTAATTTAGCAAGTGATTAAAAATTAAGAACTGCAGCTATAGATCATCAGAACAGTGAGGTATGTCATGAAAGGCAAGCATATAAGTAAACTGACCTGCTCAGTAAGGGTCTAAAAGAAATTTCAGTCATCTAGGATATGCAGAAGTTAATTATACTTTAAAAGGGAAATTAATTATCTCCTTAAAAGGGAAATTATCTTTCCTGTAGTGTTGGGGTAGATTATTAGCTTAATCCACTGTAGCATATAAATGTCCCTGTTTACACTAGGTTTGAGGTAAGAGCTTCAGACTCTTAGACGTCTCTTTTTTTTTCAAACAATCTCCATAAGAGTGTTTTTGATACCAGGAATGCTACATAAACCTGCCTCACTTGATGTCAATGGAAATCTTCCTAAAATTGTATTTTCTCCTCTTATGTGGGTATGCTTTGCTTTTCATTTCATTTGATTCTAAGGGTAAATGTGATTATTGAGATATGTGAATTTTCTAGAACAGTGTGCAATACAAAGTGGTGGTATGTCCCATGATTAAATCTGATGCTGACCTGTTTGCCTCAGATTAGCTGAGTTTTCACTTCATCTGGTCCAAATTATGGCTTTATCTTTGTCCTGCAGGTTCCTAACTCATAGGCAACAAAACTGAGAGAAAAATGTGCCATTATCCCATGTTTCCACAGGACTGTGGTAGCCAGTTGCACTGAAAACATACTTCCTGGTTCAGCTACGTACCTCTTCCTCTTCTTCTTCTTCAAAATAACCCAGAAATTCTAGAACTTTGTTCCTCAGTTCCTTCCTCCTTCTCCACAGATACTACGCTTTTCTTTCTTCTGCTTCTCTCAAAGTGCTGGTTACCACTCCAGTTGAAGTCCCACTTGCCACATCCTCAGGGTTTCTTTTTCTCCATCTTTCTGTTGTTTCTTCTTCTTGCTTCCTGGTGTGGGCTTGAGATTTCATGGGCATCTCTTCTTTCTTGGTTGCTTCCTGAAATAGTCCTTACTTTTTTTTTTGACCCAACAGTCACAGCTAAGAGCAGCTACCACTGCAGCCACATGCCTTTTTGTCAGTGATTTTTTTTTTTTTTGGCTGTTCTTCTGTCATTTGAACTCTAAACTCTGACAATGTTGGGTTTTTTATGTTGTTGTTGTGTGGAAGCTACCCAGTAATACTATAGATATCATCAGAAAAGCCTCCTTCTTTTTTTATCCTTTCATCATTTTGCCTAGAACTGTGATATCTCTTTCTTTTGAAACCTTTTCTGTCTTTCCAGATGCAGTTCCAAAAGTAATAGAGACATTTTTTAACTTCATTCTTTCTTTTCTTTTTCACATCTGAATAATTTTGCTCCTGTTTGTAAAACAGCTTCAAATCTTTGCTATTTTAGACTGTAGTTCCACAGTCATGACCTATTTATCCTGCCAACTCTTGCCAAGATTACCAAAACCGCTCATGTTCAACCAGTGGGCTCTTTCTTCCTTGGCAATACATGGTCTGAATCACTCATCAAGGGAAAGAGTACTGTTACCACTGGAGAGCACTCTTATACAACTACAAATACTGATTTATGTCCATCAGCTCCCTACTTCATCCCATTCTGTTCATTGTCTGAAACATCTGGTATTTTAAGTATTTGACCACCGTTGGTCATTAGAAGAGCTGGAGGAAGTTTTTTGGATGTTCTTCAGAAGACTGGATCCTGTTTCGGTACCTTCTGTGTTCACTTCCTTTATGTGCTTGTGGGACAACAGCACTAAGTTTGCCACTGGAGGTGGTCTGAAAGCTGAGGGAAACTTTGAAAGCTTTGCTTCCTGCCCCCTTAACTCATACTGTAAAGGGACCTAAGTGGAGTCTAAGAAGTCATTTTACCAACTGCAGTAATTGCAAGAATTAATTTCCATCACTTTCTCCATCTGTTGATACTTTTTAATGAGAGAGGAGCAGTTCTGTGGTTAAGTGGTCTACCAGCAACTAGTGATGGTTTTCCTGAAATTTACCCAATTAACAGCTGGGTGGGTGACTCCAGGCTGGGATTTCAGGGGCATTTATAATGCAATTGCAGATGATAATGCTCTTGACTGTCATGGGATCATTGCAGTTACCCAAGGCATTAGCAGGCAGCTATCACACGCTCCCAAAGCTATCTCATCTCCAGTCTGAACCAGCCCCAGTCCCACAGGAAGTGCTCCAACCCTGGCTGTCCTGGTGGCATCCACTGATCTCACTCCAGTTGAAAATCTTTCTTGAACTGGGGCGGGGGGCAAAATTAAGCACAGTGTTTCAGTTGTGGTCCAACAAGTGCCAAGTGAAGGGGAGTAATCACTACCACTGGCACCCTACCTCTGCTCCTGTGAGCACAGCCAAAGACGTTGCCTGCCTGCATTGCTGGCAGTGGAATCCATGGTGCGCTGTGGATTCATGCTTAGCCTAAAGTCCCCAGGCCTTTTGTAGCAGAGCTGCTCCCCAGGCAGTCAGTACCCACACTCTTTTGCTATCTTGCGTGTGTCCGTGGTCTGGAAGATTATTTTACTAACTCACTTGAACTGGTTTGGCTTGGGATTCTCCGGACTTGACGTAACATCCTGCAAAATACCCAAAGAAAATTTAGACTACTCTAATGGGCTATTTTGTACCATCGGTTGAAAACAGGAACCATCCGGGATGGGGACCAAGTCTTGTGAAGATATATTTCTAATGGCAGAACCCTTTATCACTCAAGACATTTTCTGAAAATTATTGCAATCCAGCCTGACTATGAATCAGCAGTCATTAAATCTTACATCCTGAGTACAAGAGGCCAGATAATACATTTTGCCAAGGTCTCTCCAGTACTTGCTGGAATGTGATGGCTCTTTAGACTCTTTTGAGTGATGCATGTCACATACTGCGCATAAAAAAAAGTACAAGCACTCCATGTGATCACACCAAGCCTCTGAAGATTTCTTTGGCTCTTCAGTTGCTTAGCTCAGATTCACAAGTGGGACACAGCGCTTCGTTCTTCAGCTTGCATGGAAATGCTGACTTGTTTAATTTAAGAATTATTAGTGGGATTTTTAGAAGGGCCTTAAGTGACTTATGAACATAAGCCCCATTGAAAGTCGAATCCTACTTTCCATAAATATCGACCATATTTCTTCTGGTAAAATGTTTCTGGCTCAAGGGCCTCCTGCCAAAAACAACCTGTCTCCATTTCTAGACAACTTTCACCCTGCATTTTTGATATGTGCAACGTCCCCACGGAGCACAGCGTTGCAGGTCAGGAAATGAGTGTGGAACAAAAGAAGCGTAGGAAGCACTGTCGACTGTGTATCCGACCTGGGAGACAAGACATGGTGTGGCTGTGGCTGGGCTGTGAGAGCTGCAGCCTCCCTGGGACTCCAGCCAGGAAATTGCACAAAGCCCAGAGCAAGAGACCCCCACCATTTTTTTTTTCTTCACACTGACAGATGTCCCTCTCTAGCAACCTGTCATGCTAGAGAGAAGTTACAGAGGTGACAAAAAATGTCAGTCGGGGATTATGGCTGTTTCTCTGACTGGTTCCCATTGTCTGTTTGCAGACAGAAAACAGAGGAGCTGCTTAGGCACAGGCTGTGGGCAGTAGGAGACTGGGGACAGTGAAGCCTGCAGCTGGAAAACACAGGAGGAGGCAGGAAGTCCTATGTCCTCTTCCTTTCCTCTAGCCCGTGACTATACTGGCCATTCTCTCTAACAGCTGATTCTTCCCCTTCCATTCATGGCTTGTGAAACATCTCACTGACCACAATAGCTGGAGATTTCCAGAGTGATTTGAATACCCAGACCAAATGCCTGATCAATTCAGGATCTTTTCCACAAACGGAAATTCAGGACAAGGAGATGAGGGGAGATTTCTGAAGGGAAAATTTTACTGTGTCACCAGTTGGAAAAGCGAGTATTTGCTAAGGTCCTTCTATGTTCAGGGTGTCATCAGCACAGGAATTTTAGCATGACCATCATTGGGCTACTGAGCCTTGGACAGGGAAGCATTTGCAGCAGTGTTGCAGTACCTCCTTTTACAACAGATGGGTATCACCTCTGAGGCACCTTTAATGTTACTTCGGGTTGGATTCCTCCAATACTGAGAGACTACAAATGGCATCTTGCTTTAAAAAAATATAGGTCCATGACCTGAAATGTATATAAATGATAACAAGTCTTTTGACATACAACTAGTAACAAAAAGAGCAGCAAAACTACCATCACAGTGGGTAGACAAGATGTACAGAAGAGCACCAGTTAAAAAGTAATCAGTTTGGGGGACAGTGTGGGCTATCTAGGGCTGTGAATACAGCAGATCTCAGCTTGGCTACAAGCTCTGCCTTCTCATCATTTAGCTGAGGTTCTGGCTGGAGGATGCCACAGTTCCCTCTCTCCTGGTGATCCAAGTCCTTATACAGCAAAAATAAGGATGTAAGGCTGAGAGAGACAAGATGAGATGAGCCCCGACCATTACCTGAAGACTGAGTTTGGATCTCCCAACCCAGAAGCTCACCTGTGCCTCTGGTCGCATGGCGTAAATTGACCCTATGGGATCTATTCCTACCTTCTTAAATGGAGCAGGACGTTCAACAGATTAGAAAATACTGCAGAATGACACATTTCTGGTAAGCATAGGCTCATTCTCTATAAAAGAAGAAAAGGAAGATTTAAGAGAGAAATAATGAAGAAAAAAAATAAATACACCTTTCTTAGTTTCTATTTTATTTTTGGAGAAGCAGACTACAACATTTCTGCTGTACTTTCTTAACAGATACCAGGAGACTTTTCAAAGGTTATTTTTGGAGCCATTAGATCTCAGTCTTTCCTGGAGCCCTGGCCAGGTCAACAACACTAAGGAGTGACTATTTGTACCGGATGAACTCTGCCTCTCAACCTCTGTGTCCTGCGGAGCAGGCACTGCTGCTTGAAAGAAGTCTAACAGGGTTTGTTTCGGGGTTCAGCTCATTTCCTTGAGTCCCCTTGGAAAGTGACCACAGCAATTAGAAATATTAATTGAGCTGCACAGAAACTGAGCCAGAAACTTGTGCTCTCCTTCAGGGAGCAGACACAGAGACCTGGATGCCAGCTGAGGTCTGTGAGGTTTAGCAGGCTGCTAAACTCAAGGACGGGAGCCAGCTCTGTGATGGGGGCACCAGCCATGCTTATGGCCTATGGCTTGTGATGCCAACGAGATACAGCATCCTCACATGTGTGCTCCTCCACGCCGGGCCTGGGTGCTCAAGCACTCACATGTGCTGCTTCCACACTGGGTCTGTGTTGATTCGCAGCCTGAGGAGTGTCTAATATAAGTGAGATGCACGCTTGCAAGAGCAATGCTGAAATCCCAGCTCAGCTGGCCAAACCACCTCTCCAGCTTCTTGCGCAGCCACTGGCACAAGGAAGGGCAGGAGGGGCCAAGATCTCACGTTTTTCATCTCCGAGAGCTTTGGTTTTAAACCTGTAACCTGGGGGAGGAATATTCAAGCTGTTCCCTCTTGTGCTCTATATTTTTAATATATGGTGGGAGATTCAGTAAGCCATTACTCTCCTTTTCCCCTCCTGTGTGATTAATTTTGCAAAGGAGTCTGCCTATGACAGAAATAGTGACAAACACAAGCAGCTCCTCACCTGCTTTCCAAATGTGCCTTTGGGGCCAGCCCGTGAACCATTCCATCACGCTGATGAAGAGTCACGCGAGCAGCTCTCACCACCCTTGGTGGGAATGGAGCCCCTGCCTCGCTGTGGTGCACAGAGGTGGAAGCTGGAGCAGTGGTGCACAGGTGACACCACCTGACTGGCAGCTGAGGAAACAGATGCTCGGCTTCACACACTCAAGGGATGCCCACTTCCATCGTTAGGAATATCTCCCTATCAGTGGCCGGTGGGATAGTGACACAAGCACAAAAGCCAGTCACCCTCAGGATCTGACTTTATTTTACTTTTCTGTAGCTACAGCCTTAAAAAGTCTAGGAAGTTTTCCACACTAAATTAGTTATGCTTCGGCCTAGGTTGACCATAATGAAGTAGTCTTCTAGTTGTCCCTGCTCACAAAATCATATTGTGTTTACAGCTGGCAGTGAACATTGGCTGTAACCATTGCATATGTGTTAATGTTTTAGACAAAAGCAAATTCCGTAGATGATTGAATTTTAGCATATGCCAAAACCCACGTGTCTTGAAGGATTCAAGGTGCTTAAATTACAGAGACTAGTTAACACCAGTAGCTGAAGAGATAAAAACAGCACTATAAACTTAAGGAAAGCAAGTGAGCTCACCAAATGTGATTCTCAAGGGTTTTTCAGGTTTCATATCAAGCTTCCTGGATATAGCTATCCTGTTCCATATGCTGTTCTGCTAAATGGGGCACAGGAAAAGGAAGTGTACATTTTCTCTCTTCATTGGGCACTTTACACGTAGTGACCTCCACTTCCATCTCAGCCTGGAGTCCCTTGTCCACACATGGGCCTTCCAAATTTCCGCGAGGGAAAGACTAGTTTGGTTTTGACACAGCTTCTTTTTGCAGGGTTCCACTTTGCTGTACCTGATGCACGAGTGACCCTCACTCACCCCAGACCTGGATCCTGCAGAAGGAGAAGCTCTGCGATGTCCAAGCCAGTAAAGGTGGTATGAACCTGCACATGCAGCTGTTTTCCTGATGTCACCATGCTTTAATACAGAACAACAACTATATCTGAAAGCCCTGCCTCATGTATTCATCAACCAACCCTGAACATTCCCCAGGTATTATGGCTATTCTGCTACCAAAATCTGAGCACTGCAGAGAATCCCCTATTTTTTTCTGCCTTCTTTCTCCCCTGTATTTATCAATGCCACACATTAGAGGGCAGGATGAGGAGTCTCTCTTGTGGTGCCTTTAATACAACACCTGAACAATGGTTTTCCTATTTCTAGTTCAGCCTTGAGGAAAGATAACCTGAAATGGAATATGTCCTGATCCATCTGTGATGAATGACATGGATCTGTTTATGCAGATGTTTATACAGAGTTAGTTAATTGTAATTATTTATTGTTCCAAATTCCAAAGCAGCTTGCAGCATTGCAGAGATCTGCTAAGTGATCAGTGTTCTACAGAGATGCTGTGAACACTGGTTTCTTAAGTATAGGTGAGACCCAGCATGAATCTATACCAAAGAGATTCTCTGCAAAAAGTGAAAGATGAAACTGAGTTTGCTCTTAGCAGCCCATTTCAGCCTCCACTACTGCTGCAGCCATAGGTGCCCTTAGCAAGACGTGATGGGAGAGGAATTTTAGCATGACACGTGGCACAGATGGGTCAGAGAAGGGACATTTTGCACATCTTCTTCACCTCCGGTCTCCCAACTCACCCAATTCCCTCCTGCCTCTAGCAAATGTTATTTCCTTTAGCTCCATTGTGTGGGTGCTGACAAAATGCAGGCCTACAGCAATGTTTTTTCCACTTGAGGAAATAGGGAAGCCTGAATTAAGTCTTCCCTGTTGATGTTTGTACTGTGCTATGTTTGTTTTGGTTTATTTTTACGTAGCTTACAGCTCTGTTAATTCAGTCACATTTACTTCTCCTGCTCATCTACATGCAGTTCACCGTTATCAGCTTCTTACTTGCTCATCATCCCTGTGTCACTGTCAGGGGTGTGCAGCTCACTCTTTGCTCCTCCGTATTAAAAGCACTTTGGAGGGTTTGCTTTTGCTGTTCAGATCCTTACCTCTTCATGCACCTGCTGCTGCTGTCCTGCTTTCCTTTTTTATGGGCAACCATATCCCTGATATTTTATTTTATTTTAAATTTCACCTGATAATTCAATCGACTGTTCCAACTCAAAATCATATGGATCAGGCTAGAAACTATACTTCCATTTTCCTGGGATCAGGAGGATGTGAGAACACTAGTAGTTTGGCTAGATGAAGCGTTCATGCATCCCTCTGTCCCACATGTGACTGAAGGCTTTTGCCAGCTCATGGTCCTCCTTAGAGAGCTGGTACTCTCATATTTAATACTTGATCATTTTGTTCTATGAATTTTCCTAATTATATATTTTTTAACCTATGTAGCCTTTTGGCTTCCACTCTGTCTTGTGATAAGGAGTTGTACTGTAGCCATATTTAGGGTGAAGAAGAACCATCTTTGTTTGTGTTGAACCTTTCAGCAGGTTGCTCTTTCACCAAGGTGCTATTAGTGCTGTGCTTTATCATTTGTGCCTCTATAAGCTAAGAAAAGAAAAAAATCTCCATATATTTTATTGTTTTGGAACGAAACACGTAGTTTTGTAAGTAAAAATAAAGTGGTCCATAATGAATATGATATAAAGTGTAAATTGCAAATCAGAGCTGACAATTGAATGCCTGAAAATCCGATGTTGCAATTTTTTCCCTTTCTTTAAGACCTTTGAACAAATCACTGGGGGCTCACAACATCTGAAAGTGCTTAGGTGAAAGTGGCATGAAGAGGCGTGATCAAAGCCATTTTCATAGCAGACATAAAAATCATACCATATCTGATTTAAAACAGGATAAGCAAAACCTAACCTGCCTGCTGGAGAAGATTCCATTGAAACTAGTTTTAGCTATCACGAGGCTCAAGTAGTATGTTTGGGACGCTGGAGATTTGGATCTGAAGCGAACCCTCACCAACAAGGCATTTAAATACGCTAGAGACTCCAAGTCTTGCAATGTTATGATGTTATGTATATGAAGAAAACTCACTTTAAATTATGCAGTCTGATGTTAGGATGAAGTTAAATTGCATACGAAATAATAAGTTTCATTATCAGTTAAAAAATCACCCCGCATTTTAAAAAGCTGTTCGTAGGCATCTAGCAATGTAGGTTAAAAGAGAAGAAAAAAACCCAACTTTTTAGCAAGGTAAAAAATAATGTGTTTAGCTTCAGGCACTCTTTAAACTGCCTCTTTTCTGAGAAGGGAACACAGATGTGTGAGATTCTGGATTTAGTTCCAAGCCAATACTCTTAATTAACTTCAAATTGTTTAAATATATAACATCTCAGTGCAGGGATGCAGCATCCTGGGGGTGCACTGGGCTGCACCCAGGTGTCAGTCGTTCCCAAAGTTCACCTGCAGCACCCCAAACCACTGCAAGAAGCAAACATATGTGCCTCATAAGGGCAAATTACTTCAATGTGTGCCTGTTCTCTGGACATGAAAATAAGGCCAGAAGGGTGTTCATACTGGGAGGAATGCTTGGGATAAGAAACAGAAATATTGGTCAAAGCTTGAAGAGCCCTTTCTTCCATTGCTTTCAAATTACCCTGGGAATGACTGGGAGAAAGAAAAGGTACTTAGGAAAGACATAGGGGTTCTGGCAGATGGAAACTGGTCCTAGACTGTGGCTCTCAAGGATAAACAGTAGGCAATGAGCAGGTAAGGAGACTGGGTTTGGCTGGGCGAAGGGATGAATTCTAGTGATATACAGAAATGAAACAGAAAAAAGAATTTTCACTGAGTTGAAATTCACTTTTTGTGGTCTGTTCTATCAATGAAAAAGATTCAATGGTTCAGAAGTCAAAAGTTCACAGTGCCTTCCCGTGGCCCCAGCTAAGGCTGTCTCCCTCAGCTCGCAGGGTGTAGACGTCATTTGCTCATGCTGGTTGCGTGTTGCACTGATCCTGTGGGCAGCAGCACCAAAAACAGGTCTGGGGGAAGTTAACGTTCCCGTCCATCGTGGCAGGTGTGAAAAGTGTGCAGCAAACAGCATCTCGAGCTTCCAGCTGAGCACCCAGGTTTAAGGAAGATATTATGCTAGTGCTCACACTATGGTTGATGTCCCCCTTATGTGCCTGCTGAAGGCCTGAGGAAACTTGGGTGCCTAAGCATGTAAGTAAGAGGTCTTTACCCAGCTACAAAGAAATCTTCTGATCTATTGAATTTGTGACTTTAATATTATTGGTTTTTTGCAATCCATACATTTGTATACACATGCACACATACACAAGGTTTTTGTACCTGATTTCTCTCCTGTATTTCACTGGTAAGATACCACTATAACTTCAATAACTTCAGGAGTCTTGCTCAGAGCTAAAAGTACTGTAAACGAGTGGATAATCAAGTCTGCAGTGTCACCCCCGAGTTTCTGGGCTACATGCAGGCAGTGTCCCGAGGCTGAGTCCCATGCCATGAGGAGATCCCCAAGCAAGCAGCCAGAGAGCAGGCTCTGGATGGCTGTGTCAGTGTGCTATGATGCTATTAATTAGTCCTGAGTTAATTAGCCCTTGCGAGAGGCAGTGTTAACCTGGCTGTATGGCTTTGGGGACCCCGTGTACTGTCTCTGCATGGGATTGTGCCGTGTCGTGCCTTGAGGATGTACCATCCCCTTCTGAGCCAAAGCAAGATCTGCCACACTTTGCTTCTGTGTCCCACGGGTGGGACAGGGGATTTTGGTAGGAAGGATGGCCTGTGTTGCTCAGAGGAGCAGTGAGGAAGACCACAGAGTGAAAGGAAAAGGTTGTGGCAAAGGTCTGTAGAGTGGACCTGAATCACAGAGAGAATTTCAAAAGGTAAGAAGCAGGTTGATTATTTTCTGTTATGAGATTAAATGAAATGGACTCAAACCAAAGAAAATGAAGCATTTTTTCATGCAATGGATAGTTAAGAAATAAAACTCCCTGTGCCAGTATTTTGTGTGTGCTGGACATTTATACAGGCTCAAAAAGCTAATTAGACAAATAGAAGAAAAAGCCACCCAAAGCTGTCAAATTTCACAACTCGCCTTAGGCTAAGGAAGTCCTGGCCAGGAAACTGCATCAAAGACAAGTCACTACTCCATTGTCCTAGTCTTGCATTTTTTCCCTGTCATTTGCTGCTGGCCAGTGATGCTGCCAGCCCTGGCTCAGAGGAGTGTTTGGTCTGTCTCAGTGGAGCTCTTCCCAGGTGTCACTGTGCTGTATTTGTAGCAAATCTCATAGGTGTTCCTCAATCTCCAAAGAGCTTCTTGTGCTGGACTTAAAACATTGTTCCTCCATCGGAAGTGTTCAGCTAGTAGGCATGTCCTTAAAAGAGGAAGAATCAGAATCATAGAACTACAGAAAGTCTTGGGCTGGAAGAGACCTTAAGGATCATTTTGTTTCGACTCCCCTGTTATGGGTAGGCATGCCACCCACCAGATCAGGTTGCTCAAGGCCCCAAGACTAGGACCACAGAAAAAATAATAATGCAAAATCATGTCATTTTTTTCATACAGGGTTTTACCCATACTGCGGAAGAAATGCATGCCAGTCATGACATACACCGAGAAAAATTATAACATAGCCCACAAAGAGTGCAGAAAAATTAAGTTGCTTGGATAAAATTTTAGGCCAACTCATACCGACTTAAGTAATGTAGGAATACAGTACCAAACCCAAGACACTGTGTGTCTCACTCTGAGAAAAATTCAAGTATGTGTTGCCACAGACAGACTAGCACCAGCATTTTTGATCTTTAACAAAACCTCTTGCTTAGTAACTTCAAATACTACAGAAAGATCTGGTAGCATTTAACAAGTGAAGTAAGCAAAGAGTCGTGGAGCTGTAATGTTGAGCAGGCTCATTGATATTTGTCAGGCTTCCGAAGCTCTGCTCCATCCCTATGTTCAAAGCAAGCAAATGAGAAATGGAAATTCAGAAAAGGATGATAATTAGCAGTATCTCCCTCAGCAAAGGCCTTGAAGGTTTTCAAACTGGCTCTTGCCTTTCTCCGTCTGACAGGAATCAGCCCAGAGAAACCGTGTGTATGAAAAATTTGTGCAATTTAACATATTCCCTCGTATGTTCAGGAACTCCTTTGAACAACCAAGTGAGCCAGGAATCTAATGAACAAGCAGTCGAATGTAACCTCTGGATAACCTTCTAATCTTCTCCATTCCCCTTGAAAATCTGAGGAGGAAAACACTAGAAGACAACAGATTGAAAAAGCCTGACCAAGGGAACTGCCGGCGGACAGTTAGGCATGGGTGTTTCTCTTGTTTGCAAATTTTAGCAATTAAGAAAGTGTTGAAAGATTCTGAAAACATGCTATCATTGAGAGGAGAGAGACTCCTAGGATTTAAATGTCAGACAGAAATAGGGTAAAACACTGATTGGCTTTAGTTGATGGTAAGTCAAAAGTAAATTCAGACTTTCCTCTCAAACAACATGAGCTGTCAAATATGAAAGTGAGCAAGTCATTCTTCTTCTGATTTCACAGACTACGAATACCAAAGCAACACATACCACAATAACAAGGCAGTGTTGAGAGGAGCTCTCAAACTCCATCTGATCCTCCATATGTTGCAAGAGAAGTAAGAGTTTTTGAAGGAGACAGAGTCCGCAGTGAGAAGAAAATGACTGAAAGAATCTAGAGATGGTTTTGTGGGCAGATAGTACTGTGAGGAGGAAAGCAGAACTAAAAAAGGCCAGATATTGATTAGGAAAAGCTGTGAATAAGGTTAAACATTTACAAATAACCCATCAAGCAGCTAACATCTAATCAAAACCATAGTCTTTCATTTTATGCCAGAAAACTAATTATATTGAATTAAGCCAAAAGAACAAAGGTGTTTGGAAATAAAATATGTCAAAGAATGAATGAATCAACATGAATCTTAAATTCATGAGGAATGATGACCTAGTCACCAAATCAAATATGGGTTCACAAATTTAATTAAGAAAATCAAAATAATCATGTGTCAATCATTAAACAATTAAAGCATGGGGAGTAATGAGGGAAATGATGGCAGTCAAGTAAAAAGGAAACATCTAATCACTGTTTTCTGGAAAAAAAAAAAGAATGAAAGAATCTGAAAGGTGGGCATTGCCCTGAATTAGAAATCTTAATATGCCTTTTGACTCTCAGTTGCTGTTGATCTCTGGTGTCACTGTCTGCAAAGAGGGCTTCGTTTCCACTTACCCTCTGCCCATTATTTAAGCAGAAGGACATAATTCACCCTGTGGAGGTGTTGCTATATCTTGGGGCAATGTGATTTGATCTTGCCAAAGTGACTCTGCAAACAAAGCAGCATAATATGTTACTGAACTTCTAACCACTCTTCTAAACAAGTGTATCATTGGTCCCACAAACAAGGATGAAGGTTGCCTGAGAACAAGATTCTAGAATGGATGCAAAAATTAAACACCCAGACCAACAAGGGAGAGATCATTACATTAGAGACATGTAGTATTGCAAGGCTGACTTGGACACAGCCAACACAGTGGCCTGTATGGCCATAAGACTTTGAATGATAAGCATCTTGGAACCACTTTGCATTTTAAATCTTTAAGCAAGCACTCTACATTGCTCCCTGAGGTCCATGCAAAAGTAATGGTTTGGTAGGACGCTCAGCAGGAACCCATGCCACTGGCAAAGTCAACAGCACCATTTCTGTAGCAGCAGATTCTTTCCCAATAGCTCAGTGATTCTTATTTGTTCTGATTTGGGCATCCAGAAGGATCACTGCCCAAGCAAGTATGACATCTACGGCAGAAACAACCACGAACGTGCTTTGCTTTGCACCATCCCAGAGAAGTTTGCTGTTGAAAACTTATGCTTAGAAAATAATAAGAGAAGCATTACAGACCAGCCTGAACCATCTTGACCCTGCTTAAAATTTAGTTGTGTGCTCATAAGAAAAATAATGGCACAGAGGAAATGCTTTTTCCTGGAGAAAAGCAGAATTCTGTCATCTCTTTGTCCTACTCATGGACTGGATGAACCAGAAAAAACATTTTACTCTTGGAGTTTTTATTCCAAAACACATCTAAGGATTGGGATATTGCTCACATATATGATTGCTTACTACAAAAGCCATCTGTTTTGTACTTGAAAATATATAGAGAATGAAATATCTCAATGTATTTCATTTTACCCTTTACTAAACTGCGTTTGTGTGCTTAACGTTAACCTTCCCATTCAAATGTCATTAGCTGCTAATTAAGATGTTGATATGCTGATTGTATATCTTGCAGTAGAGATGATTTGCAAGCACTTACTAGGTGTTTATCAAACTCCAGCACACGTATTGGTTTAGCATGTGTGGCACATTTAATTTACTGAACACTGTCCCAGTTCTCCACTCTTTTTTTTCCCTAATACATAATGAGCAAAACATGGCAAGTTGTCAGGAATAACCTGGGAACAGAAGTAAAAGTAAGTGACCTAGGCACTCTTGTGCAAACAGTTTTTACCTATGATTTCAAGAAACCTTATTTAGAAATCTCTAAAACTATTCCAGCATATTACTAACAAAATGAATAAGCCCTCTGAATTTATCTACAATTCATACTGTCCCATAGTCAGAGACAGAAGCCTCCACAGTGTTAAAGGTTTTTTTTCATGCAACTTCCTTGCTGCTGGCAAGAAGAGTTTAAATCAGAAAAAGGCAGTGATGATTCTGCTAGTGCAAAAGCAGTTCTGCAACACAGCCTACATTTTCACAGGACTTTTTAATATAATTTATGAATATTTGCTCGCAACATAATTGTCTTTTCTGCTGACATTTTCAAAGCAACACTGTGATTTGTTGGGTCTCCTGAGAGTCCAAGTACAAAACTGATAATTATATTAAATATACATAGACAATAAAGAGTGTGTTTACATAACTATGCCCATAAATATCTGGTTGAACAGTCATTGTTCTCAAAACCCTTTTAAGCAGCTCTCAGAGGGATCCAATTCTAATGACATGATGGTTTAAAAGATGTTGCTCAGTCTTGTTCCATATTTAATTAACTTTCCTTTTTTAAACTTGTGATGGTGGAGACAATAACAAATAGCTCTGAAAAGAGAACGAGCTTTGAAACATGAGTGAGACCTTGTCAGGCTTTTGTGTGCCACACACACAAGAAGATCTGCACACAAGAGTTGGTGGTCAGGGACTGTCCAGCTCCTGGGGGACTCCGTTGCTGTAGCATTCACAGTTCACTACGACTAATAACAACAGCAACAACAATAATAATAATTAAAGAAATCTTCTGCATACCAATAAGGGAAGTGACATAGGGAGGGAAAGTGAATGTATTAACTGGAATTGACTAAACTTGTTTATTTTTGTGCCGCCATAGAGCAGTGAAGCAAATACTTTAAAGAGAATGGCACATTGCCCACTAAGATGTAAAGGGCGTGTGAGCATTAATCGAGCATCAGTGTATGACTGAACACATTAAGCAGGAATCAAGGTAACATTTCTAAATTCATGGACAGTCTTATTCTATGGAGTCCTTCATGTTGCCTCATCCTAGACAGGGCTGCTACACCAGCACAATATTCTGTTTTCACACTGAGCTATTTTTAATTGTCACCAATTATAATTCATTTACTTTTATGTGTCCTGGTTGTCACAATATTAACATTTGTAAGTCTTTCCCTTTGCAGGCTGTGAGAATCTGTTGTGACATCTCAATAAAGTGGGATTCAATCAAGGTGTGAATGAATTGTTAATCTTGTTATAAATAGAAAATGCCATATGTTGGTAAGGAAGGGACGTCTCCCTTTTTCTGTTGCTGAGGACAGTGGTAATGAAACAAAGTGAGTGGTCGTGCCAGAATTACTAATAAAGTCCAGTCACTGAGACATGGAAAGGATTTCAGCTTTTCCCGTGCTATTAAGAAGGAAAGGATAACTATTAATGTGTCCTAAACAGAGGTTTTGAAACATTTTTCATGGGGTTTGAAGAGTGACTTGAAAATCAGGGAAAGCAGTGAGAGCACTGGGCTTGGAGTGAATCAAAAAAATTCCGATAACCTCCATGTTGACTGAACCACCTAAAACGGATTGGAAAGAGTAACTTACGGGCAACTGGCTATGAACACGTGTATGATGGTAGAAATTCTGGGTTTGGGTAGCTGAATGTCATAAAGACTTAGTACATGCTTATTCCTGGACCATCTTTTGTTCAGATACAGCATCGGTGCGTTTCCTCATAAATCCAGTGCTCAGATATTGTCTGGGTAGGTTGCTTCACTTCTGCAGTATAAATTCTGTATTTATATCTGCTTTAGGTCTGTGACACTTCCTAAACATAGCTCTGGCAAACAAGCTGAAGGACTAATTGCTTTATTAAACTATCACTTAGAGGAAAACTCATGTCCACTTGAAATCTTGGGAATATAGCCGGTCTCAGAGGTAAAAGGATACCTTGTCCATCAATCTACCCACACAACTCTCGAACAGATTTATCCTTTTACATTAGGCTAAGGGCATGAGGAGGGGCTTCTCTTAGCTTTAGGTAACCCAGGGCAGAGAAAGGCACGCCACAGCTGAAATGCACACACGCGCACAGAATGCCGTGTCTCTTCTTCCAACAGGCAAGATGATCTGCCTCTCCTGTTGATTTTTCTAAATGCTGTGGTAATTCCCCAAGCAATACTCAGTTCTCATTGGGAAGTTCGGATGTCTTCCATAATCTATTTAAACAGCTATTTAGGTATCACTGAGAAACCTGTTACTTTAGAAAAGGTAAGAGGATTCCAGCACTTGATACCAGCAGCCAGCTCTCAAAAGCCACCTGGGGCTGCCCGTGGCCACAAGACCCTATTCCCCTGCGCCGACCTCAAGGGACAATTGATGCATGAGGTCTTCATCACATTTGCTGTTGCTGTGTTTAGTGTTCCTTTATTTACATATCTAGAAATTCAACATCTTTGCATGTTTTGCAAGCTGTCATGACATGAGACGCTAGTAATAGACTATGTTTTGCTTGCTAACATATTTTTGACATATTTTAGCTTTTGATTATAAGATTGCATCTTTCCTTGCTACCATCTGTCTCAACTCAGTGGCACTCTGGCATTTACAAAAACAGTAGGGTGTAATATTTCTTATATACTTGAACTCTACTACAAACATGTTATTTTCAGTCTTAACCAATATGTCACACTTTCACACATGAAGGCTGAAATGCCTTATGTCCTTTAAGGTATCTGTCAAAAATAAAGAACATATCATCACATTCAATTTGGCTGAGATGAGTAATATATTAATGAGAATAAGAATGGGAATGGTTTCTGACTTATAAATAGAGCTGGCATTTTACAAGCCTTGTGTATTCATGCCTGCATTTATCCTTTTGTCAGCACAAATGAGAGATTCATACAAAACCCAGGATTTTCTTTCTTGTATTTAGCAAAATCTGCACAATATTTTCAAAGCTGGAGTTTTAAATATGACACATTTTTTCTTGGAATATATGGTAGTCAGACACTTTCTGACTTTACTCGTTTTCTCTCTATCCTCCATCTGTAAGGAGTCAAATTATTACATTCAGCAAACTGGAAATCACACTTTATATCTACCCTGACAGCACTAGGCAAGCAGTTCTAGACATTTGGGCTTGTTGTGATGTGCGGCTCTTTAAAGGCAGTATTTCAGCAGCACTGCTTTCCATGGGATAAAACCAGAATTCCAGCAATAGGATAAGATACTAGAATAGCTCGGGAATATTTTCTGGTCCTCTTTTGTAGGTGAGCTGGATAGCAGGGGACAGTGGTAGGCAAGGAGAGCTTTTATCCCCTCTTTTCTTCTCCTTGAAACTGCAGGCAGTCAGGAGCCAACTGAGACCTGAGCAAAGCTGTGAGGTGTTGTGAGAGCTCCCCCCAGGGTGTGGTGCCAGCGAGCATCACCCCGCGGTGTGCACCACCTCCAGTTCTGCTTCCCATGCCAGAGGAGAGGGTGGGGGATGTCAGCTTAACAGCGCTGCTGGCAGAGCTGTGGTGGCTCCCTCTCGTCAGTACCAGACCCAACTCTCTAAGTGATATTGCATTTAAATTTACCGATAATTATACACAGAAGATGAGTGGTGACTCTTCTGGCAACCAATGTGTCAAGTGTGTAAGTATGAAATTGCTGAGACAGACAAATAAAAGAAACAAATAAACCCAGAAAACAGTGAATATCACCCTCAAGCACACATTGCTTTGCAGTGGGCCAGCAGATCTGTTTCTACTGTTACATTTATTTAAATGCCTACCTTTGAGAAAAGCAACCTTTTCCTACTGAGCAGTGTACAGGTCCTGATACAATGGGATTCCAGATCTTTGTGGTTCTTTAGGTAATATAGCAGCTGTAATAATAATGCCACTTTCTGAGGAAAAAGACAGGACACAAAGCACGCTCACACATAATGGTAAACTGAATTTATTTCCTTTTGGAAAACAATTCCAGTAATCTCCAGGTTCAGACCGCAGAGTAAACATTAATAACAGTAACATACAGGTTAGTTCAACTGATTCAAGAATTTGGCCGTGTGAAATCATTAAGGAAAGTCTTGAACACTCAAAGCTTCAAATGGTATCCAGGAAAAAAAATTCTTTGACAAACTACATAACAACTATTGCATATATGGTAATGCTATCTGTCATATCGCAAGGCTTACAAATATATATACGGGCCTTATTCAACTGTGGGTTCCTGCTCTGTGAGAAAGAGTCTCTTCATATTTTTTGCAAGAATCTTCAGCAATAAAAAATAGTCTTAGATTCATCCGTTTGTATACCAAAAGAGAGATTTCTAGACTGAAGTTTAAACGAAAGGGAGGCCAAACAGAGCTGTAATGGAACATAGGTATTACTTTCTCCCTCCTCCTTGAAAATGACATTTTTTCTCAAGCTATTTTTTCCCCTCACACAGTATTATTATTATTTGTATCTTTCTTGAATAGGGCCCAAGTCCACTTGTCTTTATAAGACCATTTTAGTATCAGACAACATAATACATGTGCAACACTTTATATACAGGAAGTCTATCCGGTGCTCAAAAGTTCAAACACATGAACATCCAACAGTTTCGATAATACAAGTTTTATGGTACAATACAATGATTCTGAATAATATACATTAACAATGAAAGTTTCGTGCAAAGAGTAAAATGTGTTCCCTTTTTGTGCCACAAAGAATTCTCTGGAAGAGACGGGCCTTGCACTAACTGCTGTGCTGGGTCATCGTATGGTTCTGCAACAAAAACAAAAGAAACAGCTTAGTCACAGGACAGGCATTTCTGTGTGAAAGAAGGATGCAAAAACAATTCTCCCAAGATATCTTGCAAAATGATGGGCTGGAAAAAGAGTGTTCTCGGCACCTCCTTGTTTAAACTAACCAGAAACAGAATCATTACGGAAGAGAGGAGTGCTCCCCAGCTGTTTCACACCAGTATTCTTTACATGTGCCACAAGAAGGGCAACACAGTCTCTCCAGGTAGGGTGTGGGCTGACCTGCCCCAGTGAAACTGCAGACCAGGTCAGCGATTCTGGTGTCTGCTTACACACAGCTCATGGTTTATGTATGGTGAAAATGAGAAGTGCATTTGCCATGAAAGTCTTATGTTAACTGGCCTGTGCTTCTTAGACCGTGGCCCTGCTTCAAATGCACTCCTGCAGTAAAACCTATTTCCCCCACATGGTATGGCACAGTATAGTCCGGTAAGTCACTCTCTGCTCGAGAGCTCGGAGACTGATGAGAAAACAGGAGGGGCTGGCACAGCCTGCCCTTTGGTCACCAAAAACCACAGGTATTTTTCCTCAGGTGAATGCAGTGCCTTATGTGTGGTAACACAGCATGGACTTTGGAGTCTTAAATTCTCCTTTCCTGTGCAAGTAATCACCAAATCAAGCAGCAAACACCAGTTTCACCCTCTTTCCTACCACCCCTCAAATCGAGCTGACCACTTTCAGAAAGACACTATTGTGCTGCCTGTACTGGCTCAGATCCTTCACAAGCACTGACCTAAGAGCAAGGGGCCAATCCAATACATCTTAAATTTTCTACAAAGTACACTGGATCCACAGATAAGTAGAAAATGTCTGTGAATGCTGCTTCTCAGACAACAGGGCAGCCACTGATTAGCGATGAATTTTCCCCTTAGTAACTGGGGCCAGATTTGGGCCGGTGACCCAGAGGGCAGGGGTGTCACATCCTGTGATTTGCTCCCAGCACATCCAGACCCTTCACTCCACTTTATTAAGTTAATCTGTCTTTAAACCTCTTTGGACTAACGCACTTTAGGATGAACCTGTTCCCAAAAGACAGTCATCATTTACAACAAAGTGAACATCTACTGAACCATACCCTCCAGAGCCACCCATGAAAGGGCACGGGAAAACAGCCTCGGTGAAACGAATGTGAAATACAGCGTGACTGCAGACCAGCCTGAGTATCCTCTCTCCCGTCCTCCTTCGCTCTCCCTAAACTGTGCACGCACACAAATAATAGTTCATGGGACATTTGGCAAGGAAAGGATCTTACAGTAAGACTGAGGAATTTTTAATGTAGTGCCATTCTCAAGATTAAAGGAAAATGACCCAGTGACACTCAAAGATGCAATTTCCAGATGTGAATACAAAATGATTTAATGCTGATGGCAGGAATTCCAGACTGTCCAAGGCCAAAGAGTGTTAAAAAAATATGCTCCACCACTTGATTTCATCTAGTTCCTTATCCTTCCCACAAAATCATTTAAAAATGCTGTAAAGCAGTAACAATAGATGCAGTCAAAAATGCTGGCTGGTCACAGGTAATGGGCTCTGACTTTAAAGCACAAAAGCAAGGAAATTAAGAGTTAAGCCTGACAGTCAGTCCTTTTGTCATCCTGTTGTGTCCATTTATTGCAGCACTTACAACATAGCACCACAGGCTTATTGGAGACCCTGCAGTACCCAGAAACAACAGGACAAGTTAAATATGGGGTGGCAGTCTGAATTCTGATTTTCTTCTCTGCTGCAGCAGGTGAAGTAATATACCAATTGTTACATTGCAGACAGATATTTGGGGGGGGTCTTTTGTTTCTAGTCTACTGAGAGCAAGCACGTCAGTCATGCCCATTTTTTATTTCTTTTAAGTGAAAAATGCATAATCAGTATGAAGCTGGATGAACAGTTGCATACGAAGCAGTCAAAAGGTGTTTTAGAATTGCAGCCGTAACTCTCGCTGCAATGACATTTTTGATTAAAAAGTAAAAATGCCCAAAAATGAAGGAGACAAAATAAAACACAGCATAAGGGCTGACTTGCCCCAGCTCTCAGTGTCCCTGACTCCTGTGCCCTGGCACAAAATGAGATTCTCAGGAGGTAATGAAGGAATAATAGAAAAGAACCAAACAAGCGCTGCAGAGAAGAATGAGACAGGGCAGGATAGGAACATGAGGAAATGCTTTGAACAGTTTAGGCCTTAGAAAGGCAACTGTACTGTTGTAAACAGTCAAAACAAAACATTGTTTCCAAAGTAATTAAGGCTCCCCAAATGTGAGGGACTAGGGAGAAATACCTATTTGGCTAAGTTGAAAAAAATACAAAGTGGAAGCGCTTCAGGAACAAAACATTGACAAGACAAGCAGGCGAAGGATGGGAGGAGAGAGATAAGAAAAGGAGGAAAATTCTGTAATCCCACAGAGAGCCATATTCCACTCTACCAAAAGCCATCTATTGGAGACCCCATGTCTAAGTGACTGAAAATTGCAAACATTAATCCCAGTTATGAACTCTTGTTGTTTTTATGAGGGGTGTTGTGTTTAAAAATTTAGGGCAAAAATTCTCCTCTATTATCCACACAGCAGATCTCGGCTCTGATAGTCTCTCTGCCTCGTGTGCAGCGAGCTCCCTCCTCCCCGGCAGTGGGAGATCAGGCAGGCGGGGAAGGCAGAATTTGGAGCTCCCGCGGGCAGGGACGCAGCAGGGCCATGGGAGCGCGGCACACGCAGGGAGAGCACAATATTACACTTGAGATCCCCTGTGCGGCTCGGAGAGCACGCTGCCCTTCACTAAAGACACGCTAGACTAGCCTGAAACATGCCTCCTCCAGAAACTCCAACTAGTTCGCCTGAGTTTGGAGCAATTAGTGCATCCACTTGCCAAAGAGAAGTCATTTAGCGAAGTACAAGAGGTATCATATGCTCCCCTTCTTTGCCTTCCCCAAATCTGATTGTGCATAAGCACATCTGTTTAATTATGTGGTAGTCTCCCTACAAAGCAAAAATGTCAATTTCCTGCTTAGCCATGGAAAGGGGAAAATATTTTTTCTCAATATAATCTTTCCTGGACTTCAGCAACAGCTGTGTTCCAATTTCCAAGAGCTGGGATCTCATGAGGAGACACTAGTTTGCAAATACAAATGCAAGCTTTGCATGCACAAAATGGAGGAACAGGGAAGCAGGAGGTGTGTGTGTGTCACTGCATTTGTTATCGTGTAGACACGAACCAGGAAAACTCCTACATCCCCAATTTCTATGTCTCGGTGTTACCAGGAAAGCAGGTATATTACCTGGGAAAACCTGAATTCAATATATTTCACAAGCAAAATAACTCTTTAAGTGCATTTTCCCTATTCCTAGAAATAATTCTTTTTGATAGCTGAATCCAGAATCCCAACTGTTATGTGACCTACTATAAAATGACACTCCACCACTTTTCTGGATAAAAATGCTTTGAGATATCCCTGTTGTTAGTGTTAAGGACTTGAAAACATGCAAAGAATTTCAGGATAATACTGTGCGGAAGAATCTCCTTGGCAAACAAATACAAAAAGGTTTCTTCGCAGAAAGGCTCGAGACAAGAGGTAATAATACTTGTTGTTTGGTGCGTGCCTTTGTGTTTCAGAGGGAACATGAGAAGTAATAGCTAGCAAAAAGTTACCGCCCACAGCATCAAAATTAACGAAGAAAAGAATACCCACAGATAGCCACAGACCCAGTAGCCCATTAGAATCCTTAATGTGAACTGCGGTTGCATTCAGTTTAAATGGGACTTCTGCGTTTTATGACCAGATGAAACAAGACATGGCTGTACCTGACAAATTGCAAGGAGGGTACACGTGAAGAGGTACAAAGATGAAATGTAGGTGCATTATTTCAACAGATGGCAACAGTACCACAGCAGCATGTTATTTTTTCCTTAGTTCAAGAACACAAACATGAGTAATCAATCATCACTGATTAAGTAATTATGGTATCCTACATGTTATCACTTATCTGGAATCCTTTATCTGTGTACATTACAGACCACCTTGTATTTTTTCGCAGTCAAAAAAATAAAAATACACCCCACCGCACTGCAATCCAGCTCCAGGTTGTAAAACAGAACTCCGCATTACTATCAACCTTTAAGCGCTACAATTTACTTTTTTTTTAACAAAAGCAATTGGTTTCCAACAGGCTGGATAATAAGTCTTTTGACCTGCATTCTTCTTTGACCCATTAAGGTCACCCCTGTGCTCGGGCATATAGCTGACTTAGGAAATGCCTGCAAGTCCTGCATTTCATCTCCTGCCCACTCAAAATAAAGCTTTCTTTAAATGTGTCTGTACGGGTCCCCAAAGACCAGGGAGGCATCCCTGTAGTGGGCAATGGAGGGACAGAAGCTTCTGCCTTTATTAATGAATGCAGACCATTATGAGTCTGGCTGGCTCCTGCACTGTTCCCAGAAGCATATACTGTACGTGACTTAAAATGCTAGAATATTGACACAAAGCGAGCTGGGCACCCCTAAGGAAAATTACTCCTTGGATATAATGTAGGCTCGTAACAGCTATTAGAGTACAAAATAAAACCCTCCGGGATCAAACTGACATATACCGCATTCTACCTACTCCTCAAACATTAGAAGAATTTCTTTGTGAAGGCATTCTCAAGGACAGCATTAAACTGACTTTTGTAGCAAACTGCAACAGCTTTTTGGCTTACAGCTTTTAGTACTAAATCTCTAGTTTGAATCAATATAAGTACTATATCTACCACATTAATCAATACATTTGGTTCAATACCCGTTCTATTAAATTATACTTTCTAATCAAGATTTTCTGCTTCTCTTCCCTTCTTTTTTATTCCAGCTTCTTATCCTGTAGCACACTTTTCAAACTGTCTGCAGCTAAGAAGAGGACGTTGGATTTTCCAGAAGCAAAGGGGAAGAAAGAAAGTCTTGTGGGAAGGCAAGCCTAGCAAAACCTAGCACAGGATCAACATGGTTTCCAGAACTTCAGTCCACTGCTTTATTACATAACTGGCTGTCATGACCTCTCACGCAGAAAGCTCTGTATTGGGCACTGCTGGAATACTACACCATGTGGACAGGCGAGGGAGGAGGGAAGAGGAGTATTAAGTGGTAACACCAAAACCAAATAAATGACACTTATTCAGACTAAACTACACAAAAGGTATCACAAAAGGTTATTTTTACACTGTTTCTTTGGATTTGTGCTGCTTCAATATTGCAGCACAGAGCTCCTTGTCAAGGCCCCGTTATATTGCTGAAGGATTCTTTCCTGGTAAACTGTAATATGATTATACCCAAGGATTGAATCGATGAGTTACTTAGATTTGTACAATACTAAGATTAAATACAAACCATAAATTAAGATGAAAAATGTATTATTTAGTCCAGGTCTTTGGGGATATGTGAAAGACTGGGATAGAAGATGTCTCCAGCAATCTGAGCAATGTATGCAGTTGCAGTAAATGACTTTTCCACACCTGTGTTAGATTTGGTGGAATGTGGCTGTTCTTCATAAGCAGAGAATATGAAATGCAGTGTCAAAATGATAAAGATGCATATTGCAGCCATGCAATGCATTTGCCACTGTCTTACAGATCAAGACCACTGCAGTCGTGTCCCTCGCTTACAGTCAGTTTCTCTTTTTCCTGTCTCCATATAATCACTGTGAACCTGCAGAAAAACTGTTGCGTTCTCTTTTGACATTTAACATCATCTCACTCAGCTCACAATAGTGTCTTTTAATACTTTCTAGATGACACTATGTCACCATTAAACAAAAAGGTGAAATAGCATAATAAAAGAGAAGAATAAGAATTCATAGAATTTAAAGACAGAAAAGACCCATTAGGGCGTTTTCTCCACCCATCTTGCCAGTGTTGGATTATTGCCTATAGTGTAATTTCAAGTGTTTTGCCCAGTCCAATTTTAATTAGAGCTTCCAATGCTCCTCTTGGGAGACTATTTCACAGCTTCACAGACCTCAGGGTTAGTATTTTTTTCCTGATGTTCATCCCAGGAGAGGAAGAGGCTCAGCCAACCCCAAATCAGACATAAAACCAAATCTGCATACTCAGGAGCTGGTTTCAGTAGAATATCTGGGCCATTTCGAAGCATCTGAAAGCAGTAAACTTACTTTCAGTGCCCCAACACATTACGGCCCTGGCTCCACTGCTGCTGCAAGCAATTAAGAATATTCGATTATGTGGGTTTCTAAGGCTCAGTTGCTATATAGGTAAAAATGTAGTATAGGTGTAGTAAATGTAGTATTGGGTCCCAGTTCTAAGGGTAATGACTTCCATAGTGCACTCCATCAAATGAATTAATTGAAGGTGAGGGACATACCCAGGTTCATTCTATGACTCTATAATCCTTAATTGTACTGACAGAGCATCTATGAACTCTCAGACTGTAAATATTTCTGTCTTTTTCACATATGTGAAATACAAAAAGGGCAACTTCAGTTGAAGCTGATTAACAAATGAGAGATTATTTCCCCTCTCAGGCCCCACCCTTCCTTTCATAAAACACTAACTACAAGAAATTAACTTATAATTACTGTATCTGAAATGTTGGAACTAACAAATTACAATGCTTCTGACACAAATGAGTATGTATTCATATTTCAGTGGTCACACTTATGCTGAGTGAATGAGGGAGCTAGAACAGAGATGATGTCTAATACTTTTTCACAGGTGAAAAGTAGGAGGCTGAATGGAGACTTTGGAGTTCTGGAGAGGACAGAAAAAATCCAGGCAAAGTGTGCCTGCCACCAGCATCTCTAGTACTGTAGTGCAGCTGGCAGAGCAGGAGGAGTAACAATGAATTTATAAATACACTAAAGTAGGTGGGGAGTTTCATCCGGGCCAAGTTTGCTCACCAGCACAGACCCAACAAAATACAGTCTCTGAAACTTCAGATTCCCAAGGAAATTGATCTGAACTAAACCAGAGCTATTTCCACAACAAAAAAGGAGCCAAATCCCAAGAGAATCTGTGTTCCCATAAATACCATGTGGTGAGTTGATGTTTACCAGCCTTTGAGAATCAGGTCTGTTCTCAGACATGATGACCAATTAAGTGGTCATCTTAGGACATGACTGACCACTGTTGACAATGATAATTTAGGAAAGTCTACACTGAATTGCAGTCATTCATATAAATTAATTCACCTAAGCTATGTGATTTGATATTATGTTAATGTTTCTGAAATAGCATGACTGCTAATCAGGTTTTACTCCTTATCATATTTATGCAAAACCCTCAGTGTTCTGGTTCTTTTACTCAGCAGTTCCAGCTGGGCCAGAGAAAAACTAACTGTAAAAAAAATCTCAAATTGGAGAGCATGTTCTCAGGGATGAAAACTGAAAATTAAAACCAAACCCAAACCAAACCAAAACCCCTGATACCTATTTTTCTTCAGAGACTTCCAGTAAGTCACTAGTAAAATGTCAATGATTCCTTTTGGATTCATTACTATATGCGAGTACATACATCACAGATTTGTTGTATGGAAAAGAATGACATATATTCCTGGGTACAGCAAATAAGACTTTCATCATTGTCACCAGAAGAGAACAGACACAAACACAGATGCCTGTTCACCATCCTTGCACCTTCCTCATTATGAGCGTTGGCAGGGGGCTCCCAGCTAAGCCTCTGACATAAATCAGAGTAACTCGAAGGCTGTTTTAGCCTATGGTGCCAGGCAATCGCCTCCCATAAGCCTCCCTCACCCTGTCTGCCGTTCACTGAAATGCAGTGAAACTTGCAACAGTGTCTTCCATCTCAGCCCAGGTGTGCCTGGCTGCACGGGAAAGCTGTGTGCATTACCCCATAAAAGAGAAGGTGATGGGGAGAGGTGGGCAATGGTCAGGGCGTGTTCACAACAGTTCTTCCAAAAGGGGCTGTAATGATAATCAGGATCCAGGTCTAAGTCTTGTCTGTAGAAAAACAAGGCTTTTGTGATACTGCAAGTGTTTGAAATTAATACACAAGCATTCTTCCCCAATAAGAAAATTGTTCATTAAGTGGGAATAAAAGCTTGAACAAAAAAGGCAGAAGGAGGCACTTCTGAGAAATATATCAAAAGTCTTATTACTTTAGAATATGGTTATGGTTACCCTGGTATAAATTAAGAAAAGCTCCAGTGAAATCAAGGGAGTTTCAAGACAGGAACAAGCAAGAATAGAGCCAGGCCTTTAGGGTTTAAAACAAAGTGAATATTGCTCATATAGTGATCGATTCTTGCACACCCTCTGCAGAGGGCAGAGCCAGAAGTCTCTTCACCCTGTCAGACACAGCAAGCAGAACCCAAAGGTGAACTGATACAGATTTGTCTGCAGCTATTGTACAACAGAGTAACAGGGGACAACAAGCCTTGATAGGCAATACTGCCTAATAAGATATTCAGGGATTAGGTCAGTGTTTTACAAGACACATGTGTTCATGGGCTAGTTATTGCTCTGCTTTAATTTTTTTCTTTGTTATGTTTAATTTATCATGCTGGTGCTTTCTAAACTACAACATCTGTAAACAAGTTTAAGTTTGACCGACCTCCAATTTTGCATCCACAGGCAGCATTTCTACTTTGTGCTCTGATTTCAGATACCTTACAGACAAATAAATCTGTGGGGGAGAGAGAGGTAACAAACCTAAACAACAAAAACAAACCCCTTTGTCTGACAATATGTGTTCATCTTACGTGAATACAAATTTGCCTGTCTGTGAGTGAGAAACTGGCTCCTGGAACTGGAGCTATGCTATGCACAGGTTCCTTTATAGGTCAAACCCAATTAAACAAACTACTACTAAATATTTAACAGCTCAGTGCAGTAATTAGTGACAAATAATGGAAGCTTAAACTGATAATTGCGCAGAAATGTCCTGTTGGAAACATTACACGTTTCTTACTCCTCCTCTTTCTCTCATACTCGATGAATCCTGATCCTTTTCAAGGATTAAACTGACAAATGAATCTGGATTTTATGCATATCTATTTGGTCTGCAATGAAGTTTTCTATGACTTGAGAAAAGGAACTTTCCAAGGGGAATTTTTCTTCTCAAATTTCCATTTTGGGTTCTTTGCTTTTAAGCAGAGTAACTGCTAAAACATGAATTGATTTCAAATCTTCAACCAACCTGCAGGTCCAGAATTTAAGCTCCTGTCCATGGGATTCAAAAGGTCACCCAATTAAAATGGGGAAGCACACAGAGCTGTGATTTATATGCAAAGGGCAACCTTTAAAACAATGATACTTTCCAGTTTTCCACAGGTGCATGTACAAGGATCCCTTTGAACAAAATTACAAGTGAAATTACAAGTTTCTTGATACAGTCTGAAAGAAAAGTGCTGTAACTTGTCTGCACTCCCATTATACAGACAGACAGATCCCACACTTGCATCGATCTCTGAGTTCACCTCCCTACCTCCTGCCATAAGGCTGGGTATTGTGCTTACCAGGTGACATGGGGACAGCCTGGAATGTGGATTCCCCGCACACTGCCAGCTGGTGCGTGGGGCCTTGTACAACAGCACTCGGCACACTGGAGGCTATGGATCAGCCCGAGATCAACTGACAGTGACTAACATTTTCGCTCAGGTGAAAGCAAACCCTGAACAAGCCCAGTTTTAAAATCGACAAACCTGCCTTTCACATGTGGAAACCATATTTGGAAGTCATCCATCCAGCAAGCATCCAGTTAAGAGAATGCAGAAGTGGATGGGAGCGTTTTGGATCCTGAAATCAGGAATGTAAATGAAAATTTGTTCCCTTGTCCACGGCATGTCAACTTCAGACTGTGTAGGATGGAAAAGGAAAAGCCATGGTGCTCTGCTAGCTCTCCTCCTCTTCTAAATGCTCCAAACTCTGTTGCACATTGGTGCATCTTTTTCCTTCAAGGCAGATTGCAAGGAAAGCCAGATTGAGCAGATTTGATGGTAACAGCCAAGGATTTCTGAGCTGATAAGCAGAGGCCCCCATGGATTTTGCTCTCTGACTTCCTTCACAACCAGTTACTGTGCCAGCCCATCTTGGACATCTTACAGTCCTTATTCCTACAGCTCTTCAAACAAGGAATAGCAGGAGCTGGGACAGTGCTTATGTGGCAGGCTTGGTGTGCGTGTGAATTACAAATCTACTGCTTGGAAAAGAAACTGAGGACAATTTTTCTCCCTTCATAGCTGATGATTTGTTAGAGAGTTAAGAACCCTGTGTTGAAACATTTTGTTCCTAGAGCAACTTCATCTGAGTTTCCCCCTTTTCAGTCCAAGAAACTCCATGTTTTAAAGGTGACTTTTAGAGAGACCAGAATGCTATTTTGCCCTTTATAACAAACTCAATACTTCTCTAAATTTTGTGAAGACACACACTGTAAATCAATAAATCTGGAGCATTTATTAACATGTGGTACCAGGACAATAAATTTCATGTTTGTCATTGTGGTTGTTGGTTGTAAAATGCAGAAGTTTGGATTCTCTATTGTCTTCTGTTTTCTGGTTTGTTTTTCTGTTTGTTTTTTTTTTCATTTGCATTTGTGTAAAAGAAGTGTGAAATGTGACCACAGCGAAATGGGAGGAATTTTACTCCCACTTTCTCCTGTTTACATAACCTAAAAAAGGGGGAGGGCAGTGAAGTTCAATTCCTACAATTTAATACTCCTCCCCCAAACAAGAAGTATCACACAAAAGAAGCATCCTTTTATGCCTTTTTCCTTCCTCCTTGTGAGACATGAAGTATCCTCCTACCAAATGTCATTCTCTGAGGTTGGTCATTCTGTTTCCTGTCAGACAGCTGGCCAGTGACATGTTGCAAGTCAGACGTGTCATTAGATCCTGCCTTGACCCTGTACTGACAGTCGAAGAAATGCCCCCACCCCTCACCTCTGGCTTTGGCTTGTGATGCCGTGGTACTCCTGTCTCCTTGGCTATCCCCTGCTAGGGCATCCAGCCTCCTGCAGCTGCTGCTTTTACCCCTCGTTGCCCATTAGGACTGTTTTTAGTGTGGCAATCTTTGGATTGAGTGAAAAGAATCACATTTACGAGGAAAATAACTGGAGACGAACTCATTTGCTGTCCACATTTAGTGGCAAGGTATCTGAAACAGAACTTTAATTCCTTTACAAAAAGATGTGCTGTAGCTATGGTGAGGCTAATCTATAACCCTCACGATCTTATATAATTTGTTACTCCAAGTTAATTTTAATTCATCAAAATAAAACCCACCTAATAAAAATAACCCTTTAAAGTAAAGTATTAGCTTGAACCCAGAAAAAAAAAAAAGAAGCAGAATCTTCGCAATTGGAGGGCAATTCATCATACTGCAGTGCACACATATAAATTCAAAATTTAGCTATAAACAAGTACCCACAGCAACAGTGCCATGCATAAAGGGGCAGGCAACAGGAGGCCTGCTTTCTAATAAGCCCTCAAAGGAACCTGCCACACAGAAGTGGCACTTATTCTAATTTAAAGCTCTCACAGTTACTTTACCATGGCAAAATTTATAAACTAATAACTTTAGTAAACAGACTGGCACTCCAAACAAAAACCCACACAACAGTTCAGGCCCACAGAGAAAACAGGTTTCTTAGAAAGGTACTGTCTTCAACAGTGAGCTATAACATTTGTTTGTGGGCTACTCTTATGGTCCCTGATGTTCAGTAACAGTTCTGCACCATTCCATTACATCTGTACTGTCACTTCACTGTGGTCTGTAGTCTACTGTCCCCACAAATCTTTTCAGCATTTTAAGGCATACTACACACCTGTATATTGTGTCCTGGTCAGCTCAAACAAAGAAATATTTCTGGATTTGAAAGAGCCTGCTCTTGGTCTATGACCTCCCTTAAAGTGTGATTAAATAGTCAGGGAAATCTGCTTTCAAATTGTCAGTTTAAAAATATATTTAATATTTGCAATTAAAGCTCCCATTCTTTCTCATCTCTATTAGTTTTGATTCTCAGTAACTATTAAAAATTACAAAAATTATACTGTTCTTCATTTATATACATGAAGAAAAAAGAAAATCAGAAAACAATAATAAGGGCTAAGCAGGAAATCTCTGTAATACATGCAGCACAATATTGGATTTTTTTTTGTTATATCCTAAAACCACATCACTTTGTACGAAGTTCCTTTTCAAATCAAAGCGATACTAAAGTAAAACAACTGCAGGCAAAATTTCTAAGACACAATGCAGTTTGTGTCAGAACGCTCATCACTTCAGGCTGACCTGTCAAAGTATCTTGGGAAACATGGTAAAAAGACAAATCTGCAAGTTCGTAAGAAACTTTGAATGAAAAGAACTGTGTGTTCCTCACAAACCATGGAATGCTGTGCAGTGTTAGCTGAGCTGTGCTGATGCCTACAGCAGATGTCCACCCCTTGCTACTGCTTCTAGGCACACCCGCTCAGGCTGTGCTCCTAAGAGCATTACGAGGGAGCCAGCATTAAGATGCTCTTACAGAAGAAAGCAAAAAAATACAAAGTTTGTGCCTAGATAAGTGATGTGGAATTGAAAGATCAGAATCTAGTACTATACACAGACACCTGCAGTCAACAATAGAGCTATGTCATAAATTTGATATGGGTGAAGTTAACAAGATGACATTTTTGGACCTTGACAGGCAATTTCTGTCACCTGCATTTTCAGGAGATTCTCAGCACCTTGCAGAATTCACCCCTGCTTCCAACCCACTTCCTTGAGGGACCCAGTATGGTCTCAAGAAGCCTCTTTTTAGGCATTAGGAATTAAGATTTTGGCCACAGGGCTTGTTTTTCCAGAAACAAATGCATTGTCAAGGCAATCTACAAACTCACCAGAGAGTAATTTCAAAGGGTTTTTGAAATACCTCTTTTCACAGATATATTTCTCTATTAAGTTCTGCACAAGAGTCCGGTATCTGTAGAGACTTACAATTCTCTGCTAAACTGTGTGCATTTTCAGATTAATTCCTACATGTTCACTGTACATTATTGTAAATCCATGTGGCCTAAACATTCAAATTGTGGGCTACCATAGTCCTCAGTGCATGCTAAAGCATTCCTAGCACTGCCCGAACTTATGCCAGCTCATAATAGCCTCATGGGATTGTTATACCAATTAAAAATCCCTGGAATTCATTGGAGTCTGAGACATGCCTGTGAGGACCAAAAGGGAGTGATACAGACCCAGCTTGCAAAATAAACAGGATTTGCTGCGTACTGAGGGAATCCTTGGCTGTCTGACTAAGGTACCTTTTATACTGGCAGGGGATGCAAATTGGAGCCTGAGGATCTGCACTTTCATTTTCAAAGCTCTTTGCAAACATCAACCACTTCACCTTCACACCATTGCTTCAAGGGAAGTAAATATGTACAGTTCCAGCATCTTCTGTTTTCTAGAGGTGCAAAGAAGCACAGGGCATTTTTGCAGCCTCTGTTCAGGCACAAAAAGGAGCTTTTGACAACTTCTTCCTTTGTGGGCAAATGAGTTTCTCAAGGCCACGGAGGGAACTGATGGCAGAGCAGGGTTTTCTGGAGAGATCCTACTATCCAGCCTGGTACTGAGTCCACCCTGCCTACCCTGCAACACACCAAAGCAACTTGCACAATTCCAGCCATGCGCTGCTTCACTGTAGAGTACAGATTACTGCATGCCACCCTCCATAATCTCTCCTGTAAGAGGAATTCTACACGCTTCCCGGGGACCTCCCCCTTCGCTTCCCCCCCAGATGGTGGCAAGGTTAGAGACAAGTTGTTTTCTCAAGGCTGAGATTAAAAATGGCTCTGTGTTTTGCTAAACATTCCTCTGAAGCATGGGCAGCGGGCGTGTGTGTGTGTGTCTGAGAAGGACCCCAATGAAAGGGAGGAATGAGAGATGCTAAACAATGCTGTGCAAAGTTGCAGACTGTTCGGCTACAGGCCAGAAAATGAATCCAATTTTTCATTCTGTCATTATAAATATTTCAGTGCAAATGGTACTGATTTTCTGCAACTGTGGTTAAGCAAAGGGCCTCCGAGTGAATATTTAAGGGGAAAAAAAAAAAGAGAGAAGAAGAAAAAGAGGGAAGGGAAAAAAAGAAAAATAAGAGGGAGGGGGAAAATTAAGGTTAGCAACCAATTAATTTCAAACTTTCAGTGTAAAAGATTCTGGGAAAAAATCTACAGTGATGCAGCGTGTGACTCGAAGGAGGGAAAAAAACATTTACTCTGCTCTTCTTCTGACAGTTTCTCATAAAATATCTGCAGTCCATCTATCTTTTAGTACTCCAGGCTCCTCTGGAGAGCAGAAAATAGTAGTTTAAAGCTCACTTCAGTGCCAGTCTGCGGGAGATTGCTTTCCACAGGACCCCTGCTGATGGAGGCCTAGGGGAAGAGGCCCAGGAGTTATTCAATCAGTCCAAGGCTCTGGGGCGGCCGGGGCTCCTTTGAGGGCTGATTATAAAGCTGCCCTCCTGTTGCCTGCCTCTGAACAGAACGAAATGAGCAGCCTCTTGCTGAGCAGATTCTGCAAGAAGGAATTTCACCTGTCATGGAGTTTGTCAGAATTTCAAGATTTATCTTGGTGCAAAATTAATAAAATACCAACTAGGATTTCAGCCTGACTACTCAGCTGTGTCATCTCAAAGTGATCTTTCACCTAAGAAAACCTGGACACAGAGCTACTGAAGTCATTCTTGCCCTACTTTTGCTCAGGAGCTTTGGTGGATGCTACGACTGAATAATAAACTGATTAGAGGTGGATTTCCTGACAATTACACCCAACGTCAAGTGCTGGGTGGGTGCTACCGTCCTAACGCGTGACCTTCCACCTTTCTTCTGTGGTTACTAAATCTCCCTGGAATAAACTAGAAATCTGAAATAGAAAAAGATCATTTCTGCAGTTTATAACCTAGCAGGTCCCTTATGGCAGCACATCTGTTAAGTTCATACACTGGTTTTCCAGGTCTGGATTTGATTTATAAGTTTTAAAGGAATACAAACAACAGACTACATGAGATTACATCCAGTGAAACACTGCAAATTAATATTGTCGTGACAGTCAAGTACATGGTCTTTTAACCATATTCTCAGTTTAATATTGTGGTAAAGTGCCAGGTTGATAAAGCATCATCTAAATCTCTGTGAGCTGAGTGCAATTCTTTCGAAGCTAGACAGTCTCACCAGTCTTCTGACAGTGCCTTACAGCAATAATAATAATAAAAAATCTTCATACACTACCTGTTTAGTTAAAACTGTACTAGCTTATAGCACTTGGTCACAAAGAATTTCAAGTCTCGGGTAGCAAAGAAGCAATTAACTTGCTGCCTGCAAGACAGCTTTTCAGCTAAAAGAGTAGATCAACTTGTAGAAAATAAAATTCAGTTGATGGGTAAAAAAATATTATTCAATTTACAATGCCGTTGGTTCAGATCTTGACATGGAGAAACAGAGATCCACTGTACCAAGAAACAGTAAAATATGCCTAGATTGGGAAGAAGCATTTGCCATCAACAGCTCTTACCCTGAATTGTGACAATTTCTCTGTACTGTTCAAAGCTGTTTGCTGTTCGAAGCAACAAATCTACCTTTCTGTCTATTTGCTCCCCAGCATTTTCTAACAAGAGCTTAAAACAAATGGTAACACATCCTTTACCTGCCTCCTCACCCTTAAATGACAATTCAACATTAATACACATCATAAAGCCACCTTTACCAGGCACTGGTAGTCTGACAGTTTTAACACCAAGAGTTCTCACAGTAAAGGGGGAGAGAGAAAGCACGCAAGTGAATGCACAGATGGTGGGAGGGGACACAGGGTGCTCTCAGCAGGTTACAGTAGAGATGCATTAACTCCACAGAGGGATAAGGGCTTCCCACCAGTACAGTCATGAATTATAACTGAGCATGGGAGTGAGTTCTTAGTGCCTGTCTCACAGCAAATATACTGTTCCATTTTCCTGCACAATCACCTTTCACCTTTACAAATGCAAAGCAAAGCAAAATGCACCACTAATACTTAACAATATCACAGGTTCTTTATCTTACACAGCACACATCTACACACAGGAAGTGTGGGGGGAGGCAGAGTAGTCACTGACACAGCGTATCCCCGAGCAAACTTACACACCCATGATCCGTGACTGCGCCTAGTGATTCTCCTGCAAAATGAGACTGTAACAACACAGAAAAACAACCAAAGCTGCATGTAGAAATGTGTGTAACTCAGCAGTATTGGTCCATGAGAACTGAATCATCTCTTTCTCTCTTCCTTTGTTAACAGGGTGGAGGACACTCAATTTCAGCTTTGAACACAAAGGAATCTCAACTTAAAAAAAAATCACAAGAGCCTGCAAAAATCCACTCTTTTCCCATCCAAAATGTTTCAGGCTCGGTTTGATCAAAGCCTGGTGAAACCAACCCCAGTAACAGGTAGAAAAGCTAAACCTAAAAGCTGTTCCTTCTGGTTGGGGGACATACATGTTTTTTGCTGCATACACTTCCAGTTGTGTAGCCATTCCACACCAGGGTCTTTTTCACTCATGTTTAGAATGGAGTGGCCCAATGATGCTCTTACCCTGCCCCCAAGAGAAAAAAAATAAAAGGCAAAAACAAAGTAAAAAAAAAAAGAAAAAGAAAAATGCGGGGAAAAAAAAAACAACCACCACTTTTGAGCCAAGTTTGCTGTTTACTGGAGTGTCTCTTTATGAATCACTGACCACACCTTGTTTTCCCAAACTATCTGCACCTCCTCCCTAGGGGAATTCATCCCCTCCCAACTTTCCTCCTACTCAATGAACCTATCAATGGAGAAAACTTGTTATTTTTGGCAGCTGAAAATTTGACCAGTTTTAAATGATTCCTTTACCATGCCTTTCACTTTCGTTTAAATCCTCAGTGTTCCTGTTCTAAATGACAGCATGGCAAGCATTGCTTTTAAGCAGTATTCATCTTGCCTACCACATCTCAGCCTTTCACAGACGGCTGCTCTCTCTCCAACAATGGAGCCTTACTCCTTTATAGCTTGAGGGCACAGACTCTCACTAGCTGTAGACTTGCTGCAAATATCACAATAAAGGACACAAATGTGAATTTCTCGTAAAATACGTGTTGGCTCTGGAGGTACCTTGCTTTAGAAAACTCTGTCAAGAGCAAACAATATATCTTTCTCCAAAATGCACAGCAGCCACGCAGTTGAAAGAGCTTTTCCAAATGATCTAACATGTCAATGGAATCAGGATGCTTGTGAATTTTACACTTTTCTCCACGTTAGGTCTCTGATCGATATTTTAGCTTCTTTCACACTTAATATACTCAGTGCTGGTTTGGCAGTATGTCTTGTGGAACTTAAAAAAAAAATCCCTGCAGCTTGATGAGGTGCTCTGTGGTGGAAGAAGTTTGCGGTTTTGGGAAGAAGTAGGGTTTGAACTACAGATTTTAAGAGGTAGCAGTTTTGCTGGTACCAAACCCCTGTACCTATGCTTTGGTACACTGAAAACATGGAGGGTGAGGATGCTGGGAGCAAAGACAACCTTGTGCCAGTGCTGCAGAGGGAAGAGGGGGCAGATCTTGGGCTGCAAACTTCCAGTGATAACCGTGTGCCATCACTCGTTGGGAAATGACAGGACCAGTGGAGAGTGGAGCCAGGAATAAGGAGCTTATTCATGGAGATGGAATGAGGGGGGCCAGCAGCGGGGTAGGGGGAAGGGAAATCAGATTTGCAGAACTGGCCGTGAAGCTCCTCAATACACCATAGCTGGATGCTTCATAAAGTCACACTGATGGCAGTCCCGGAGATGGCCATCTGTTGTCAGCTCTGGGCCAGATGAAAGATAATATAATGGCAGCTACTGGTAGCTAACAGCAGGGCAGTTGTAGGAAGGAATGCATCCTAGAATGAAGAAGTGGAGCTTCCTGTTTAGCACAGAAAATCAGTCATCGATATCAACTACATTAGCAAGAAATTAATGGATGGACAATTAAGAGAACTGAACTGATCTACCAGGGAAATTATTCATATGCAAACAGAGCGCTTATTTCTTCTGCTTACTCCAGGTGTATGTGCCAACTGATCTGACTAGTGGCAAGGTGTAGGCTGAAACATTCAGGGCACAGATGATAAAACCTCATTTTCTGCAAAGGGCAGAATTCCATTTCTAATGATTATCTGTGGGTCAGGGAATACATTTACTGCTTTCCCTGCCCTCAGTCTATGTATGACAGGACTCCCTGATGTTCGCTGAGGTTTCCATAAGGACTGAGGGTAGAAATTGGCCTTTATGTAATAACTGAACTTCCCCTTATCATTACCATGATTTATTTTTACAAGTGGCTTATCATTATTATCAGCATCACTCAGAAGAAATAATGTTTGCCTTCCCAAGCACTATTATTTCTATCTTGTTTCTTTCTTTGCCTCATAATCTCCTTTCTGCTTCTCTTCTACTCCTCTGCTTTTTGTTCCCTTCTTCTTCTGCCTTTCTGTGCCTTTTCCTTTCTGCAGCAACTTTTGATTTGCTTCTTTAGGCTGAGATCTCGCACACCTCACTGTTCCATTTGCTAAAAAAAATCAGAAATTATGATTTTAATGTTGACATGTAACATCACTGATATGTTTCAGAGTCAACACTTGCTGCTTTCAGACTGGAGACGGTGAATGTTATTTAACATGTTTGTATGTCATAAGGATTTGCAGTCATAAGGATTACAAACTGCACTATATTACCTGATTCTGCAGAATCTATTTAATATAGACCCTATGGGTCAATTTGGAGAAGAGATGCTTGGGTTATTTTTTTTAATAGGTACTTATATTTTACAAAAAGAATCCTGCCATACAAGAATATACACAGGAAGAAATAGGCAAAACAGGGACAAATATTCAAGCACACACGCTTTTGGGTATGACTCTATCCCCTAGAAGGAGAAGGAATATAAATTTGTTGCTTATTTTTGAATAGGTACTTCCAGAGTGTCACTCAGGACTTCGGACAGTATATTTACTTTTCAGTTCTTTACCATTTTATTGTTCCTTAAGTCTGAACTTCTTTTCAAGATTAAAATGTGTATTTAAATGTAATATCCATCACTTAACGGCTATATTGTCTTTGCCAATTAATTCTGTATTTTCATCGATAATATCACTCAAACATCTGAAAAAACAAACCCATAATTGTGATTCAATTGCTCCAGAAATTTAAGGAATGTTCTCTCAGGGAATGTATAAGAGATGCTGTGAACACATTGTTTCCTGCTTATTTACAAGAAAAAGTGTAGAAAATTTCACAGGCTGACTATGGTATGTAGAGTTATGCATATATGAAGTATGTGGAGACAAATAAGACACATTAATACTAAGCTCATCTTTGACAAGCACTATTTAGTGCAATCAAAATGGTCCCTGAAAAATTCTGGCACTTTGGGCTTGGTGGGCTTTGCAATGTCATAAATATTCATGAACTAATGAAGTACCCACAGGGAGTGTTTACATTTGAATAGGCCAATCTAAGGCGGGTGAACTCACAAGCTCCAAACCTGGAAATTTCTTATTTAGAAAAGAATTACCGCATGAAAACCTAATGTGGCCATAACACCCCTCAATCCCCAGGAGGGAAGGGGCACTGGAAGGGAATTCAAAGTATTTCTTTTTGTATTTAAACTTTGTTTGACATTGAAGCAAAAGACTTGCAGGGGAAACACTTTGAAGGTATGTCCTTAAAGAGCTAATGCATGAGTGCCTCCACCGTGCTTCTCTTGATTGCCTTTTTGAGAAAATTTGCAAAGAAAATAATTCTCCCTTCTCGGGGAAAAAAAGTCTCAAATCTCAGGAACACAAGCCTGAATTTTTTAAGTCTTGAAAGACATGGAAAGATACTCAATGCACATACTGGTGCACACATACCTATCTGAAACAGAACGCACAGTAAGGGCTCGGGAAGAAAAGCACTCAAACTTGTAATGCATGCAGCTCTGTCTAATCCCCTAAAACACAAACATTAATTACAATCCTAGTATCTCTGGAACACATATTATTATCTTCATCCTCACTCACGAGATGGAAAGCATGTACGGCTATGTGGAGCAAGTTAGTACCTGACCTTACAAATGAATCCAGCTCTCCTGACTCCTAGGCATTTGTTCTGAGAAAAGCAACCTGACTGCCTGCTAAGGACTAGGGCCAACATTAATGAATGTGATGCCCGTATTTAGGCATCAAAAGTGTTTTGTTGAAACTTTAAGCGAGGCTATGACTGCTCAGCACCTATGCTTTTATCAAGGTTCCTAACTTGAGGCGTTTATGACCTGATTTCATGATGTACTCAGCACCAGCATTTTGCCCTGGCCTTATCTGCAGCTGGAGGTGCTCAGCACCCTCTAAGAAATAGGCCACTGAGTTTGAAAATGCTGGCCTAAAGCTTCAACTGTTAATTGGATTCCAGGTAGGCTTCTTTTTAAGAAGAGCTGACAAAGTTATTCCCTGCTGGCTCCTGGCCTTTGGGGCCTAGAAAACCAGCATCTATGTTCCACTCTTCACCCTAAGAGCTTGGGGACCTAGAAATGCCAGAACTAATCTCCAATTTCACTTTAAAAAAATGTTTTGAGGCCTTTTCTTTGTGAAGAACACATCCTGCAGGTTTGAAAGTTTTGTGCCTTTTTTTGTGTACAGAGTATAAATTATTCACGGTCTCCCCTGCTGTCATGGAAGGCTCACTGTTGGGACCTACATGGTACACAGACTCAACTACTGTGGGGGCCTTGGCAAAACAATCCTAGATGGAGGTAGCTGTGCCACTGCTGCTGTGGCTGATGCTATTCCTACACCAGTCTCTTTCCCAGCTGGCCCCAGAAGGCCTCTGCCACAAGGAGACAACCCCAGCCCAGGTTAATTAGCAGTTTTTTCTAGCTGACCCCCAAATGAGAGAATGTAGTGTTTGAATCTCAGCTCTGCCGCTGCCCCCACTAAAGGTCTCAGTCAAGCCTTTAGTTCTTGAAATAGCCTAGAGCTTGCTTAGTTCTGCTCCAGCTCAGGTCAAGGGTATTTTAAAGCCTGTTTTAAAATGTTGAGTTTTTGGGTGCTTTTTTCAATGCTGAGGTCTTTGGAAAGTTTAACCCTTAAAGAAGTGCAGAAGAAAGTAGAAGATTAGTTTCAACAGTTCTAATCTTGGAACAAGAAAATGTTAAAACTGGAAATCCAGAGAAGGACTCACATTAAGCTACATAAAACTTCCACAGACTCTTCTACGCTGCCTCTGTCCTGCTTTGTTTCAACGGCTTGTACTGGGAGCTAAGAATGTTCTCCTGCTGTTTGAAGTGACATAAGTAACATCTGCTATGAGTGCTTCATTTTTTCTTTCATCCTTTCCCTGGGGAAGGAGCTGTGTATTTTGTTTTGGTAGAGCTCTGTTGCTGTGGGTTGGGATTCTGGGGAAGGTTTAGAAATCTACATACAGGTATACGTTTATACGAGAGAAGGGAGCCTTTGGCACATCTAGGTGCACCCTGCTCTTAAAAGCATAAGTTGAGGACATCCACTGTAATACTTAATTGCTGTGGAAGTTTGTTCCATGCTCTCACAGGCCAGTCAGTGAGGAAGTTCTAGCTCCTGAGCAAAAAAGCTTCAGCTCTTTGATAGAAAGCTCACAAAGCAGAACTTTGTCACCTACCACATTGTTACGAAATGGGAAGAACTTCTCAGGTCATCTCTGAGGTGTGCTTGACCCAGTCCACCAAGAAAATTAAGGACTGAGTCTTAGAACACAACTGGACAAATGTGCAGGAAGGCAGCAAGAGAGCTGATTGAATATGCTCCTGGTCTCCTTTGCTACTGAGGGCCGGTGCTGCGGCTCTCTGTATTAGCTGGAACGTCCTACAGGCTGATGGCTTCGTGCCCAGGTATTCTGCGCTGATGGAGTCCAGATGGGAAGCAGCAAGGGCGTGAATCACTGAGGCCAGGTCCCTTTTGAACAGGATGAGAAGCAACTGCTGATCCAATTATTTCTTGCTCTAGTTTTCATGTTTGTAAAGTGGGGACACTTAACTACCCCAGGGGCAACTAATTATTAGTCACAAGAAGTTAAGGAAATGTCCTAATTCACCAAAAAGAGATATCATTTTTGTATTGGGCAAAATGGTGCTGAGATCATGTAATCTTGGCTAGCATCATATTGAAAACTAACTATCATCACTGATAAAACACTGAAAAAAAATGTACAGTTATTCATCAGTTCTATCAGATATCCGTACCTCTCTAATCCAGCAACATCTGCATAAAACTAAAGTAAATTCACTTATTTACTCTGGGCAACACCCCACAAAGCTACCTTATTCCTCCCATTCCTCCCCACAAACACCACAATATGTTGCCTCTCTGGAAGCGTTCAAGGCCAGGTTGGATGGGGCTTTGAGCAACCTGGTCTTGTGGCAGGAAGCTCTCCCTGCCCATGGCAGGGGGTTGGAACTAGATGATCTTTAATGTCCCTTCCAACCCAAATAATTCTGATCCTATGGAATTAATACTAGGACTGGAAATAGGAAAGAAATGGTTACTCCTCATACAAGACAAGAGAAGCACAAACACCAGAGCAAACATCTAAGCCTATGTCCAATAAGACTAAGGCAAAAAGAGGCAAGCACTGGAAATAGCATGTGGGCAGGAAAAAGAACCTTAATAGACACAAATTCCTTTATCATAATTTAATGAAAATTCAATAATGAACTAGTGATAAGTTTCTTTACTTCCTCATCGATTAAAAATTCAGTATTATGGATAATGGAGAGAGAACACTGTTTTAGTTATATCCACCCACTATAGAGAACTGAATGGTCCCGATGTTCAATTAGAAGATTTTCATCTTTTGAGGGAAATATAGACACCCTATAAAAGCATCTACCTTTCATCTTCCATATCTGATACTTCAAGATTGTACAAGTCTATTTCTGAAAAGCCCTTATTGTGTTAAGCATGTCTTATTAAAAGCTTTCTAAAGAACAAACATTTTTAGGGACATGCCTTTTCAACTCCATTTCAGAAGTATAAATACACCATATAGCCTTTTAAACACATAAGTACAAAAATTCACAACTCGAAACACTCTTAAGGCATAAACTTCTAACTGTTACAGAAGGTTTCCATTTGCTTCCTCCATATGCAGGTAGTATCTAAAAAAGTTTAAAGCTGGTGCTATTGCTATTGAGCACAAAGGCTTTTAAAGGAAGTGTACAGAGCACAAAGGAAGTGTCAAAAGGATCTTAAAACAAAGAGCAAATTCCTGTAAAATTTCATTATTTCAACTTGAAGGTTGAGCAATACATTGAAGGTTTGATTTTCAGGACCGGTCATTTGTTCCCTGTTCTCACCGGAATGTGGTCCTGTGGGATTGTGTTGCATTCCTAGCAAGTGTCTGGAGTGAAATAATGGAAACTTCTAAAGAGAGTCCTACTTGATTTTTGCATTGAGAAGCTAAGATGAACATAGTATGAGGGGATTCTTATGTTCCTGTGGGCTACTGTTTCTGAACAGGAGCCAGAAAATGCTAAGTGAAGAACCACACTGGGCCAAACACCAAGTTAAGCACCATTATAAAACACATGTATTTTCTGTATGCTTGAATTCATTCCCTTTAATTATCAGCTGTACCATACATGTGGATAGGACTTCTGTGCTATTGCATTCTGCCCTGCTCTACCTTGTTCGTGTTCCCACTCTGCCTGCCCTACAACCATGGAGTGCTGACCCTGCCTTCTAATCTGACACGATCAGCATGTCCTGTGCATGCGAAAAGAACGTTAGATGCACATTTAATTCAAAAAGTACGGAACGGCTCTTGATAGAATAAACATACAGCTATGCTGCAAGCCCCAGCACAAACCACAGTAATGTGAACAGATAGAGAAGCATAACCTGGAGGATAGTTGCCAAAGACTCCACTGCTTCAGGTGATAGATAGCCTGAGCAAAGCAATGCCTCCTAGAATGTTTTAAATGAGAGTGGGCTGGAGATCAATGTATTTTCAGCAAAAGCAGACCCTGCTGCTCTGCCTAAGTGCCTTGCTGCCCTTTCACCAGCCTGGGTAGGTAACTGGAGGTAAGAGCAGAAAGACAGTGATCCCAACAAATAAATGCATATGGCATGATGCACTGTCTTTTTTTAAACATAATGCATTCTCTACTGAGGTGAGGCTATCCAAGTTAATTAAAATAATAATAAACATAATGAACTAAGTGTATAAGTAAATTAATACCTCTTCCTTTTTGAAAGTGTGTATAAGCCAGAGGGAGGCTGTCACTAAGGATGTGGAGATGGGGTCTATTAAGAGCCTTCTGTAGCATGAACTACCAACACGTTGTCATCTAGCCCATGTAGAGCAGAATTTCTCTCTGTAGCCACACCCTTTTGTGCCCATCACTAGAAAACCAGGTGCTTCAGTTATGTTGAGGTTTCAGTGAATGAGACTTAGATGGAAAGAGCAAAATCTTTTCCTTAGTCTTGGGCAGGAATAAAATTTGAGTGGAAAAACATGTGGTTTGTTTATTACAATAAGAAAATGAAGGCAGCTGCTTGAGAGCCCATGCATTTTGAAATGGAAGTGTATTTTAGGAGGGATAGATTGTAAGGAGGTGATTGTACACATCATAGCTATACTCTGTGTGCTTTGCATATTCATAATTCAGTTACCTATTCTGCTTTTTAAAATTCAGTCTGAATTCTGTTAAAAGTAATTTTTACTTTTTGTTCCTGTTTCTTTCTTCTCCCAACTGTCTTTTACATACCTGCACCTTCTCCCTTCCCAATTTTCTTTTTTTCTTTTTGATCCTTCTTCCCTAACAATGTCTCCTTTCTCTTTCCAGGAAGTTCTGATGTTTCTGCTTCTCCATACTCCCTGATTTTGATAAATCAGAGATGAACAACAAAATTTGTGAAAATCAGTTTGTCAAAAATACTTTTTTTTTCCTGAAAAAAGCAGTTTCACCTTATTGGAAACACTTTGCAAAAAAGCTAAAAAAGTATTTTGACCAAAAAAAATCCTAATGTTTAAAATTTTTCCTCTGTCAACTGAACTTAGTACTTCAATAGGAACTAAAATAATTTAGAAACAGTCTTCTGCAGTTGTCTCAAAGTGTAACAGTACGTCAGGAATAAGACATCACCACTTCTCACTGCAAGACACACTGTGCAGAATATTAACATATAGTAAATAATGCTTTCATCCAAAACTGTTTTCATATCTTGTTCAACATCTTTCTTTTTCTTTTTTCTTTTTCTTTTTTCTTTTTCTTTTTTCTTTTTCTTTTTTCTTTTTCTTTTTTCTTTTTCTTTTTTCTTTTTCTTTTTTCTTTTTCTTTTTTCTTTTTCTTTTTTCTTTTTCTTTTTTCTTTTTCTTTTTTCTTTTTCTTTTTTCTTTTTCTTTTTTCTTTTTCTTTTTTCTTTTTCTTTTTTCTTTTTCCTTTTCCTTTTTTTCTCTCTTTTTCTCTTTCTTTCTTTTCTTTCTGTCCTTTTGTTTACCATTAATAAACAGTATCATTACAAATCTGACAATGGCCCGCAAAAAGACAGTGTACCATTCATTTGACCCTATTTTTATTCCCCACCAAGTCAAAAGAGAAATTCTGCCTACTTCCCCTCTCTGCCATCACTACACTCCTACTTGAGTGCATAGCTTTTCACATTTAAAGACAAAAGAATACATTTATTTTCCATTTCACTAAATGTTTCATGGCTATCAAGCAGAAAAATAGGATGCCCATTTCTCTCTCCTAGAGAATACCTTGAGCTGCAACAACCTACAGCGCAAGAATCCTGAAATTCAGCTCTGTACCAGGTGGCTTTCTGCCAGCATCTTTTTGAAGCAGCATGGGTTGAATCACCTGCAATTTCTCTTGTCCTTCTCTAATTCCCATCCTGATGATAAGCAAGTATCAGAGGAGGTCACGGCAAGTACAGCTTCGAACTCAGCTATCAAATACATAATGCTGTTATAACCCCCAGGTAACAAGTGTGGTACCTGCAGCTCTGTTTGGAAGAAGAACTTCTGTGGACACTGTGTGCAGTCATAGATCTTGTCCTCTTGTCCATGGGCTGAGAAAATATGCTGCTGCAACTTGTTTGCTTGGACAAACACTGAAATATTAGACAAACAACAAGCTTTTCATTATTTCGTATCACAAGTGAAGAGTTTTTTATAAACAATCTCCCAGTGACACTGAGCAATTCCAAGACATAAAATTAGGCTCGTGCATTCAGATTTCACCTTACACTGCTGCTATAATGGGTACCAATGAATGTCATTTATTTACAAAGCGTGATGCTTCTTCTAAAACAAATGAATTGAAACAGATCCCTGGTGTAAGGAAAAAAAACAACAATCAACAAATCAAAAAAAATACCCTATCAGGACAACCAATGAAGATTTCAAGTATAAAGTATCTAAAAATGCCATTTCCTGTTCAAAATTATTTCTTCATGCTTACTGCACTTTCACCGAACACACACACAAAACTTATTTCCTAGCAACCAACAGGTTTGAAAAGCACAGATGCCAAAGTCCTGTTTACTCTGTGTGCCTAAAGTTAAATATAACAAACAGCTCTGTATTTAAATGTGTTAATGCTAAAAATTATATCCCACAGCTATACCGGGGCAATGTCTATAAATGTGAAACAGAACTGCAGGTAAATTCTCTTTGGATACTTTAAGATCAACTCTACCTACACACTGAATGCAAGGGTTTCAATAATATAAACATGTTCAATTTTAATGACTACAAAACAAGGCCCTAAGACTGTGTAACAGTTTACCTAGGAGACATACTATTAATAATTAAATTGTATATGCCAGAGGCAGTGTTTGGGTTGGCAGCACTGACTTCTGATGGATGCCTGGTGCACTGTGACCTAAAAAAGTTTGCATCTACAATATTAATCTGTATAGGCAGGGAAAGGATTTATTAAAGATGCTGGCATTTGACTTTGACTCCACTCCTAATCATTAAAATTATTCTAATTGCAAGGCAACAAAAACCATCAGAATATTGTTCTTCTGAGTCATACATTTTAATCACATTTCTCATTACCCTGGAAAATAAAAAGATCAGATTCCATTTTCCATATAAAACTTATATTGGTGATTTTTACTTCTTGTTAATATTCTAGCAAGATGTGCTGAAATAATTTAATGGCATATTGCTAATAAAGCATCATTGTTTGTGATTAATGCTCACTGTCTATTTACCCCATCAGCAAAAAGCAAGAAATATTTCGCACAGATTGGAATCGACTTATCTCCATACTCTTTAACACATTTTACAAGGTTACTGGCTCAGAAATTGAAGGATTAGTTTTATCAGGGATCTTGGTCACATGGAGAACCCCCAGTGGGTACTCTTTACATATGCAAGTTCTTATGTGGCATTTACAACACCCCAAACTTGGAAACTGAAGACCCATGACATTACACTTAAAAAAGATCACACCGTAATGTGTAAACAAAAACATGGAAAAAAAATTAGTAGAATCAGTAGTAAAACTAAAAACTTGAATAAATACCTAACTGAAAGAATTATTGAACACCGACACTTTACAGACAAATTGTTTGTGGTGGTTCTATCCATGCTCAGACAAGCTGTGCAGTGAAGATGAACTATGTATTTTTTTAATTTTATAACCCACAGAAATGTGTGAAACCTGAACACAGTGAGGTAATAATCATCACCAGCCACTGTATCTGAAAGGTGAAAAATTCAAATTTAATTTTCCTCTGTAGCACTCGCTTAGGTTTTACTGGGCATGGAGCTGCCAAACAAAGAGAAGTAAAATGAAGGTATTAAAGGGTCTATTTGCTTATCAATGAAAATCCTTCACTTCCATTAATGGAAAACAGAAACCTTGAATGGATTCCAGAATTAGCATGCCATTGATGTGTGAATACCCAAAGTGTGTTTTGTCATGTTTGTGATTATCTTTGATTTTCATCTTTTAAAGCAAAATTGGGAATGCAAGCTACATATTAACATTCATGTTTTAGGTTATCATTTTATGAAATGTTCTATTAAGAAGTCCTTAAAAAACCTCACAACAACTCAGTAGGCATCCTTTGAATGTGTTTCCATTTCCAACAACAGCATTTTTCTGTTCTTCATTATGGCCCAAACACTGCAGTGCTTAGCCCTACTGGGTCAAGTTATTTTCTCACTTGGGTTTTACTACTGAATAACACCACTGACTTGGGGAGGATTATTCCACACTTGGACTTGTGTCAGGGGAGAGCAGAACTTGACTTGTGGCAAGACAGCACGGTTTGCTTTCTAAAGCACATTACAAGGGTGTTTCTTCTCACCACAAGCCAACAAACACACGCATGTGGGCTTTCTTACCCCATCAGAGGAGAATGCTGCTGTACAGGCTATGCCTTGGAACTGGGGCCAAATTCTGCTCTGAGTTTTATTGGTTTAGATGAAACATCTGTAGCTTTAAAGCTCAAATTTATGGACAGCTTTAACCTTGGCAAGTTTGAAACATGGAAGTAATGACTATGATACCGTGGAAGGTAACAGACTATCACTTCTGTAATTATAAAAAACTCAAACTTCCGATAGAAGAGCTTGAAATGCACTTCTTACAGATGGATGACTGACCTTCCAAGAAGCTCAGCTTTCTAAACGATTTCTAATCAATATTACTAATGAGAGAAATGTAATGTTCCCTCCTAAAACAGACCTAAAGCCAGCACACGACACATTTTTTTCAGTGAGTTTTGCAAGGTCAAGATAAGGGTGTGACTGGGACAAGCAGTGATGGGCTCCTACCTGTAAAGCACACTGGACATTTGAAGGTGCCCCCCATGCCTTCAAAGCTGTGCTCTATGAGGTGGCACTGAAGTTTGGCAGGAGAGTCAAACGTCTGATTGCAGAGTTTGCATTCATGGTTCAGTCCTTCATCTGTAGGAGAAATCAAAGGAAAAGTGAAATTCACCACAGTCTTTACAAAGAGAAAGTCCAACAAAATCTGTGAACTGGAGCAGCTTTTTGTTTCCCTAAGCTCAGGAGAATGGATTCCCCTCAGCACCTATGACTGCTGAAGTGTTCTCTTACCCAGAAGGTTTCAGAATGTTCAAAGCTTGACTGGGCATTAAGAACACAGATTTTCCACTTGCAATTAGCACCAAACAGGAATGCTGAGCATTAGCCTTCAGTAGGAAATGATGACTATGACCTGAAACATCATTTCTTAGCAGAGCCACCCAGTCACGACCAAGTACATTTGCAAAACAGCACGTGAGGAATTTAATGCTGATCACACATCATCCTGTCTACCACGGGTACGAACTGTGAATGCAGTTTTTGGCACTCTGGCTGAGGTGGAGTTTCTTGTAAACGACACAAGAAGGGTGGGTAGTTTATACCCTCACATCACTCCTACTCCACATTCCCAGTCCTGTGGGCATACATGAAACCTTTTGCAAGCTGCAAGATTTCAAAACTCCCTTTCTGACAGTCCTGGATTTTTTCCCTCTTTATTTGCATTTCTCCTCTGAGCAGGCCAGAAAAGTCCCCATGTGCCTTCTGACGCAGCTTTCCTGTCCACGTCCTGTGGCTTTAAAACCCTTCCCGCTCCCCGCCGCTTGTTCCTCTGCTTCCTCCCATTGTCCTCCAAGGCCGGCTGGTGCCTGGCACCAGGTTCCCTTCCTGAGGGTGCTGCAGGATTCATCCACTCCGCCATGAGGGCAGTCAGCGGCTGTCCTACTTAGAAACAGTTGCTAGGTAAGAAGTGGCTTCCAGCCCTGCTGCAGAGGCCTCAATTCCCACAGCGCCGCGTAGAAAAGGTCCTTCTGTATGTCACCGGTGTGCTACACGGGTAACATTGATCTTGCAGGTAAATACTGTATCTGATTACTAAAAAACAGGCGGGAAGGAAGTGCTTGGCGACTGGCACAGCTCCCTGCCATTTCTCAGCTGGGAAAGAGTGATTTAGGAGAGCGCCCTGCCCACGCCGAACACCTAAATGCCAGGCTGCCAACCTCCCGCCGGACACAGCGCTGCCTGCGGTGATGATCAGTGACTGTGATGACGGGCATTCGCGAAGGACGGTGAGAGCACAGACCATGTTTTGCATCCCACACAACAACCCTTCCCACTAGTGTAAAGAGAACATGACATGGTGCTCCTGCAGCTGAGTGGGGCCACATTCCTGCCCCAAATGACCCTTAGTGACTTAGCAGAATTGAAAAAAAATGTCAGTGGTAGCCCCCAGCTTTCACTTCTTGTTAGTCCAAGAGCTAAATTCAGCCTTTGTGCAAGTCATGGCATTTTTAGCAAAAGGGGGGGAATTAGTGGGCTTTAGACAGTGTGAGCTAAGCCAGGTGGTGGTGGCCATTCTGCAAGTGGGACTACTGAAAATTACCATTATGTGGTTTCCATGAGGTGTCAGAGCTCTTCACAATGAGAAGGGACAGATTAAACCCAACAAAGACAAAGGTTTACACAAAATTACATCACTCCCATGCAGACACAGCAAACTGCAAACTGCCTTTCCTTTTGTACCCAATCCTTCCTGAAAGCAGCGTTCAATGTTCCTGACTACCTCTACAAGCTGCAGAGCTTGAGGACTGTACAGACTGACACACAATATTTCTCCTATATGCATATCCTTGCCATGGTCATTACTGAACAGATAGTTCTGGAGACAGTGCAAGTCCCCCACAAAGAGCAGTTACAGCACAGGAAACCTGTAGGGTGAAGTTTCTCCATCAAACTGTTCGTGCTGATTCACACAGCCAAACCAATTAGGACAAAGGGAGCTCCATCTCAGGATCTTCCACAAGTCGAGGCGAAGATAATCAATGATAATTCTCAAATCACAGAGTTACTGTTGGCAAAGTGTAAATGAACCATGCTAATCATTCTTGAGCATGGGAACACTGAAGGGGGAGTTCTTCAAACATTCCAAGGAAGAAAGGCTTCCGAAAAAGAAATATTTTTATATGAAGCTACAGAAGACAGAGAAGGCTTTTTTTTGTCTTTCCATTATCTCAGTTGATGAAGGAAAAAGTAGGAAGGAAGGCAGGCACTCCTGATGGCAAAGCAAAACTAATTTTAATTACACAGAAATTGTACTCGTTCAAGAAGAACTGAACCCCATTAAATGTGATCCTTATTGTATTTCCCACAGTACTCAGATCCAAGGTGATCTCCTGGTCACAAACATCAAAACCACTTTGATTATTCTATGTTGCAAATATGATTTTCCTAAAGGCTTATAAACAGGGTTTGAAAAATCCCCTCACCCACTTGCCTGGGGCAGATAGGAAACTTCCCCAGGCAAGAGACATCAATTTGTGCAGAATCTAAGCTTTCTCTTAAAAACAAAATGTTTTTAGTCTCTAAGTTCTAAAGACTGTATTTAAAATAAGACTACATTTTTATAACTAACAGAAAAATATTTCTGCTAAGTCTCGCTGTTTAGCAAGTTATAAACCCCTCCCTTCACATTCTTTTTCACCCATTTTGTGCACATCACCTGCTCTGTTACATCCTTGGAACTAAGGGCAAGGTTCTAGTCCTTGAATTCAAGAATGTGAGACCAGCATGATTTAAATTTAAGGAAGACAGCTAAGGGTACAATACTGGCAGAAGAGTCAGGAGCACTGGCTTCCATTCCAAACTCCAACACTGACACACTCTTATCACCTTGGGCATGACAGTGTGGCCTGTGTTTCTCAGACTACCCATCTTTAAAGAAGAGGTGCTAATTTTTAATTTCTACTTTAACTGGCTGACCTAATTAGTATCCCTTAAGACTTTTAATACAACCAAGACAGTGGAGCTGGAGAAGAGTCCAGGACTATCTACCATACTCAGAAGACCCAGAATCACTGCCATCTGCCTTTGAAAAATTTTAAGATTATATTTCTTGACACATAACTTGCCTGGATCACACAGCACTGTGGAAGAATGAGAACAAGAGAACAAGGGAACAAGGCTTTGTCCCTATTCTCCCCTCTCCATGGGCAATTTAAAAGCACGGCCAGTCTTTTATCTCCCACAGGCATGAAAGAGACAGGGTGTGGCAAATCTTGAAAAGGTGCCAGATGTGGAAAGAGGATGCAAAAGGCTCTGTTTACACAGTGGCCCCTGTCTAGCTCTCCATGTTTAGCAAACAATTTGATAAGGTGCTATGGAAGTGCAAAATATGATATCATTAATAAATAAAGGGCCAGTGAAATGTCACATTTTCAGTTTCCATTTGGGATAAATCTGAAATGGAATGGAGTGTCAGATACAGTCCAAAGGGCTCTCCTTCCCTGCAGAACAGAGCTGCTGCTCTTTGCTCTTACTCAGGCAAAAAAAAAAAAAGTAAAAAAAAAAAATTAAAAAAAAAAGTGCTGAGCAGCTTTAAAAAATTCAATCAAAATAATCTGCTCTTTGGAAAGGTGGCGGCTGACAGTAATTGGAAAATACTGTCTGACTCATTTATTAAAGTGAGATTCAGAGTCAATTGATTTAATAACCATTAGAATATTCTATTAAGGATATAATAGGTTGGCACAGCCCTATTTTTTATTAAGAGTTATAGGTAAGAAATAAGCAATGCTATGGAATTTTAGACAACTGCTGTATGGATTAGACTAAAAATATGGCCTGCAAAATAGGTATAAAAGCAGCAAGTATCAGGAGGAGGAATCAGAAAGTACATTACAGTGCAAATGAGTTAGCTGAAGGATGAAAAAGAAATGAACCTCCAGTATAAAGCCTGCGCTTTTCCAAATCTAACAGAAAACTGTGCACTGCATTCCCTGGTGTGGTACATCGTAAAACAGGTCAACAGGTCCTTCACATTATGGGCCCAACAATGGCATGAGGAAGGCAAGAACAAAGTACCCACTGTACAGCACAGAACTGGTGCTTACTGTTGCCCTCACTTGCTTGGTACAGATGTTTGGACATGGTTAAGGCCTCACAAGATGGATGGGGATGGTTTACCCACCGCTGGTAGTCAAATGAGTTTGATGCATGTGGAATTTCTGCATAAGTAAATTACTTTCCATTTGCAATCTTTATTCAGATAGTGGGAAAATGTAAACATGAATCAATTCCAAATAAATGCATTTATTATTCATATAAATGTTTAATATTTACACAAATATTAAATGTTTCAATGCAGGCAGGTAGATTTTAATTGAGGTGCAGTCCATTACCTCAGCAACTAACTTGACAACCAGCTATAAAAGCAAACATAATCGGTCTTCGTGCTGAGCATATACTCGTATTTGGGGATCCTCTGTCTTTGTACTGGCTACCCATATACTGCAGAGTTACTGAGCAACTTGTACAGCAGGCAGGATGCTCCCACTTGCACCCCCTTGAGCCAGTGCTTTGGATGACCTGGCCCAGTTTGAGTTACCAACTCAAGGCACAAGTTGTTCATTTCATGGAAGGCTCTGACATTTCAATATACACTTTAAACAAGTGGAACTCTTTAAGCAGCCTCTAGACTGTGTGTCCCATGTTTATGCTTCTTGCTCTTCAATAAAAACAAAACTAGAGCAGCTACAAGCAAATGTTCACTGACTGACTTACATGCAGCTGTTAAGTCAGTAACCACTGGGGGCCCTCTTATATTGTCTGATCAACACTACAGCCATTACGAGTACCAATTTGTAACAGTTTATAAGTAACTCTTTCTCTTATTCACCCTTGAGATTGTCCAGAAGGGTCCTTGTGCCTTCTACTGTGAATAAATCTATAGGCAAAGGTCCTAGGATGATGATGTCCTCCTGGTAAATCACCACGATGCTGGGCCCATGCTCAAAAGCATCTGCTAAGAAGTGTGTAAACTCTGCCCTCTGCACAAAACACGGGAATGAAATGGCCTGCAGGCCCTGTATTTTTTTTTTAGGTCTAAAACATGCACAGCTCCCACATTCGATGTACTTTCTTTATAATTTTTTTTACCAAGCAAACCATGCCCCTAAACCAATTTCTCCTTCTTCGCACTGCTTTCACTCTTCCTTGAGTTAATTTTTCAGCACACATTTATAAGCCAGAGATCTGAGGAGTAAGGAAGCAATGCCATGGGTGACAGCTAACCCCTCGGCTACAACATCTCACACAGAAAACTGGGAAGGACAAAAACCACCATATAACACTGTAATTTCCAAAGTGTACAGCCATCCATGTTTCCTAGTTTATAAGTGCTGTGCTTGCCTGCATCTTTTTAATTCTGCTGGCCACACACCTAAACAACCATCAGTCTCCCTGTGCCACTTCAGACAAGCTCATTCCTGCTCAAAATTTGGTCTTAGGGTCCACTGTGGCAAGCATGTGCATGACATGCACCCTCCCATGCTAAAGAACACGTAACAGCTCCTCCAAGCCTGGAAGTTGAAATGGAACAGTGCCTGAAGTCTCCAGTACCATGTACATAATTTCTCCCTGATTGTACTAATGCTTCTGCCATTTTCAATTTCTCAAACATTATCACAACCCCTCAAATGAGGAACATTATCCACCACAGTGTTTTGGAAGCTGACATGAAAAGCATGGGAATATAGCGATAAAGGAGGAGACATAGTAAAGGCAAAGCATACAGATGGAATTTGCAGCAGGAAGAAGAATACAGCTAGAATTTACAGCCGTGAGAACAACCTGTCATAGAAAAGCAGTTTTTTTAAAGTCCTAACTAATGATTCAGTCCTGGTGGGACAGGATGGAGGATTGGATGGAAAGACAGAAGTACACCTGTGTTTCTCCTGGACTGTCCAGGCCAAGTCACCACACATTAGGAAACAGGAGGGCGGGGGAAGGAAATACATTCCTTCCTCACTCACACTCTCGGCACAGTTATCCTGCACACCTTCCCTCTTGTGCCACATACTGCTGCTCATGTAGGTGCCTGCATGCTGGTCTGTGTTTACTCTTAATACCACTTTTAGCCAAAATCATGATGTTAGTTGAAGAAACTCAAAACATCAGGCTGCAACCTAAGCAGTGTCTTTCCCGTTGCTTTTTTTTTTCAGTTCAGAATGATTTTTAGGCAAGACTCTGCCCAGTGCAGGGGAAGGGTGGTAGATCCTAGCAACAATCCTAAACTTTTGAGTCACCAGCAATTGTAGCCTCTCAAGGGGAAGGTAGGGACCAGGCTATGACACTGCCTTGAAGGATACTGGCCTTCAGCAGAAGGAAGAGGATGGGACCTGCACTGTGCAGCTGGGGCGAGGCCACGCTGACACCCAGCAGCATTGGATAGGAAGCTTGATTCAATGAGCAGGAAATAAATCCTACAGCCTTCTGCAGCGTACTGCTAAAGCTACAGCAAAGGGTGCTGATTGATGGAGTGACAAAGAGCTGGGATCCACCTCCTCAATTAAAGCAAAAGTTCATCTCTCCAGGGACAGATTTTGAAATTAGATCTGCTTAAGGGAAAGCCAGTCTACTGCATCTTTCATTCCACTGTATTTTTGTCTGAAGCAAGGGATGCATTTCACTTCACCAACTGTTCACTTTTTTGCTTGGTTGCACTCACTTTGGCTGCTTGTAAGCGAACTCTTCTTACCACATGTGCCTTGTATGTTCTATTAAAGCCACAAATTGTCTGGCTTCAGTGAGGCTGGATGAAAATAAAAAAGGGCAACTGGCAGGGTCTATTTCTTAATAAGTGTCATGTATTCAGCTCAAGTAAGAACGATTTAAATACAGCAAGTCCCCTCGCCATCAAACAACACCATTTTCTGGGCAACTGGCTACCAGGAGAGAGTTCAGGAATCCAGCAACAGGGTTATTCACCAACTGATGGGATATGCATAATTTGCTACTCCTTGTCTGTAACTGCACCAGAAAAAGGTATTAAAATTTGTTCAGAAAAAAAGTCTGTGTAGCATCACGTAGCTACACACATTACAAGGTTACACTCCATCATTGCAATAAATACCCATGTGATGGAGCTTATTTTGGAAACAATATTACCACAGGATATAAAAAGAAATTTAAACCAGTAGGAATAAGCTGAGTGGTATGAGTTATTTGTAGACAGATGATCCAACTCAACATTTACCTTTTCAAATAGCACTTAGTGAGCACTGATTAAAATCTTGGTGACTGATCCTTCAAATGTTGGCGTAACTAGCTCAGGACAGCAGGCCTCCCATCTTTCTACACTCCTGTCTAGACTTTTTGTGGGACTAAATTCTGCCAAAGTGTGCAAAGTCAAGCCCTCCATCCTCTCACTACACAGTGAGATACAGATTTTTATCTGAATTTTACAGATAAAGAAACCATACCCCAGAACTGCATCCCAAACAGAGAATGAAAACTCTCTTACTAAATTACAGTGGTGGAAGAATCAGACCCTGCTTAATCTGCCCACCATTATGAACACAATATTGGAATTAAGGTTGGAATTGAGTTTTTCTCTGTTCTCTTCTGTGAGCTAAGAGCCTATTTCTAGAAAAACTTTTGGACCAAATCTTCTTTAGTGAAGTCAAATTGCAAATTGAATGGCTCAGAGGTTGCCTAAGCTAAGTAGATATTAATGATTTAATCAAACTGTAGGGGGAAAAAATAATAAAAGTGTCACGTTTGTGTTCAGAAGAACTAAGAACAGTAAAAACATACATAAAAACTTTTTGCTTTTTAAACATTATTCATTCAATTTCAGTATTTTTGTTCACTGTGTAGGCTTCAGTTTTGTTTTCTTGTTCTTGCTTTCTGGTTGGAGAACCAGCGTTCTCTGTTATTTCATGTTACATGCCTGCTAGTACTGCCCACTCATCTGGGTCTTCCGGAGCTCGCTGAAGTACAGGTATATCTACTTTTAAGTTTTGCAGAAAGAAAACATGAATTTTTAAGGTAGGGGAGGATATTTCATGTTGCATGAACTAAATGCAAGCTGTTCTAAATTTAGTGGTACTGGGAGAACATCTCACATGGAGACAATCAAAGTGTCAATATTAATTCTACACTACAGTGGACCAGCAGTAGAAATTATGTTTCATACACAAGTCTCATCAGGTATTTTTGTTCTTAGTATACAGAAAGGGTCAGAGTTGCCTTCCTTCTTTTGGCATTAAGCTATTAGATGTCTGGAAGATAAAGTCTCTAAATGCTAAAATGCTGTTTATCTAACCTACAAAGAATTGCCTGCTTATTCTTAAAAGATAGGGAAGAAAAAAGAAAAATGGAAAAAAAAGAGGAGGATAGGGTAGGGCTTTCCTGTTATACTGGATATTTGAATCAAGAGCACGAAGAAATAACAGTGCTTTTCATATTTCCTAATATATCAGATACTATTGATACTTTGTTTTCCAAATCTTAATTATATGAGTCTTAATTATATCTTAATTATATGAGTTATTATATGAGTCAAAGATTATTTGACCTCTTTTTACATAAGTGAGGGACACTTCGGAATAAGCAGCAATTGCTGGGATTTTGATCCAGCTCTTCAACTCACTTCGGGGTGTATCAACTTTCTGCTTTCTTTCTCCTTAACCTCCATTTCCTCACCCCCAACCCTCGGAAAAACCAGGGAGGAAGAAGAGGTTCAGGCTGTGAAGGCTCTCAGGTCTATGCTGATAACTGGGCATTTAATTAGATTCTTTTCACGTGAGCAAACTGCTTTGCCAGTTAGGGGAGATCTCCTTGTACAGCAATGCATTAAAATGATAAAGCTCAATTTAATATAAAGAATTATTCATATTGCTCATCTGATTTAATTTGCTGTTTTATTTAGGAAAGCATGAGAAAACTCAGTTTTGATTTGCACTAACCTTTCCCTATCTTTCTTTTTGATTCTTCTATTAAGCAAGCAAGCAGCTTTGGGCCCACATATCAAAAAAGGACCAGACTTCATTCTAAATCTGCTCCACTCTCCTTCCCACTTTCTCTGCTGGTACTAAGACTTCACACTGAGCTGAACAAACAGCTTTTGGAATTTTTGTACTAAAAGTTCTTCATTTGTGGATAAGAGAATAATGAGGGCAAATTAGTTACTCTTTCTCTATATGTTACATGTTTGGGAGTCGGCTTTATTTTCCCAAATTCTAAATGCCACTGTTATCAGATTTATTTCAACCCTTGATCAAACATAATTCCTCACTGAAGCAAAGACACCATTTCCCACCATGCTAGCAATTGAGGAGTGGTGCCTAAGAACACAGCCCCTTCCTCCAGTGAACTTTGATGTAACAGAATGAGAAGTTCTGAACTTCAAACAATAAGGGAAAAAGACAAAAAACATCAGAGCAGAAGAAACAGAGAAGATCTGGCTAGAAAGAGATGTATCAGACAGGTAAACATTGGTTGGGGAAGGAGAACAGATGTAGTAGCAACAACAAACAAAAAGGCAGGTAGACTGAAAAGGTGAATGGAGGAGGAGAAGTGGTGAGCAGAAGCAGGACAAGGGCATGAATCCTGTGTGAACAGGCACAGCAAAGTCTCAATTTAGCCCTCATTCCAAGTTCACTGAAGAAATGCAGAGTAGCATACATTTCCAGGCAGAGCTTGGGTAATTCAGTGCAGCTCCTATGGCAATAATGATAGATGTATTTTTACATCCAAGTGTCTCAAGCCAACAAAGTTACCACTATATCATTAATAACAATAAGCAATTAAAAAGAAGAGCAGGTTACAAATATCAAGCATCAAACTAGGGAAAAAGTACAGGACCATTATGAGAAAAATAAAAGTATAGGCTGTCAGGTCAGTATAGCCTCTCCAGATAAAAGTTATAGAGCTGGAGAAAAACATGGCCTGACATTAAATGACTATGAGGTGATTAACATCAATGAGAAACCAAAAAACACTTGTAAAGCTCTGAGGAAACCTGAAATGTGATATGAAAAACATGACTGTAACAGCAAGAGATAGGTGGCTGACCACTGCAAGACATTAGCCTTTTACTAAGACATACTCTAATAAATAACTTACAAGACTACATTTGCTGGCTGAAATACTCTCCAAAAGGCCCACTGAGTTTTCTCTCTGCGTGTCAGTTCAATTAAACAAGAAGAGGTAGGAAAAAACAGAGGAACTCAGGGAGAAAGGGAGGAAGACCCAGTCCAACCCTACATGTAGTGCTGTATGTACATGCACAAGGTGCCTAGCACTCACTGAAACCAAATTTATTTAAGCCATGTGCTGCAGAATGGGTTAAAAACCATGAGATTTAACTGAGTGTATGGCTGGAAGTCTGCACTGGGCAGTTTCCCCTCAGAGGGTTTCTGTGTAACGAGGAAAGTGAGAATTTCAATTTTTTTTTAAATGAAGACCGAGATTTTGATGCAGCACTGTCATTTCAGGGGCTCAGGTTGAAAAAGAAGTACTGAACATTGTGAGACTTGTGATCAAATTGTGAAACTGTGAAACCTAATTTACCCAAATGAAATGGGGGACACAAAATTAATTCAGATAAATGAGGATTTTGAATAAGCAAGGGACTATTTAGTGCTTTTAACACACATCCTGGGACATAACCTCATTACAGATCGGGAGTGTTGTGCTGTGAGTTTGTGTCAGAGTGGAAGTGTCACTGACACAACAAATAAAACCAAAAATATCCTACTCCCCGATCGCTTATTTTGTGTTTCCATACACACGCTACACGAGCCTGAAGAATAATTAACACTGCTGAGAAGAAGCAGCAACAGTGGATGAGTCTCACTACAGCAGACCTCTCATCATAGCAGAAATACAAATGTACTAGTTATCGTAACTGTGTTATGTTAAGTAGACCTTTGCCCCACATTATTGTAAGTTAGAGGAGGGAAAAGGGAAAAGGAAGATGATATCAGCATTCTTGATGATATTTTATTTATCCACACATACTGTTGACACAGTTGAAGAAGAAGCAGAAGAATGGAAGGAGACACACAAAACACTTGCAGACACAGATTTTTTTACATTTCGTCAGGGACAAAAAGACTGCCAGTGAAGACAGCCATCCCTTTTACAGAGCAATCTCAGGCATTAACGCCCACAAAAAAACAAAAAAGAAATTGAAAATATTTCTGCAGCTGTCTTGTGGAGTTATAAAGATGTTGTAGATATTTTTGTTGTGGGCAAATTTTTAATTCCTTAACTTTGTGAAACAATTTGACCAAGACCTGAGCAGGTTCATTTAAACTATCATTTAAATATTGTATGCTCTGACTTTGTAATAAAGGCCAGCTCCATAGGATTTTGTTTCCATCTTTAACCTCTTAATGATATTAAGAAATAAAAGCATTTCTTAACGGAATGGTACAAGATGTGAATTTAACTTGCCTCATCTTTTTTTTTTTTAAGCTGGAGGGCCATCGTTTGGAAACCCTGATGCTGTTTAAAACAAAGCATCTTCATCAGAAACATCACAGGCAGCAAGTTTCTCTACTTGCTCGGCAAGTTATGCTTACTTGTCAGTCTTTCTCCAAACAAAGTGGGGAAAACAAGCACACGAGATGCAAAGATGTAAAGCAGATAGAATATATCCCCCAGCCCCTTCAATTGCTTCCTTCACCTCACTCAAGAAGCAATTTTAAATGTATTAAACCTGGAGGTGAGCACAGGGATTTAACACTAGGCAGGATTTGAACAACAGAAAATAAGGTCAAGGAGGTGTATTACCCCTCTAGTCATATTTGGAAAAACAGGGGCATTTTAGAAGTAAAAAAACCAGGGCAAACACGCTTGCTGTGCAGTGATCACTCTGACCAGCAAGAGCCCACTGTTAGATTTTGCAATGAATTTTGCTAGGTGAAGCATGCAGATTTCGATCCCGTGACACTTTCAGAAATAAGCAACATGCTTTGTTGATGTTCATTTCTGTTTGATTGCTGGACTTGATAAATGACATGGCAGCGGAGAAGAATAAAAGTTGCTGTGTTAAATCCTTGAAAATTATACAGCAGGAAAGGTGGGCAGCCTCTGTAGTTCAGCTGGGCACCAGAAGCCAAAGATCAGAACTGGAAATAATAGCTGACAAGGAATACCTGCAGAGCAGCAAGGAAACTGAGGTGGGGCAACTGAACTGAAAGCCATATTTGCAAGATATCTATCCACCCCCTTCTCTTTTCACAGTTTATCTATGGGACTGACACACCCTTTCCCTCCCCTCTCCCCAAAAAGATTAAAAGACAGCAAGCTGACTATGAAGAGAAATAAAAACAACTTGAAAGTGAGCTACAGCAAACAGAAAATTAGCTGATATACCAAAATACCAGCACTTCTCAGAAAATAAACCACTCCGAAGGTCTCAGTAAAAAGTGCCAGTAGCAGGGAAAGTCCAAATTAAAGTTGTTGCTTTGCCCTTAATTCACTCTGTCAGTAAGATATTTCCTCATGTATAGTACATTATCTTTGAATGACGCATTCGGTGTCCCCTGTGCCTGAACCAAAACTCCGTCACATCATGGTAAGTCAAATATACCTGCCATACAACAGGTATGACCATTCATCCCACGAGAGGCCCTCATGAAAGAACTGCAATGTTGCATGGCCACGGTTTGAGTGATATCTCTTCCCAGCAGTGCAAAACAAATAAACATTGGAAGAGAAGAGTTTGCCTACAATCCCGAACATGTGTTTGCCTTTGCGTTAGAGAGTTGGCAGACAGCTAGCTAACACTGCTAGTAACACTGCAATGGTTTCAAGCGTGGGGGAAGTATCATATGAGGCAACTCTTACACGGTTCATGCAACAAGGAACAAATGTCCCTCCTTAGGTCATTTTACCTCTGATAATAAGAAGACTTCACATGGAGGGCTGACTGGTTTCAGCCAGGCGAACACCAATGGAGCACACAGCTTTCTGTGTTGAACAAGCTGCACTTTTTGCAGTGTATTTTTTAAGATGCCACATGAATGACACATGCAAAAGCAGCTTGATTTCTCAAACCTAGTGACCGCCACTGGAAACTGGATGTCCATCTGCATTTACACACATTTCAAAAGGATAATCCACCTTTTTTCAGTGGCACTGCAGAAGCAATGCCCTTTTTGCCCCTCTGCTCCCTGCCCATGTGTGTCATTCCCCCAAGCCTCCTCACTGCTTTCACCCAAATATAAAGGAAGATCTGCTTCATTACATTTGCTTGCATTAATTGATGTTTAAAAAAGTCTGTTAAAAATAAAGCCCAGCAGTGACATTTTTCTTTGCTAAAGCACGATAGCAGCACATTACAAACATTACAAAAAGGTCCCCTGATAGGACTGTGAAGTTCCACTCTGGCAGTAAAATGCATCTACTGTATGTTCCCTGATTTATTTTTTTTTAAATTTTATTTATTTATTTTTTTAATGCATGATAGGTCACGAATGCAGATAAAACTCCCCATCTCAGCAGTGGGGTTGCAATACCAAATGAGAGAACTGGATGGACACAGTGTATTTTTAGCATTTGTTTTACCCCGGTCAAATGAGTGATCCTGTTTACCGGTGGCAATGACGCTCACAGCTATTCAATCCCAGCTTGACATTTTCCCTATGGCTGCACCTCTCTTGCTTTTGCATGAGTTGGGTGGTTCTGAAGGATGCAACACTTTGTGCCCAGAGGTCCTTTTGACATTTTAGAACAATGCATTCATCAGGCTGCTGGTCTCCTGAGGTACAACCGGAGCAATAGAAAAACTAAGGAACCATAGAACCCAGCCCACTCACCCATTCTCCAAGAAATCTTTCCCTATGCCAGCTGACATACTGGTTTCTGGGAAAACAGTCTCAAGCCAAGTAAAAGAGTGCATTGCCTTCAGGGAAGGTGCATACAGATACTAAATTAGGCCTGGCAGGGTTGCAAAAGTGGGGAGAAATAGAAACAAAGGGGTCAATTGTTTTCATGTCTCTGGTGTTGCCTACCAGGATAAATATAGCCTCTCTTCTCTTGCCTCTCTCTGTATTCAGGGCTTTGTAAAATGGCCTGAGCATCTGCAGAATCAGGCCCTTAATCCTGCTGCTTGCATAAGCTTTACCAAATCCTTAATGTCCAGTCACTTGAATCTTCTCAACAATGTATTTTTCTAGACCATCTGGAGATGTCTGAGAGCAAAGGAGATGTGGGCAAGTAAGTGATTCTCTGGCTGTAACCTGTCTGAGTTTGAAGAAATGAGAAGAACAGCAGGATATACTGTCACCTGGCCTTTTTACCCATTCCCCACAGCTCTCGCTATATTCCAGGTGGGTGGCCCTAGCCCAGAGAACCTCTCTGTGTGAGGACAAGCAGCCAGAAAAGAATGTGACTGGGAATACTGAATAAAGCACACATATTTGTGCCCTTTTCTCTGAAACAAATAGTCACTCCAGGCAAGCATGGCAGAACTTAGATGTTGAAGAGGACACAAAGCTGGACAAGGTAGAGCTGTGCAGGGGTCCTGACAGCATTTCTTCAAAGCACAAGAGCCCTGTGACAAAAGATAATGGGACATTGACTGTGACTCCAGAAATAGGTGTTCAAAGCTGTGAGCTTTAGAGGAGCCCAGAGGTAGGGATAAAGGAATCTCAACAAGGGAGCATAAGCAGGGTTAGATAGAAATCTTTGAAAATGATCACAGGATGCTTATACTTGAAAAAGGGGTAAAAGTAACACAAATAAATGTAAGTAAACCACATTAAATTAGTATCCAAAATCAGCTTGGTGGCTGCAGTTGTCTAGTCTGAGGAAAACCAGCATGGTTAAAATGAAATATCACTTGGCTTCTAATAAGAGTACTGGCTGTAGAGGTGGAAAGAAATGGAGAGATCTTTGAGATGATGAGAAGGAAAAAGCAGTGGGATTTAGAGACGGGAATGGGTGGATTAACGGAGCAAAAAGGAGCCAAAAATAACAGTGGAGGAATATTGAGAGAGAACATTACTGACAGGTGTCTGCCAGTTATAATTATATATCTCTTCTAATGCCAGTGTTATATTAGACTCTATCTTAACACAGATATTATTTCTGTCTTTGAAGCTCCTAATCAAAAGAGAAGAAGAAATACTTTCTCTCTTTTACAGGACTTAACAAAATCAAACAGTGAATGAAGTATGCTGCAGAGACAGAAGCTGTAAAAACAACAATATGGATACATGTGTATTAGTAAAAGATACATGCATATGCATTTCAAATTGCATATAGAAATGATGCTTGAACTGCTACTTAAGCAGGATTACTCCTGAAACCATAGCCGGAGCAAGTCTCTAATATCAACTTGAATGAGGAGGAGTAGGCATTTTTCCCCTGATCCAAGCCTAATGGGGCTGCACAGGAGAAGAAGAGGTGATTTTATGTGAAGCTGGTGAATACTTTTTTCTGTAGGAGACTGCAGTCAGCTTGATTGTTGTGTTTTACCAGCAAAATAACTGCAGCCACAACCAGCTACAATTAGGTACTTAGTAATGTGTTAATAGGTAGCTATGCACACAAAAATGAAATCCAGTCAAGGCAAGCTGAACTTTGATCCTCAACCTATCTTTTGCAAAGCAGCACCAAGGGACTATGTTTTTTTCTTAGCAGCTTTCACAGTGATACTATCACAACAATTAGTGCTTTTGAGACATGCTGGTGGGATTGACAGCTGGCTGATGACACAGCACAGCCTGGAGACTGCCATTAGATCATCACTATTGACAGGTTATCTGCTCGCTCCTCACTAGTGAAAAGTTATTCTGTCTTTTGGCAATTGCAGCTTACTTTTTTTTTTTTTAATGAAAATACAATTTTGTTTTATTCACACCTAAGTTGATAACACAACTGCCCCCAAAATGTGTTTCACAAGGGGCAATCCTGACGTTTTACTGCCATCACTATAGACACCCTGCAAATATTTTTAAGGCAGATTTTCTCATCACTGTATGGAAAAAAAATGCTGGAAGAGAATTTTCATTAATCCTTTTAACTGCTGGGTAAGCTGTGGAAAACGGGGTGTGTGCATACATACGTGTATTTGTTTCCACGTCAAATTTACAAATCTAAACTAAGTTGCAGGGAACTATGGTAAAGACCAGCAACTGTAGTACAGGGAGAGCACCCCAGCTGAACAGAAGGAGAAGATGAACACAAGTTACCCGGGATTAAAAACAAGCAAACCATTCTGCATGCACTGGAAAGCAAGAAATAGTTGCTTTTCCCGGATTTGTGTTTCCCAGTTGATTGACTGTGTCCAAGAATGTACATGTACATTCTCTCCCAGGTCCTATTTTTCTGTTCTCTTCTACAGAATCTGTAATGTTTAGGAAGGGCTGAATCACAGCACATAATTTTTCCTGTCTGGGAACATTGTACAGATTATTGTCTTCCACTCAACTGCATTCTCACAAAGTCTAGAAGTACAGCTGTCTTTGAGCCCTATCTCCTCCTGTGACATGAACAAACTTGGAAGACTGACACTCAGACATGTACTGTGGCCATGTGACCGCTGCACAACATGGTACCCTGAAGAAACAGGGCTTCATACATACTCTGAGCTTTCTGGCTTTATTAGTAACATAAACAACAGCATTCTACGTATATATCATTTAGTTACTGATCACTTTGGGTCAGGTTTGGGAAATAAAAAACCTCTGCTGTTCCAGGTGCCCCAAGGACTGTCCCTCTATTGCTACCTGCTACAAGCCCCAGCCAGTGCTGAGCAGCCTGGCTGATCCCAGGTGACCCTAGCACTCCTTCCCATGCATCACTTCACAGCACAGGGGAAAAGAAAAACCCCAAACAGAGCATGTTTTTCACAGACAGCCTGGCTGACATCCTTTGAGCTCACCTGCTGTAAGACTTGGGATATGAACTCACTGTTACCAGGCCAGCATGCAGTGATTTACCAAGCAAGACAAGTGTTATTTCCTTTGCAAAGCGAGCACTCAGAGTGCCTTTGCAAGCATTTGGGGCAGGGGCTGCTTTTTGCACATCTTGGTACTATCACTGGGTGTTATTGTGGTGCTGGTTCTGGGCTCTGCACTAAACTTCAGTAAATTCCCTGAATGCTGGTCTGGTTTTCCCTACCAATACAATAACGGTAGCCAAACCAACGGCTTCTGCCTGTATGCTCCACAATGCCTCATGATCACACTGAGCTCCCAGTGGATACCCAGCATCTCACACCTGGCTCTGACACCCTGCTGAACGAGGCCCTCACAGCAAGACTCCCGACTGACCCTCTTGCTTTCCAGGACCTCAGAACAGGGCTACCCAGGATAGAAGAGCTATCAAAACACTAAAAAGACAAAAGCCTAAAGCAGCAAAATGCTAAATCGAAACAGGCCATGGGCACTGGCCTTTGCTATCAGTTATGGATATGAGGCACTGTTTCACGATAATATCTTGAGTAAAATCCCTTCAGCAGAATGAGACACTTCTTTCCGTGGGGAGTGGGCAGGGAGCTAGAGAAAGGCTAATGACTTTCAAAAGTATTAAAAAAACCCCTCTATCTATCTATCTATCTATCTATCTATCTATCTATCTATCTACCTACCTACCTACCTACCTACCTACCTATCTACCTATCTACCTATCTACCTATCTGGATAAAGAAAAGTCTAATGCTTTCTAATTTGGAGAAAACATCTCATGGAAGACACTAGACAGTAGCTAGGGGCCTCTGACTGACAGCTCTTGGGTCTTCTCTGTACCTTTGATCTGCATTATGAAATGTTAATGTCCACCACGTCAGGACTTGTTACATAAACATACCCTTTCTCTAGCTGCTCAGTCCTGCCCGTTGCAACTTCCATTCATATTATCCATTTATATTTAAATGCTGACTTGGAGCTTATACCCAGAAGCACTGACATTTTTTAACAGGAGCAGCTAAACTAGGGTAAACTGCTAAATATAATTTATTGATGATAAAGAGCTTGGTTCAGATTAAATTCCAGCAATTTAATAATGAACACATTCACATCCTGCATCCGGAATATGTATATGTATGTGTTTTCCCCTCCTCATTTAACTGGGAGAAGGGGGTCTCGGAATCTGTGATTTCCTGTTGATTAGATGTGAAGCAACCACAAGCACATATTTTTGATATCTCTATTAACAGACTGTTCATGTCTAACTGCAAAACTTGGTTGCACTTCTCTCAACATCTTTGCCCAAGACAGACCAGTAAACACAATTCCTCTCTCTATAATTAGCCTTTTCTCTAAGGGCCCTGAAGTAAGTCTGCATGCCGTAGATTTAATATCCAGTGCTATATCCATATGTGCTGCCCTTGCCTGGTCCCAGAGCATATAAACTCCCCTATTAGCAGCCTTGACTGCTTAATTATGCAGATTTTTTTTGTACCCGCCTGCCTGTAAAATTACTGTGTCTAACCTTTTTTTTCTCCCTCCTCTTTGCACCATGCTGGCCATTCTAATGAAATCGGCATAGGGGAAAGGGCCTGATTTGCAGTTATGGAGGCTGGATCGTACTGGCAATCTGTCCTTAGTGGGAGTTACAAAAGAAGTCAAATGCCTTCATCTGGTTCTCCCCTCTCATCCCCAAGGTGATTGAGTTCACTTCCTGATGCTTCCCAAGTTTTCCTCGGGCTGTCCAATCAGCGCATCCACCAGGGAGCCCAGCCTAGCTTGCAACAGTCTCCGTATCTAGTTACAGCCCCACCAGGGACAGTCAACTATCCACCCCCAAGCCTTCAGATGAAAACCTTTTCTAACAAGGCCGCCCAGCGCCAATGAAATAACACACATCTGCATATCCACTGGGTCCCATGTTTCTTGTGCTCATGGATTATGTATCTTGCAGCCTCTAATAAAGAAATGCAGTTCTTTGTTTAATGTTTATCTTGTGCTTGTTAAGCAAATGCTAATGTTGTATCAGAATGCTTTAGTGCTATTTGGGTTTTTGGTGATTTACTACAAGACAATCTGCTGTGAAGTAAATTTAGAGGGGAGGGGGAAGGAAAAAAAAATAACATTCCAGCTTAGAGGGAGTGAGAGAGAGAATGGTTTGACAGAGAAGGAGCAAGAGGCAGAGGGAAAGACGGAGAGTGCAACAGCTCCCAGCATGACTTCCCTAACCCCCGGCTGACATGCCCACTTCATCACTAGCCGGTCCGATACCTGGAGGTACAGAATCAACCCACTATGCTTTCCAAAAGGGATGAGATGATAACTTCCCCTTCAGTGATAAGGTAAACAGTGTCCTGAAGGGTAAACAAAAAATAAAAAAGCCCCTTTTGTTGTCTGCCTTTGTGCCCTGATGGTTAGCACTGTGCTGTGTTATTCACAGACCACAGGGAAGCCCTAGATTTAATTGTTCATGCCTGGCTCTGCTAGAAATAGGCAAAAGAGAATATGAGGTATTCAGAACCCCCTTTTTCAAATTATTTTTTCTTCCCTCCCCCCTTAGGGAGGGGAAGAGAGGAGATTTGGAAGCTGATGAACAAATGAATGTCCTCTATTTACCCTTTGGCAAGACAGAATATAGACATCCACAGAGCTAAGTGCTCCTGTTAGTCTCCACTCAATTCCTCCAACACTGTTTTGAAAGAAGATGTAAGTTCTGGAGTTCTGTTTATTTTTCTTCTATGAAATGGATCAGGGTCAATAAAATGCAGATCTCCAAAAGGAGGAGAGTTGAGTCCTAACTAGAAATGCAGCTGCCCACACACCCCCCTTTCATGCCACAATATACTTTTTAGCAAACAGCCTTTGTCACAAAAGCAGTTGATTTTAAGGACTGCATGAAATAAAGTTGCACAAGGTTCCCTGGGTCAAACCAGAATTATAGCTTAAAACAATTTTGTGGATGAACAATACTACACCTTCAACATGAGGGAAGCCCAAAAGACACCGACGGATGTCGGTATGGAGATATCTTCTGGAATCACGGAGCTGTTGTGCAGTAAGGCAGTAAACTACTGTTTATTCCCTTTGCACACACATGCATTCTGAGCACATGAATATCCCATGTATTGCAACACTCCTATTCTCTGAGTGTACCTTGTACCCTGCTGTCCAAGAGTGTGACAGTACGTGAATGCACGAAAATGCTACACTTACAGATGTACACAATTACTAATTGCAAACACTCAACATTTTTAAACCTTACATTGTTTATTCTGAAAGAGGAAACTGGCGGTAGAGTAAGCTGCTGCTCAGTTTTCTGGACTGAGAACAATGGACATTGAAAGTCTTCAATACAAAAAATGAAGAGTATGAGAAATGGTGAGGAGAAATTACATGAGGTTTTCTGCCTTGTCCCCTTTTTATGTGCCTTGATTTTCATTTCAGTTAGTAAGAGGGACTCCACTTTTTGAACCCATTCAAACCGCTATGTTAGCTGCTGAAACTGCTGACAAAATGTGCCTCTTCATAAATACAAGTTGGGTATTTTGGTGCTATTTATTTAGAAGGAGCTGAATTCTCATTTTGAACCAAAAATCTACTATCATCGAGTAGATTCATCTAAGATCATATTTGCTCCATTAAAGTGGAGGAATCTGTCTCCCATTAGCTAGCTCAGCCCTCTAAATAGCTTAAGAACACAAGCATCCTGTGTTTTTCTTCCACTGCCTTCTCCTTTCCCTGCTTTTCTTCATCCAAACAGAGTAAATTTTCATCTAGGTGGTATACTTAATTTTTTTGTATTTGAGGTATTACTATACAAAGCCACTGTAAGCTCCACACACTCTGCTAATGCACCATTTTTTACTGGATACAACTCAAGGTCTTGACTGTAATCTTTTAAAGCCCCTAATGACCTAGGGTTGGGCTGCATTTGAGACTTTCTCTCCATGTAGAGTCCACCAAGAAAATTGAGCTCAATAGGAAAAGCAAACCTGACAGTGTTCCCATTTAAATCCTTCAGAGCAAGGGAGCTTCTCCATAAGCTAACTGTAGAATCCGTATCTGACCTGCTGACTTCAGCCAACTCTACACAACAGCATCATCACCATGAACTGGCTGCATGGAAACCCTGTCAGAGACTTCATTTCCCTCCTGCAGTCTCCATCAAAGCTACCTTTGGTAATCACTACAGCTGAGAACACTGCTCAGCATAAATTAAGAAAGAGGCTCAAGGACACAGTGAGTCTGTGGTGTATATATGCTTGGCCTGAAATACTGGAAATCTTCCACCTCCAGCCTGTGCTTGATAAAGAATGGCCATTGTAAATAGGAGGCTTGACCTAGTGACTAGGATTTGTTCACCTTACTGCAATTGTAAAGTCATTTTCACTAACCGGTCTGTGTTTTTCCAGTTTCCACACCAACAGATTCTTATTACACATCACTAATGCATGTGTCCCTGATAGCCTGCAGTTCCCCTTGTATAGCTAGCCATGCTTTTCTTCTGTGTGGTATGATAGCAGCAGATATAGAGTGGGAGATGTGAGATGCTCCTTTGTTAAATGCCAACAATCCCTGTCTTTTTTTTTTTTTTTTAAGCACCCGAGAGTTGTACAGATATTTTCCAGAAGCATTTAAAAAGCTTCTCTTAAAAGTCAAAATTGACTGCTATGGATCTAAGCAGGAAAACTGCACAGGTATCTAACCATAGTAGTGATGAAGCTATATCCTAAATACCCCTAAGTACCTGCTTGTCTATTTTGTCTTGACAGATCATATCATAGAATCATTGAAAATAGAGTTGGAAGGGACCTTAGAAGGTCACCTAGAGCATCCCCCTGCCTTAAGGCAGGATCAGCTACGCTGTACAATTTAGATGACCTCAAACTAACGAAGCAGAAAGGATGATGGCTAAAATGCCAGTGGATTAAGCCCAGTTCTGAATGTATTGATTACAAGGAAAAGAGCATTTGAAATCTGCTGTAACTGTGCAAGAGTCAAAGAAAACAGGTAGTTAACAAGCTGGTTAATCCAGGTTGTTTGCTTCAGGTGATGGAGTCAAGTGCTTCTGACTGTGAAGAATTATTTTCAGGATCTAGTCAGATCCAGACAGGTTTCTGGTGGCTGTGCAAGCTCTAAAGGAGATACAGGGGTGTTTGATAGCTACCTGTCAGAGTCAATTTGCAAGAGTCACCATGAAGTCTTGAGTAATAGTCTCTAAGAATAATGAGTCTTTTCTGCTTGAATTTCAGCCTGTGATGTTTCCCAAATTTCTGGAAGTGACAAGACACACACAATAAAGCCTAAGAGTCAAATCCAAGTGTCTTCTACATAAAGAACTGCTGCTTTCTCAATGTAAGATACCAATGACCTAAATATGACAGAGGAGAGGGTCCAAAACTTGCCACCTTTGACATTTACCTTCAATTCTGGGACATTATTGGTGGAGGATTCATGGGGTGATTCCCCTCCATCCCTGACCTGATAGGTCACAAAGGCCTTCACTGCAAGATCCTGCTCTGTCATCAGTGATGTCAAGGTGCAAAGGGAGAACCAGGAGACACATAAGAAAAGCAACACGAATCACAGTGTATTCAGGTACCAGGGTAGACAGATCTGCAAACCCCCATCTCTTCTGATTTGAACTGGGAAAAGTATTTTACCTAAGCATCTCATAAGTACTGATGAAGAGGGCAGAGGTGCCAGGCTAAAGCTCCACCCAAATAAACTGCACTCTAAGTAACAAGAAAAAATGTGTGGAAGTACATTGGCAAACGATTATTAAGGCTTACCTTCTAAAGCTATTTATTTGGAGAATAAGTGTCTGTATTATCTGTTCAGGTAATAGTGATGACTAAGAGCTCTTCTCATCACTTTTGCTTAGCAGGAAGACTTATATTTTCACAAGCATATGAGCTGACAGAGATGCTATCTGCCTTTGCCCCTGGAGGTAAGATATTTGCACCTATGGGGCTTTCACTGCAGGCCCACGCAGTAACTGGGTACTGTAGACAATAATCCTTGAAGAACTGCAGTGTGTGACTACTGATTTCTAGGTAAAATTCAGCATGTTGGGCTTAAGTTTTAAAGCCCTAGCTGGTTTGAACTGAGAGACAGCATTTTTCTTCATAGAAAAGGTGACAACTGTGGTCAGAAATGCTCCGCTCACCAGCACTATTCTGGCACAACCAGGGCAGTATTAATGCCAGGAGGTTTTGTTCAGGGATTTATAGATTTAGACTTTATTATCCAAAAGAGTTCAACAAGACTGGAATCTGGTTGCTTTTGGAAATGGCCTTCTGCGAGAAGCTGGTTGGCAATAAGAGAGGTTCATGTGGAAGGTCTGTAGGACAAGACTCCAACTGGGTAACATTCTGGAACTGGGAAAGGTTTATGTGGTTTTGTTAAATATTTAGGAAACTCTATTCTACTTTTGTGCCATGAAACATGAGAGCAACACAAAATCAGTTAATTACACTGAAATACAATGTGAGACTTCAGAATGGCAGAGCAGCCTCACAGAAAGAAATCCTCCCTTACCCACCTCACTCACATTTACAGCACTGAGGAATCAGCAGATTGCAGGACAAGATTCTCCTTGACAGTTTCTGAAGTGACAGAGATAATCTGTAGAGTGGGCTAAAGTGAATTGTGCAATGTAAAGGAGAAAACACAATTATTGACCAATCACCTCAAATCCTCGAGTACATGATACCTGAACCCAACGATGCAGTGGAAAAGCTGTTTAATGATGGCATTGGTCATGCTGACAGCTTCAGAAATGATGAGACAGTACGTATCAGCAATGTTTGTATGAGTGTCAGTGTCTCTGTGCATGTATTTATGAACACATCTTCTCTGTTGTCCCAGCTGTTGGCAGATTCTTGGAGTACCTGAATGGGATGGGTGGTATGTGGAGTGTGCCAAAGTGTGGTAGGAGGTACGATATTGTTAGGAGGTGATATTGGGTGGCCCATCATGGGTGTTCCAAAAGGAGAAATGCGAACAGCTGCAAACCCTATGCCACAATGTCGGAAGCAGAATTTTCTGACTGTACATTACAGCAAATGCAACTTCTTTCAGCTGTATAAGAAGTGTCAGAGAACGGCAATCAACATTGTGACAGTTCTTTTGTTTTTAGCTGAATATTTTTTTTTAAAAGACTACAAGCTTACTGCATTATTTGAACTTCTTTCAGTTTTAAAATACATGCTCTCTCATGCATTTTTCTTCCGGTCTCTGATGGGTCAGTCTTGGGAATTTTTTTTAATTTAAAAGCCCCATCAAATAAGGGGTTTTTTTCCCCTTTCTTGGAAAAGCTAATATTGGGGTTGAGGGCCAAACAATATAATGATGCAGTATTACTTGCATTATTCCTGAAGCTATTTGATTTTGACAAGCCCACATTTGGTAATTAACATGAGAATGCCCCCTTGGGCTGTTCTCCTGTTAGCTAAAATATCTTATAAATTACTGTAATAAAAGGAAAAAGTGAACACACTGCCTGTCAATGTTTCAACTTATCTAGCAGGAAGAGAAGACAATGCCATGATCTGGAAACACGCACACGCCAAATGGATGCATAAATTACACTGTCTATGCCCATCTGAACCAGTCACCTGTCTGTCAGTGAAAAATATACACATAATAGTGTGTAGGAAAAGTGCATTACTGTTTGTATGGTGTTTCTGTAGATATGGAACAGCATCTCTCACAGTCCACAGAGGTATTTCTAGCCCATTACCAGATAGAACAAACTGGTAATTTTTTTTAGTAGAAGCGGTAACCAGTGTGGAGTGTGTCAGATGGCAGCATTCACCTCTTCACCTGTTCTGTTAGGGGCCGTGTCCATGGGGCTGCCTGTACTTGGTACCATTGGAAATCCTGCTCCAAACAGTCTGAATGCCCCGTGTCTACCGCCAGTTTTGCAAATACACCCCTTTGGTGCTCTGAACTCAGAGGCCGACAGCCCAGCAGCCAGACTTACACGGCAATTTCTGCTGTCCTGTCACCTGTGGTATAATAACATCCTGCAGCAAACATAAAAATCCACTGCTAACATCAAGTGTATTCAAAACTGGGCACAAATATAAACCACGCAAACACATCCCGCATATCCCAATGCAGCAGGCTGAATGCCCTTATGCAGCCTGTTCAAAATAATGGAATTTGACATGAAAGAAAGTGCCTTGTATAATACTTCCTGGCAGGTACAATATTTTCCTTTATTTATGAATGCAGGTGCTGGCAAAAAAAACAGAAATGAGTGAAGGTTTTTTCCTTAGAAACATATTTAATTTTTTTTTCTCTTCTGATTGCAAAACTCTTAATGCAGAAGAGCAGAGAAACTGGTGGGGGAAAGAAGTCTATGCTTTATACAGGGCTTGTTTAGTCTCTTTATATGGTTGTGAAACTGGAAGTACAGAGGATGAACACACCAGACAAACTGACAAAGAACTCTCACGACTACTTAAAGGGTTTACTTCTTTCCAAAAGAAAGCATTAATTAAAAGCACCAAACATGCTGAAATAATCTCTGTGACAACTTATTTTCTAGGCTGTTTTGATCAAAGATTTGCCACCTTCACTAATATAAAGTACCAGATTGCTGCAAGAGCAATAGTTTTCAATTTCGATCCTTGAGCACCCTTTTTATTTTCCTGTTAGAGGCCTTGCAAAATCAATGCCTATAAATTGTAGACTTATTGATAAAAATTCTGGGGCATGCAACTGAATGTAGATCAAAAAATGCCTGTGTTTAATCCATTGCAGACATAATTTGCTACTATTACTGAATTTTAAAAGGATCTGATCCAAAGCAATGTCACGTTCCCAGCTCTGTGCCATAGCCTACTGACATTTGATCACAAATATGACTGCATTTTCCTTGTGACAGCTGGGGCACAATGCAAGCCAGCTGATCCAGTTCCTCCTGTAAAGAGCAGGACAATGTAGGAGGCTTGTTTGTCCCAAGCACACTGTGCAATTTTATACGTCAGGCTGCAAAGTTATTACATGCAGCCTACTAAAACTTACAAATGACCATTTCACCTTTGCTTTTTCTACAGCAGGCAAAAACCTAAGGAACAATTCTCTTCTGGATGAGTTTTCCAATGACTCGATGCTGCAGTCACCAGGTCAGAGGTAATGAGGGCTGCACAGCTTACAGTGCCACAGCTCCAGCTTGGTTAGATCAATGGCCTACAATTACCTACAAACAAGTCAGACACCAATCAATGGTTTGTTATTTCCTGTACGAGTTGTGCAGGGAAACTTTGCTAGGTCAGGGAAAATCACAGTGGAGGTAACGGCTGCACCTGCTTGCAGTGTCTATCATGCCAAAACACCTTATGAGTAACCTTGAAGATCCTGAAATATGGTTAGAGGCCACAGGGACAATCTGGGTTCCTCAGATGAGCCTGGTTTCTCTGGCTCAGCATCAGGTCCAAAGGCTACTCTGCCATTATAATTTGGAAAACCTAAAGGATGCTAATGAACAAAAAGAACCTAGCTCAAACCTCAGAATGTAAAATTCCAAACCAGGGCACATCATGGCACCACATCACAGCCTAGATCTGAAGTTTTATTTTTACAGCTATCATGGCACTAAAAACTGCAATATGAGCCAAATCCATTCCAACGGATTCATTTATTTTTGAGGGATGTCAAAGGTGCCAGATTGATAGCCCTGGCGAGCAACATTTTCAATTTCTCTGCACACCAGGCACAGCACAGGCAGCAGCAGTGCTAGCCTCCTGCCCGTGCTTCCCATCCAAGCCTAGGAGGTCCGGAGAGGGACCACCTAGATGCAGTACAGAGCTATCTCTCTATTACCTAGAGCTATCTCTCTATTACCTAGAGCTATTTCTGTGCAGTCAGCCTGTGTCCTCACTGCTGTGCTACAGTCACTGAAAGCACCACCCACGGCAGATGTGTTTTTGTGAGGAACATTTGTCTGCCGAAAACCGGAATGGGAACGAGACTCATTTGTGCGCAAGTCATCAAATGTCGAGGAGGTCTTAACAGCTGTGCTCACACTACCAAGGTGGTATGACCTGGCAGCAGTAACCTTAATGCTCCCATCCCTCATTATTAGTGTTGTTTAGTGCAGACAATGCCCTACCTTTGTATAAAGACACCAGACACAGGCAGTCTCGGACACAATTCCACCAGTTTTCTCAAACACCCCAGTTACACTCTTTCCTGCTCACACGTATGCCTGCTCCCTACCTTTTCGGTGATGTTTCTCGTGCTGCAAATGCCAAGGGATTAGCTAGGAGCAGCTCCTCTTTACAGAGCTATCACCCCAATCTTAAAATAAGGAAGAAAATAAAAGGCAAGGAAAACGGTTAGAGAGTGCCACTTGATCAAATACGCACATAACTAAGCTGACATAAACATGCCTCTATTTCCTGTAATACTTTTTTAAAAGTAGAGGAGCAGAGCAGGAGTCCTGCTGGATTTCCCTTAGCAACCTGACAGGAGCCCACAAGGTCAGCTAGCAGGAAGCGTAGAAAATTATACAGTGGGGAATTATCAGCTAAATTATTTCACTATACTCAGGATTTTTACTGTTCCTCCCAAGACAGTGGCCTCTTGCTACTTGCAATAGAAGCAAGAATAAAAGGACAGAAATGACAAAAGAAATATTAAAGAAAATGCATGTTTTATGTGCCTCCTGAAGACAGTGACTTTAATGCCCAACTCATTTTTTGTTGTTGATTTTAGATCAAAGGCCTGATCCATAGCTGTGGCTATCATGCACGAAAGAGGCTGTCTGTGTGCACGCAGCTGCACGTACCCACGCAGGTGCATGAAGGTGACTTAAAATTCACCTTTCCACCTCCCAGTTCTGCTGCTGTCTCTAACCAAGCCCATGCCAAGCTACAGCAACCTGGGGTCTACTGAAAACCCAGGCAGCTGAGAATGAGCTTGGGAGGTAGGGCTGCAAAACCTGTCTTTGCTGTTACCCCAGGATGAAAGGGGTAAAGTGCAAAGTTTCCCAGCTGAAGCACCATCACTTGAGGACCTACATCAGAGGAAGGCACAAGCTCCCAAGCCCACTTTGCCTGCTTTTAGAGCTGTTCATTGGGGTGCGGTGGGATGGAGGCTTTTCCCTGCCACCGCTGCTCTGCTCCTAGTACTAGATATGTCCTGGTTCTAGGGGAGGAGGAAGAGAAACCTGGAAGACCGCTCACAATGTGGCTCATTTCACAGACCTGTGAGCATGATTTATCAATTAACAGGTAATGAAAAAAAATTCCTTGCAATTAAAGCCTTGATTTTGCTCAAACGGGAAGCAGTACCATGCCACCGTGTACTCCTGAGAGAGACAGGCAGCTCCTGTCACTAATGTGGAGCACAGCTAATCTTAACAGATTCGCTGCAGGCCCCTTGAGAGATGCCATGTTGATGAAGGAAGATACAGTAGGGAGCCCCCCTCCCTCCCCACAGGGCCTGGCTGATTGCAAAGCTGACGGAAAGGTGGAGGGAACGTGTGCTCCCTGTTTCGTAGCAGAGTGGCAGAACTGTTGAAGGCAAAGGCAACTTCTGACTCCAAAAGATCATTTCTTCCAGGTTATTCTTTCATTTTTGTATCAAAGTGTTATCTATACTTTATTTTCTTTTTTCACTTGGGTCTTTTTTTATTCATTTATCTATTGAAACACTTCCCACTTTTAAAAAATAATGCACAGATGTATATTAGCTCTACAGAGTGAATATATATACATGTATGTACATATATGTACACATATACATGTGTGTATATATATAGATTTCAGCCTTGTTAAAACCACTCCCTATAGAGTGACTATACTTCTCCACATTCCTTTTCAGAAGTGTGAAGGGTTTTAATAGATTTCACAGGGTACAACGCCTAAGAATTACTCAGACAAAAATCAGAGCAAATTAAGGGAGATGTTTTTCTTTTCTGCTGCTTGAAAATCAAAAACACAGAGCACTTATCAGAGAAACAAAACCAAACAAAAAACACTGAAACAAAACAAAACAAAAACCCCAACAAAACAAAACAAACAAACAAGCAAACCCCAAACCAAAACAACAACAAAAAAGAAAATGCACAGCAGCTAGGATTTTGAAAATAAATCATTATGGATGCTAGGATTTTTTCCTTTTCCAGATAACTTAGTGGTAATATTGTTGGTTTGTGGCCTTACAAGCAGGGACTGCATATCTGAGCTGATGTGCCTCCCTTGTGGTGAAGGTAATAGGTTGAAAATTACCTCTGTTTAACTTGTATAGTATAAATCCTGTACAAGATTGTTTACAGACAACAGAGAATCACAGAATATCTTGAGTTGGAAGGGACCCATAAAGGATCATCAAGTCCAGCTCCCTTCTCCTCACAAGACTATCTAACACCAATAATATGATTAAGAGTGTCCTGCAGATGTTCCTTGAACTCTTGACAGGCTTGGTGCTGTGGGGAGCCTGTTCCAGTGATTGACCACCTGCTCAGTGAAGAACCTTTTCCTAATGTCCAATCTGAACTTCCCTTGACAGAGTGTCATTCTGTTGCATCCACGTGCCTTTGACTAAGTATTCACTTCTTGCACATCTTTGTCTATGTAGCAGGATGTATATGCAATTATGCTATCATACTGATGAGAGAACTTAGACTGATGGACTACTGAAAATAACATTACACTGATAATAGATAACCATAAATTGCTGACATTTGGAAAAAGAAACACACACTATGCTAATTTCTACATTCATTAAAGCATCGCCAACACATGTTCCCAACACCACTGAAAATCATCAATTTTTCCAAGGAGAAAAGGCTTTCTAGAGGCTGAGGGAGATAAGTAAACACAAAGAATCTGGGATACTCCTCTAGGTATATCTCAGCAAACCATGTGTGCTCACTGAGATTGCTGTATCACATACCAGAAGTGGCTGCAAGAAAGCATTTGTGTGGTTGATCAGAGACAAAAGATACACTACTGACATGCTGCAATCATAAGCCTGCTGAAACTGTGAAGAAGGTTTCCTACGCAAGTGTAGTCACATTCACAGCTCAAAACAGGAAGGAGGGCACAGGAAACAGACCACAGTGCTGCTGAACACTCATCTGGGGCTGTGGCAATTTGCCGGTCAGCATGAAAATGTTTTAAAGGTGTCTGAACAATTGAACTGGAGGAAGTACAGCATGTGGAAATTGAGTTATTCCAAAGAGTCATACCTGTGTAAAGGTGGAACAGACCGCAGAGTGGCCATTGGCCTGTGTGCTCTCGGAATAGCCATCTAATGCTAAAGACGTAGTTACAGCGTCCGTCTGACTTTGGAACACCACCTACTTGCGGTGGAAGGTCACAAAGCAAAGAAGACCTAAGAATGCCAAAAGGACTTAAAGTGGTTTTCATGGAAATCTGGCTTTACGATAATCTCCAATCATTAAGCTTTCTTCAAAGCAATTTCCAGACAGATTGCTAGTTATAAACAACCTGAATTTCAAGCAGAACCTGGGCAACAATTCACAGTGAAAAACGTATTCAGTGATTCTCCTTCTTTTTCCTGGCTACTACTTTTTACAGGTGGATTTTATATGTGTTTATCATTTTCAGCCCTTTGATAAATGTTCCAGTCAAACAAATTTTATTCTTGCATTGCTCATGTGGTTGTATTGTAGAGGGTCTTCCTTGCTCTACAATGCTTTCATTAGACAGTGCCGTCTGGTTTTAGCTTTACTGATTAGCAGGGCAGGTATGACCTCCTCTATTTGCACCATGGTCTGAAACAGGAAATCAGTAATATGTATTGTGGTGGGACTGTCAAGGGAACAGAAGAACTGAAATGTTCTTGGCTTTCATGGCAGGAGGATGCAGAGTAGGGCATCTTGAGAGAGGAGGTCACTAGGGATAAGTCGTAGCTGGTTTTGTCTTACCCTTACATTGCAAAAAGAAGATGGGGGTGGGAGGAGTCATTGATGTGAGATCTTCCTTAGGAAACTGAGAACAACAAGTATGAAACTCACAATAGGATAACAAAATCTGTGAAATTGGTTCCCACCATCAGTTGCTTTATGGCTAATGGCATTGGTTCTTGCTCCCTTTCAACTTCTTTCTGCGCTATCCCTGTCCTGTCTTGCCTTCTCTCGACTGTGATGGCTGTAACATCTAAACCCAGTTTCATTTCCTCCGAAAATACTTTGTGGTTATGTGCCTGAGATTACTTCTCCATTTGTTTTGTTTGCGACTGTGGCAAACAGGACCAGGACTTCAAACCCGGTGTCTAAATTCACCAAATTGTGATTCAGTATTTTTATAGAAAATACAGTACCTCAGAATGAGGATTCTCTAGTACATTACTCCTAGGAAGACAGTATACTTCACTTCCAAACCCCTCTGTCCAACACGTTTCTCTAAATTACGTGAATTCCCCAGCTTCCTAGCACAGCTTTTAAGAAGGGTTGCTCTCTGCTTACTAATCAGGCATGTGAATGGCTTTCCTTAAAGAAAGAAACTTTGAAAACACATGAAAATCTACTGAATATCAATCATTATGGAGGTCCCTTTAAACTCTGTCATAATACTCAAGAGAAGTCTTCCTGCTGAATTAAAATCTGCAGTTTCAAATGCTCAACCTTCCTTTAACTGCACTGACTCCTCTCTGTTTTCCTTTTGATTGGGGTTGATGATTTTTTTCCCTAGAGATTATTTATTTTGGACACCCCTTTAACATGGTCCCAACATTTACCTTGCTTTTGTGTTGAAACAGATTTTTTTTTGTCCTGATATTCTTCCAGTTAAGAGTTTAGCTAAAAAAAGATAAAGAAATAAATTCACAAAAATCACAAATGCTCCCATACTCTGAGAAATTTTAAACATGTCTTTGAGCACTCTTCAAAAGCAAGGGATTGGCATCTCCTAGGGAGTGAAGCTGAGTCCTGGAAGGGACATAACAAAGGGTGAGTAGTGGTGTAAACTTCCCTCTGGTTCTCTACTAAAATACGTAATTCCCGATCTGGGCCACTCCCAGAGATAAGAGAGCAATTCATTAGGTATGGGTGACAATTTCCCCTTCCTATTACCCACCACTGATAGGATCAGAACCCTGGGAAGGACTTTAAGAAGCTGATCCTTTTGTCCCCGGGAAGGATTAACTCTTTCTGTGTCATTCCTGCACAGACATTTGTTACTGATCTCTTTCAAGCAGAACCAAGTGCTACAAGGTCTTCTGAGGTGCCCAGAGACAGATGCAGCCCGATAGCCAGACCTGCCAGCATATCTGGCCATTTGCAATGGTTTTCAGGCTGGCTTAGTGGCCATACGGTTGTTTGGATGGTATCTCCATGGGATTTATCTTCCACCTTCAAAAACAACCAACCATGTGAAAGGCTGCCAAATGCCCCAAATGTAAAATCTTTACACCAAAATTCTTTGTGTAGGACATAGTGATTTATTCTTGGCTATTTCTAAAAAACTGTGAAAGGAAAGAATATTAAACCTCAGTTCAGATAATCACAATTTGAAAAACAAAGATAATCCAGGGTTGTATTATAATTTTTATAGGTACAATTTGTACCTATCTTTCAGTAGATGAGAGAGGTGGCACAGGAGAAACGGATCATTAAACAGTAGTGTGAAGCCAGGGAAATTAACCAGCTGCTGTGAAAGCCACCTCGCTCCGTCTCTGAGCGCGCGACAGACACGGCGAGAGGGAGGGAGGGAGGAAAAGAGAGAGGTGCCAATTGTACCTATAATGCAATAATTAAAAAAACTCTGCCTACTATCTTGCCATAACGGCTCGCACAGGTTAGATCAAAGAGACGCTGCTGCTGCTCACAAAGGGGCTTCTCTTTGCATAAATATGTGCGCTTGCAGGTAGAATATTCCAGCCAATTCAAAGCTCTAATATATAGCCAAGGGTAGCCTATAGAGGCCAGAATGCATTCTGTAGGGTTCTCTCTCTCCTCTACCCACTGCACAAACTGTCTTTGAAAAAGAGGAGGTGATGAAACAAATAGTAGAAAAGGAAGGGTGGTGTTTGCACGACGAGCATCTCCCCAGGCGCGTGGAACTCCCTACTCATGGCTTACCCCATGCTGCACACGTGGTGGGTACACAACGCCACCCAGCACACTTCCAAATACATTGGGTCACTATCAGTTAGCCCTAGGAGGCACAGTTCCTAGTCCATATGCCCCACTCTGAAAAGATCCTTTTGCACTGAGTCAAATGAAGGGGCTATTTCCATCACTTAGCTGCTGTGGCTCCAGCTCTAACAATAAAAGACGGAACAAAACACTTTGAAGAAATAACATATGCATCCTTGGGTTATTGTGCCGAAGAAAGAGATAAAACAGGAACAAAGTAAGAAATTATATTGTCAGAAAAAATGTGAACTTTTTGATTGGGGATGACATTTATTTTAAGTGTGCAGTGACGGCAGGGAATCTGTCAGGGTAAGACATGGCAGAGGTTTCAACGTTTGTTAAGAGCATCATGGGAATTTAACTAAAACTGTTAAAACTGACACTATTGGCTTTTGTTAACACATTAGGCATGGGAAAAGTGCCAGTCAGCATATCCTCCATAGCATCAGTTCAGTTAAATCATCTGGAAGATGCATAAAACTGGGTGTGATAATAAATGCGACGTTTTCCACACATGGATAGAGGGAGCAGAGAGGGACAGGACCATTTTGACAAGAACAACGAGATCACTTTTAAAAACCTGCACCTGCTTTGTAATTTAAACGCATGCAAGAGGGAGGAAGGATTTTCAGAAATGTTTTTTTTCTTTTAAAGACAAGTGAAACAAACTTACTAAGAGCAATACAAATGGATTCTGAGTAAGTGCTTATAGTAGAAAATAACTTAATACTAGAGTGTATATTTATGGAATTGGCTCGAGTACAATTAAAGCACTGTCTAAAGCATTCCACTTTAAAACAGACTCAATTACCACTTCATAGTTTGGCTGGCAGACCAACAAAAACAGAATGCCAGCCATTTACTCGCAAGAACAGGAGATACATTAATACAAATACAGTGGTGCCACTGCCAGAGGATTTGAACAGAGCTCTGTGGACCTGAATCTCCAGCAAAATATCCCACTCAGAGGCAAAACCCCAGATATCTGTTTGCTGAGTGCATATACCAGACATGAATGTGTTAAAAGCCCCCCACCCTACTATGAAATCTCCTTACACAAATAAACGCTAAGGATGACTCAAAGCTCTGCATTCTGATAAGGCAAAGTGTATTACATAGATCTAACCATCTCTATATGAAGAAGCATGTGAAATGGATACATTTTGCTGTGCAACCATCTGTGACCAAGCAATAAGCAAGATCTAAAACTACTGAGTCAATCTCATAGTAAAATAAACTGATCAAGAAATGAAGGAAAAAAAAAAAAACCAAACCAAAACAACCCAAAGAAAGAAAAAAGGGCTTCTTTGAACCCCAAAAGGTGTTTATGAGATTAGAAAATAATCAGGCTGAATTCACAATTTCTGCTATAAATGAGACACCACCAGATAAAGACCTTTTAAACAATTACTTTGCTATTTCCGGAGTGCTCTGACTGCAGCACAGCCATTTGCTCTTAGAATGACCAGTTTTACTTTTCTAAAGTTCTTATGCAGAGAAGTTTCTGCTCATCTGCTGCTGTCTGCTTCAGCTGATAAAACACAGATGAAGAATTAAGGATAAAAAGACAGAATGTGGCTGCCAAGAGATGTTCTTTCTGCCATTTGAACACAACCTCATGTAGCTTGATCCATTCAGCATTTACCTAAGTGCTGCATCTAAGAAAAAACAGAAAGTGGTAACATATGGAAGCTTGGGTAGTAACCAAAAGAACAATATTTTTTGGCCACACGAGCAGAGCAGTACGACGCCTCCCGACTGGTAGGAAAGTGAGAGCAGCACAGACATAACCTCATTACATACTGGAGACTTCCACCTTTCGAACTTTCAGCAGACTCATTTCTTAGAGCCTTCAAGCTCTCTCATCGATCCGCAGCTATTGCTATGCACAGGGTGGCCTCGAAGGGCATGACACCTGTGGTATAATGCCATGTGTCTCAGAAGGTTTTATTATTTATTTTTAAATGAAATCTAAATAGCTATACATAGTAAGGAAATGGTTTTCACAGGAACTAAAGGACTGATTTAATAAAGATTACGGTCAGAGATTACTGGCAGCTACAAAGAAATGCCAGACGCTGAGAGGTTTTCTGTACCGCCAATCGGTAGGACATTTACAGATGCAGGAGAAAGGGTCTGATTATGTGTATCACTGGGAAACCTATAACTATTGCCAGCAAGAGACAGGCATCATTCCTATATGTCTTCATTTAACGCAATAAGGGCTAAGGAGAGAGGAGGGTCAAAGAGATGCAAGCTTACACTGCTACAAGCTATATTGTATAATAATTTAATTAATTAATTGCACACATTCCCAACCTTTAGACCTACTAATGTGTCCTCAGATATTCACAGAGCTTTTACTCATTGCAGAACCTACAATACCCTCTTTACTTAGAAGAAGAGAAGAAGGCAAGAAGGCTTGATTCCATTGCTGGAGAGATTTGTTCTTAATCTGCTAAAGGTTATGTTGGCTCTCTGTAGTAGCAGAAAATTAAAAATGAGGCTTTTATTTTTATTATTCCGCCACGTTCTGCTTCATCTTTTTTCCCTCATATTTTGATATACAGTAATCCTAATTATTCTGCAAAAGCTAAGCAGTTTTTTGGTAACTAACCTGTTTCATCAAATTAAAATCAAGTCCATGCAAACAGGCACACGGCAGAGATAATTCTGTTGTGATCATCAGGTATGTAAATACCCGCCGCACTGCCCTTTCCCTGACACATGCCACAGAAAGCTACCGGCTGGATCTGCCTCGGGGGGCAGCTCAGCTCTCCTGGGAAACTTTGAAAAATAATCGCCTTAATAATATGACAGGCCTGAACAATATGGGCCAGATCCTGCAGCTCTGCTCAGTGAGGAGATCTGCCGAAGCCCACTCCTCTGTGCGCAGCCAAGGACGTTTGGGCGGCAGCATCAGAGCTCTGGTTTCGGTGTATGTTTCATTACACTTCTTTTCTCGCTACTGGGAACAGACCGAAAATGGCCCAGTCAGCTGAAGGACTGCTGCAGCTCATTCCTCCCTTGAAATTTTAATCCAGTGAGTATGACACCGTGATAACGTTATGCCGATGTCACACGGGGACCACTGCAGTTTTGTGTAGGAAGCACGGCTCAGTGTGGATTCTGTGTTTTGTCCCACTGTCTTTGACAATAGGAAGAAAACACAGAAATGTAGAAAAACACAGAAATCACATGTCAAGCTGCTAATATATTTTTTCCACATAGAAAATGATCTTGCAAGGTAACTGTGAACTACGCTCAGCTTACAAAATGCTCCTCCTATTTAAAACATATTCATTTTTGATTTTACGTCTTGTTTAATGATACTAAAACCAGAGCACGTATCAGTCTTTTTAATTGTTTGGCCTTTTTTTGATGAAGGATGGAAAAGAAGGGTGGAAGAGAAAGACATAACAATTACTGAAAAGACTATGGGTAGCAAAAGTTGATATAATTACCTGCAATAAATTTGACTGTCAAGTTTCATGCTACTGAACTTGCAGTGACATTTTATGAGAAAATTGCTTGATTTTTTTCTTTCACTAATGTAACGCCATCATTTATTTCAATAAGGTAGTAAATATTTTCACTATTACATGAAACAACCTTTTGGTTGGTTTATAATTACAAGAATGTTGCTAACTGTATTCCTTGCTTTGTTTCAATATCCCTTGTCATTGCCATAGACCTCTCTGCCTCTCTTGTTTTTCTCAAAAGCAATTTAGAAAATGCTTGTATTTTAGACAAAAGGAGAACATTTGGTGAAAGAAAATTCATCATTAGGTATCTAGAGGTTTGTTAATAGAAAAGGCAACTCCCACAGTGTATCCTAGTGCTCAAGCCAGACACACATGCTCAGGACCAGCAAGCTGCCTTCACAGTGGGCCAAAAGTCATTATCATAATTTTATATTACATAGACTACATTGAAAATTTAATATATCCCAGCAAAAAGAGACAAAAGACATTTTGCATAATGCTTCTGTGAGCGCACTCTCTCTTGCTACTCTTTTAGCCACCCCATGCAGATAATCACACCAGGAAAAAGAAGTTCATTACCTAAGCCAAATCAAAATTAGGCTTTTCTTTTTGATAGGGAACTTCATTAGTAAGCCCTGTCTTATACAGCTGGGAGATTTGATGAATCTATCTTGGAGTAATAATTCAGCACAATCAGCCACATTTCTGCTTTAAGTTTTACGTCTTTGTTACAAAAATTGGAACTATACATATAGTGTGCAGTCATATATCTACAAATTCGTAGCCTATGTATTCTCATTTCACAGCGTTTAAAACATGCCAGAGTGGCAGCACACTATATTAGTAAACAGGTTCCCTCATTTCCATTGTCAAGGCTTCTAGGGACTAAAAGTCCTAAATAGTTGGAAAATGGATTTTGCTCCTTGCTGCAGAACCTGCAGTTAAACTACATTACAGAAGTGATTTCATGAAAAGGAGATTGTCTCCTCTGCCTCCATTTTCCCCTACTTCCCTTGTTAAGCCCTTTCCTGATTATGACCCGGACTATAAACCCAGCATCCTTGCTGAATTTCCAAGGCGGAGAAATGCACTGGGGTAATGTCCCATCTGTATTGCACTCAATTAATCTCTAAAAAAGACAAGAAATGAAAGGTTCTGCTATCTGTAGATACATGGTTACAGACAGGTAGGCACTGCTATGTAAGCAATGTATCAGTTGCAGAATCCAGCTGGACATCTGCAAATCACGATGTGGTTTGCGACAGTGACAGGATTCTGCTGTTCCAGAGCATGCCTGGTACAGGGCTGCAGGTGGCTGTACTCTCATCTGGGGCCCTTCTTTATGCATGTTTTCCCCCACAGACATGCCTGGATACTCTGCCCTCTTGTCATATTTTCAGTGCAGCAGTATTTTTCATTGTGATCACACAGAACAATCTGCAAAAGTCATATTCATACAGAATTCCCCAAATGCTTCACATACCAACAAAAAGTATCGCTGTCCCCATGTTAATGTTGTGACCAGCTGCATTTCACAGCAATTAAGTGATTTTCCCAAGAAGACAGAGGCAATCACTCGAAAAGCTGAGAAAAAACGGTAAAGATGGGTTGGTCAGCATCCCCAAAAACTATGCGCAATGGTCTCCTGACCAGCAGGAATTACTGTAAAACTCCCTTCAGGAGACAGAAATGTTTAAATATGCTACAATTACTGAAAAATAATTTTATCCATACCACATCTTTTTTTTTACAATTAAATACAAATAGCTCTTCAGATTGCAGAAGTGCCTCAGGGTGTGTCTCCAAACCAAGATCCTTTTCTACACCTATGGACATTCATTCCATTGAATACACACACACTTGTCTGTACTCCTGGTAAAGCTGGATTAGAGTGTATAAATGTATAAATACAGCCAAGGTTGTGGTATGGGAGGGCAAACACTGTGGTCCTGACACACAAGTCATCCACTTGTCAACACTGAGATGACACATCTGTACACTCCCGACGTGACTTAGATAAGGGTGTTGAAGCTTTCAGGATACCAGCAGTTCCCCCCTGAATACACATTTGAGAAGACACTTATTACTTACAGTTTCAGCTGTTCAGCTCTACTCATGAAAATGTCATTAAAGCCACGCAGGTAAGGTGGATGGACCCGAAAATCATGGGCTGTAGAAAAAAGGCAGACACCCTCTCCCCACCTCTGTGTGTCACTAGTCGGGGGGGCTTAGCTGCACCCTGGTGAGTGAGGTTGAAGCTGGCTTTCAAGGGTAGAAGAATTTACTGTACTGGGACATCTGGGTCCTAAATGGGACAAGAAGTAGGGGTGCTTCTCGCTAATTGACATCTGGAACTCAGTGCACTGGGATCTGGGGAGCTTTGGTGTGGACGGGCAAAGTCAATGGGGCCATGTTACAGGCTCCCTAAATCTCAGCATGGTGATGAGGCATCAATTGCCTTTTCATCTCTGACCAGTGAGGGGAACCTGGAGGCCCGGCTCTTCTAAAAAAACTGCTGAATTAATCCAAAACTGCTTATCCAAAGCTTTCAGGTGTCCCTTGGACCTCTAGATAAACTGGTTTATGTTGTACAAACAAATCTCATTTTTGGCTCAGAGCATTTTTGACAGCCTCTCAAACACATCTTAGGCTTGTCAGAGGTCCTTCATGTGACTCTCATAATGCAAAGCAGCCCTACATTTTGAAATATTTCCTTTCTTCTTGTTTTCATTGAGGGAAATCACAGAGAAAATCCCCGCAAATTGTCAACAGAAACACAGAAGAATGGCCGCGAAGAAACCTGTGTTTACTATCAAACACATAAACTGTGTGTATTTAGACGCTGGAGATTTATTACACATCCAAAGCCAAAACAGGCAGATTTACAATTATATCTCCCCTCACTTCTTTCAACGTGGATGGCATAAAACCCTTTCCACAACTGTTTAAATTCGAGTTGGAATTTACCATGAAAATCTGAAAGTTAGGCTTGATTTACATCTGGTCAGCAAGCTGAAATTTCAAATAAATGGATATGTACATAGTTAATCCAAATGCACCGAATCCAGTTCAGCTATTTTCTTTTTCACTAGATGTCCACATGTTATTAGAAGTACACAGCTAACCAGGTTTCATGCAGTAGACAAAATAGCATTGTGGGATTACATTAGTCCGACAGCTGCTTTATGACTATAGCTTCCAGACCAATTTATTTAATATTGATCTTTAAACAAACATCAGTACAAATAAATTTGAGCACTCTAGTCCTGAGATTTTGTATCCATAAAAGAGGCCAATATTCAGAGAAGCAGTTCTGCCTGTATTTCACTCTTTGATTCTGTTTTCTTTGATCCTACCAGGTATCAAATACATCAATGCCAAATTAAAACAAATCTATCCTGAGATAAAGCTCTGTTTATAATCTTTCGTGCAGAAAGAATTTTTCTATCAATAACTTCCAGCAAGCATTTTAACTGATCTTTTTATTGCTTTATTCTGGTTACTACAAAAGGCAGCAATGCCGTGTCCTGAGTATCATGCTAAACTCTCTCCAGCAGACCTGTCAAGGAGGGCTTTCAGAACAACGTGTTCTGTGTGAGAAACTGGACTGTTCACAGTTAATGACTCGAAGCAATTACCCATTTGTGGAGGTGCCAGGGTGCTTTGCTGAGGCCAGGTTTGCACCCCCCAAGGGGGAGGAGGTGAGGTGGATTAGCACAGGACAGAAAGGGAGGCTACACTCTGAAGTTTGAGGCTGGTAAGTGGCAGATCCTGCAAGGTGGGGTGGTGCTTTTAATCATGGTCATTGCTCTCCCTGACACACCTCCTTCAGCGCTAAAGCTCTCCTTGTTCCTCCCGGGGAAGGTCTGATGGGGCATAACTGGCTCAACTGACATCAGAGGCAGCTGTCATGTCTTAAGAAGATGTCATAAACCATCAAAGACCCCCAAAGCACCCCCAGACGTATTTCTGAGGCCTTCTACCAGAGGATTAAAACCTCCCCCCCTCCAGGGGTGGTACCTGTGGGTTCTCACCCGAGCTTAAGCGTATATTAACCCAACAGACTTTGTGTTTTGCGGGCTTCCTCCAACCCCAATGGATTAAGACTGTCACTTTGACCAAAGGACACCTAAATTGCAGCAATCAAGTCTTGTCACTGGATCCACAGGTGATGGTAGGTTTCTACTATTATCCTTTCTTTCTCCTTCTTTCTTTCTTTTCCCTTATACATATTCTTAAGCAATATTTTTATGCTGTCATATTGCCATATAGATATATTATTATGTCTATACTATTATAGATAATAATAACCAAAATGGCTACATATCTGCTTTGCATTGCCACCAAACTGTTCTAAAATAATATATACAATAGATATATTGTATATATTATGTATATATAAACACTGGTCATCTGTCCCAAGGGATCTATTAATAAGAACCTTGGTTACCCTTGCCTTCTGGGGTGGGTTGCAACTCTCCATCTTTCTGACTTCCATGTATTTTTTCTCCTAGCTACTTTCATCCAGCCTCAGGAACTGGCCCAGCTCCTGGTACCCCCTTGCTGAGAAAATTGCTGTGCCATGATACAGGTTTGGGAGGCTGATGTTTAGTCTTTTACGGGGCAATGGTTGACCATTTGGAGGAGGGGACAGCTGGGTGCTGAACATAAATAGGGAAAAAAAACTTAGATAGAGAAATAGATAATGAACCCTGGGATTAGACACTCAATTCAATTAGGCGGGTATATATAAATGTTAGGCATAAACTGATCCAACATAATTATTTGCATAGGACTTATTTGTGCCCTTCTTAGCTATGCTGAATGAGCACAGATACCAGATTCACTAGGGACACATCTTCCACTGGTGTGGAACTGGGCTAAAGTTCAAAAGTTTTTGGTCACAACTTACTCAGATCTGCCATCTGGCTTATGTGCACTGAGTTTTACGGATTATATCCATCTCCCAAATGGAATAAGTAGACATTTGTGTGTGTCAGAGAAAAAAAAAAGAAAATAAAATGAAAATCTGCTGTCTGTGTTAACCAGAAGAATGGCCATTCGAGTGGCTTGTGTACCCCTCTCTTTGGCAGCAGGCTGAGGGCTGTCGGCACTCCCAATGGTGTGCCTTTTGGAGGAGGGAATGTATCCCTTCAAAACTGCAATCTGCTTGACTCCAGTCATCCTGACTGGGGCTCAGGATGTGCCAAAACTCCTGCTAGGATCTGTGAACAGTACGTCTCGAAGGAAATTAGGGCTTTAAAAAACTTTGCTTTTGTTTGTGATTTGTAGCTGTTTGGGGGAGGAGAACAGCTATGGCAGGAGTGACTGATGCTGCAGCAGTACCCAAGGGCGGGACATCTTCATGAAGACGAAGCACCCTTACTTAAGACTAGTAGCTTCCAAATTAACATTACAGGAAGGACTGCATTTTCCATTCAAATACTATGTTTTGTGTTGCTATGCTTGAGACTGAGGAAGGCTTCTGCTTTACATGTCAATGTTCACTGATAGCTGATCACCTCAATGCGTCTGTGGTAAATTCCCAGCTAAGTAGGAGCAGGTTATGGAAAATACCATCTTATTAGTCTAAGGCATCGTTTTGAGTATATCATGAGCTGCAAGTTTGAAGAAATCCACTAACTATTTTGCTGGGTAGTGCACAGAAGGAAGAAGCCATTGCCGTGTGGTGAAATGTTTGGATACAGGCATCAGAAAAATAAATGCTGGGCAGCAGTACACACAACTAAGAAACTGGGGGAAAACTAAGGGCATTTTTAAAAGAGTAGTCTCCCAATTTTTGGAGACATATTCCTACCCTAGATTTTATTTATTTGCTTTTTTTGCTGTTTCCCCTGATCCTAATTTTAGAAGACACTCCCTCTACACGTCCTGCCTTTTCTGAAACTAGCAGAGACTAGACAGCATTTTGCAGGTGTAGACAGAAGAATGAGGAAGCTGCCAGATGTCCCACCTCATTTGGGTTACAGCTCTGGCTACCAGTGAATAACAGGAAGCAAAATGATTTTTGAATGAATTTGCTACCTATGGAGTTAGCAAAAAGTGAAGAAATAATTCACCAATTCTCTAAGTGACTTCAGATGCGTGATAAAATGAAAGGATAAATGAGCTATGAACTTGGTCAACAAATATTCTTTCAAATACATGATCAATAAAAAGTTGCGTCTTGTTTACGGTTACAGTTTAATGCTGCTGGTTTGTTGTGTTTGTGAGCCATGATTCCTAAAGCAAAGAAAACACACAAGAGGATTTTTTTTTAGATGATGGCACTAATGACAGATCAGCAAATTATTATCTTGCTGTGTGATGCAGTAAATAGAAGGCTGCCCTATAAAGCAAGCTGCCATCTCAGAAGACTTCTTATGGTTCCACCCATAGGTCTGAACTACCGCAGATTTAATTTCACAAGGAGTGAATTCAGATTATTTCATAACCCTTAAAGATGGCCCCAGCCTATTTTTAATGTGCTGCTGGTATTTGTGAAAACAGTACAATTACTAAAGCTGTTGCTAAAACCCACAGCTACCGAGTACTGCTCGCCTAAAATGGTCTCTGGGACCATTGTGATGGAAAAGCTACTGACACTGCAGACTGTCCAGGAAAGCTATTGGAAAATCTATATGGTGCTAAGTCATAACACGAACCCTTTAGAGTCTCTCTTTTAAGGGTGCTACATACACACAGCATAGTAAAAGGCAGTTCCTGGCTCTTGAGTACTGACATCTATGGTGTATGTAAGTTTGAACAAGATGAAATAGCAATTCTGGTTTACTTCTCACATTAATTGTGAGATAACAGCCAAGTACAGTGTAGGAACCACACAGTCACAGTGGAAGGAAAGCAGTTTTTCTAATCCTTCAGAATTATTTGCCTTACTTACTTTGAGGAAACCCAAGGCTCCTAGCTCTCCCATAATAAACACTTAGAGTTTAATTTTAATCATTATTGCTGCCATGGTGTGTAACTCTGCCACTAAAAGCATCCAAGAAGTTATGGCACTCTGCTTCCCCTCTCCCCAACAAATGTCCCTGTAGCTATTTTGGTTTTGGTGGAGAAAAGTCTAGTTGAAAGGCAGAAAAAAACCTCTGGCCCTTGCTACAGAACACGTACTCCAGCTCCACAGGGTCTTTGCTACTGAGACTCCACAGGACCCTGCTAAAACTGTCTGTCTAGTTACAACTCTGCACAGTCTCACTCCGGCTAGGCCTTTGGATCAAACCCTTCTCATGTGAACACAGAGAGCGTCTGTGAAACTGTGGAGCAGATGTCTCCACAGAGACTCACAGATGCTGTCAGGACGGAACTTCAGGCTCAAACATTTGATGCATTTTAAAGAGGGATTCAGAATCAGACTCAAGCAGACAGATTGATCGTCTAACACTTCAAAGGCTTGAGCAGAATTGTTGTTATATTTTTCCTTTGTGCTTCCCCCCACCCACTGGCACTAATGGAGGTGACTTGTGTTTAACTTGACATGTTGTGTGGGGTGTACAGGAGGGGACTTCCACCTTCCAATTAAAGGAGTCAGGCAAGAATCATCAGCTGAAACAACAGAACAGAATGTGGGGCTGAAGGAGTTTAACACAGCAGCAGACAATGAGCCCTTCTTGCAAATGCTGCTTTGCCACACCTGGTTCTGGTTCCAACCATAAATATGCAGCCCAAGCTGGGCTTCTGAAATGTTTGTTTCATTTCAGAGTAGGTAATTTGAGAAAATCCCAAAGTTTTGAAATGTTTTTCCTAACTCCCCGTCTTCAAGGACTATAACATGCTATGACATGAGACTACTTAGCTCTTCAAAGAATTCACAGAAACTATTATGTATTTTCTCCATAGATTAATGTATATGGTGGTTTGGTTTGTTTGTATGGGATCTGGGGTATTTTGGAGGACAGAGAAAGGCTTTTACAAGTCAGTCATTTGACCAATAGCACATACAAAAGTTGTCCGTGAAGAAAAGGGAAGTGAAATGAGGAAGAAAGGGTGAATGGATTTCTGCTCTTCATCTAGGAACCTTGGTAAGCTCCCTGCTTAGTATAATTTGCAAATTATACTAGTGAAGCCATGAAAAAGTAAGAAAGGAGGACAGACTCAAGTCCAGAACAGACAATAGGAGTACTGGTGATACAGGACTACATGCATAAACACGTGACTGGAGATATGGAAATAATTCTGGAGAAAAGGGGTTTGCCTTCCTTCGGCAGCTGCCATTTTGACGTATTTTACTATCTCAGATACGACTCCTAGGCATCCCTCTTGTCCTGGGCTGAAGAAAAAGACTCGTCTGGCAGTTAGTTCAAAGGGGACCTTTCATCAATTGGGTTGAGCTGTGAGTTAGTGATGGGCATATCTTGAAAATATCCGTCCCTCTCCTGTCACCAGCTATGGGAAAACAAAAGAATAGAGGAAATACAGCTGTAAGTGTGGAGAAATACCAGTGAGATTATTAACGGAGGCTTCAAACAACTCAGGGGATTACATGAACTACATAGGAAAAAAGATCTGCTGATGGGAAAAGGAAACAAAACTGCCTAAGACAAAAGTCCAAATGTCTATTTTTCTCTACCATGTGTTGTCTGTATCAGCTCATTGAATATAAGAAACAATGTAAGACAAACTTTTTCACAAGAGAAGGGGAAATAGGAATAAATGATACAAGACAGAAAAGGTTGCAATTCTACTGGTATCAACTTAATGAGGAAGAAACACAGGATTGTTAAAGAAAGATGCCAATGCTCAATCCAAAGTTTACAGCAGGAGGGTGTGCAGCACAGAAAGAGGGCCAGTTACTCCCTAAGAGAAAGTTTGGGGGTCTTGTCAGGCAGTCTGGGGAGGTCACTTTCAGTGATGTCCCTGCTATGTCCATTACTATGTGAGGTCAAAGAGCTCAAGGGAACAAAGCACAGAATAACCTCAGCTCTCTCTCATGTGTGCTAGTAACAGGGCCAGATCAGTCACGAAGAGAAAAGAGGCACTTAGGCACAAAGGAAGAGCCTCTACTATCACCTGCAACAAAGGCGCTGAAGGAATTACATGTCTGAATATTTTCATTCAGCCGACTAGGAATTAGAGATGGCTCAAGGGGACTTAATTTCAACTGCAACCTTTCCTTCCCCTCAGCAATCCTGTTTCCCGGGTATATGTTAGTGCATAAAAGGCCTGCTGGGAGACTGGAAGGGTAGGGGGTTCTTGTCTGTCCGCTGACACAAGTGTCTTGGGAATAGCTGTCATCCTGTTATTAAATATTTAAATATTTCAAGAGCAAGCTAGATTCATCAACCTTTGGAAAGAGTAATCAAGAGAATGAAAGGTAGACAAAAATAAAAGGAAGAGGTTGGTTATTCTGGGGAAAGAAGATGGGATCACCAGAGGAGAAAATATGCAAAGAGGGAAAAAACTGGCAGATAAAATTGATGAGAAAAGGAAGAATAATGAGAAACAAAAAAGGGAAAGCACTGAAACAATACAAAAGAAATAACAGGGAAAGTAGAATTGGAAAACAAGCTAAAGCAATACCTGGAAACCCTGTATCTGTACCAGTGAGAAAAAGCAAGCAAGCAAGCAAACACAAAGCAAGGAAGCAATACATAATTCTGGATAAAGTGGTCAAGAAAAACCAAAAAGCAGCAAGAGACAGATCGTGTACATAGACAAAAGAGAGAGGATGAATATTATCGAGGGCCAGAAGCATTCCAGTGATGGGAAAAGAAGGCATATTTCATGACTTTTAACAGGAAATAAATGTATTTCATTAATTGTACTGTTTTCCTGCTTGATTGCCAAAACACTGTTTTCTCCAGAACCAAACAGAATACACAGTGTCTTAGTTCAAACACAGCTTATGAGTGTCAAGATGACATTTAGGGATTCTCCCATCCTTATTAAATGTACACCTGACAGCTGTAGCAGAGGAAGATACCCTGTCACAGAGAGCTGGTAAGATGTATTCCATCCCAAACCTGCCAAACAGGACTTTGAGACAGAAAAGGGAACAAAAAAGGAACATAAATGAAGTGGTGATGGCAGGGCAGCAGCACCACTTCCTATAGACACTCTTCAAGTGTTTCCCTTGGTGCTCCTGGGAGGGTAGCCCTGGAACGATGGTGGACGCTGTTCAGGGTGATGGGACACAACGACATGCTGTAATAGTTGGAGAGCCTTGGTCTAAACAGCTTAGGCTAGTCAGTGAGCCAAGGAGGCCAGTTCAATTTTAACAGCATTTAGAAAGTGTTTACAGCTGCGCATCTCAAAGCTCCTTACAACCAGAATTTAAATATCACAGTAATCATTTTACAGAGAGGGAACTATAACCACCAGGGTACCGTAACTCATCCAAGGTAACAAAGCAAGTAGTAGGCTAGGAACAGCTCCAAACTCCCCACCAGGTGCCCTTTCCATTTTACCCATGGACTTGTCAGATTCTCCTCCTAATATCAGCCTCCAAAGCTGCAAACATTACAGGCTGGAAGTCAAGCAAGCAAAAGTCAGTTCAGATGGGAAGGCAGCTGTGCAGTCAAAACAAGTGTAACACACAATGTTGTGGGGGAATCTACCAGAAATAGGCCAACACAGTAAAAATAAAACAAAAGAGAGAGAGAGGGAAAGAGAAAGAAGTCAAGGATTGTTCAAGAGAGAATTAAAAGGCGTTTATTCTGTCCTGGCAAGGATAATCTAAACACTGTTGTGGTCAAATGTTTGCCTACTGCAGATCATGTTACAGCAGATTTTTCTATTCAAGGGGTTTGTTAATAGCTTTGCTATTCCTTGCATGGATCTTGAAAAAAAGCACATGCTATGAATGCAATATCTTTGCTTTTGATGCCAGAGGTTGTGAAAGGAAAGTTGGGAAAGAACTGGCACACAGAAGGAAAGCAGTCAGCCCATTTAGGAATACTCCATTAACTCATAGGAGAAGATTCCCCCAGGACACAGTCCCAAAGAAGACCCCTGGCGAGTTTAGGCTTGTATATCATTTGTCCTATCCAGAGGGCGAGAGAGTTAATGATTATAGAGACACCTTGCTGTGTTCAGTATCGTTTGTGCCTCTCGATCAAGTGATGCAGATTACAAGGAATAGCAGTCTGAGGGTTCAGTCAGATGGGAAAGAGAGAGAGACACACATACACACACACACACATACACAAAAACCCATACCCCCCCTCCCCATCACACACAGAGCTGCTCACATGTTATGAGAACACCATGATAGATTTCAGTTGGCAGTTAAAGGTTTCAGACTGGAGGGCAACATTTACGTAGATAAAGGTACCTGTAAGGGTTCTGTGGCTTTGCACTGGTTGCTGGAGGTGCTTGGTACAAGATGCCTAGGCAAAAATCTGGATTAAAAAGAGGGACAAAAAATTCCTCCTACCTAATTAACATAGCTTTTTGTCTAAGGAAGCACCAAACATCATGGCATTTCAGGAGTTATTGATGGCATTTGGGGAGGTTACTGGGGATTTCACGGTCCCTACAGCAGATGATAAAAGGGGAGGGGGAGGGAGAGCAGAGGGTCCAGGAAAACTTATTAAATTTTGGGCATCAAACTGGATTCAAGGAGAAGAGAATCACACCCCACCAGGGACTGGGACAAAAATCCTATGAGATTACTGGCTCAGCTGTGGCAAGCTAATAAGGTTATTCTGAAGCAGATGCAGTCGTTAATACAGTGGTGGCATGGGGATCTCCCGAGAGGGGTCAGAGCCATGATAACTCATGGTAGAGTAATGCACAATATATTTGTGGCCAGATCTTGTGATGGTAACTAAATGAACCTGTGTCAGTACTCTGTTGTTTAACCCATTTTGCTCTTAATCCCATTTCAGTGGTGAGGGATTTCCTCATGCCACCTAGTTTCTTGAAGACAGCCCTGGAAACGTTTTAGGCAAGTTATAGGGCCATTAAACAGGAGATTCAGGTGGACTGAAAGTCACTTTTGGGGAAACTGCTACATAACAGCTCATGTTAATTCCAAATTTATAAAAACTTGGCAATATCTATTATTTATGGGTGTAGAGCAGAGAGCTATTGGCAGTTCTTTGTGTGCTGTGGAATGGCCGGAGCAATGGAAGAAAGAGGTGGGTTTGACATGAAATGTTGCATTGCTCAAGGTTTTCATAGTATTTGTGGTACCAGCAAAGTAATTTGTGAAAAACAGCTAAAGACTGTTGGACTCTATCACAAAATCTACAAGCACCAAGCTTATTGGGGACCTGTGATAATGCTGCTCAGGGCCTGCACTCTGTTATGCTTAGTGCCTGATGCATTCTTTATGGCCAGGTACTGTGTAAAGGGAACAACTATTCACTTGCTAACTCTTGTTTCTGTCTATTTGATGCAGAAGTCAGTGCCAGCCACCACATGATTACTGATGGCTTGTGTTTTACCAGTAGTTCAATACCAAGTTCTCTCTACGGTGGAGCTTACTCTCTGAATTAGATGAACAAGTATGGATTTCACTGAGGACCATGTTGAGGACAATGGGGAGATCAAAGATAGAAAAGAGGGAGGAATTTGTAGGAAGGAGACCCACTTGAAATATAAAATTGTTTTGAAAGACAGTGGGTGGCACTGGGAAGGTGCATGTTGAAGACAGAGACAGCAAAGGGCAGGATAAGGGAAGCCTACACAGGTGCAAAAATAGAACTGAGGGCATCCTTTGGGAAGACAGAACCTGAAATCCTAAATGGGAAAGAAAGTTTAGTAGACTAGACACATCCTCAATGAAGTAGTCTTTAAAAAGATTGGCACAAACAGGAGAACTCACACTGAACCCACCCATGACATTTAAACGGCCCTGTAGAAAAGCCATCAAAGACTATTATCTGTGGAGAACACTATGGTTGGATACTTCTGCTCCTCTTCCTTAAAAATTGGGAACAGAAAAAAACCACACTGGACAGATGATAACCAGGTAGGTGATGTAGTACATCATCAGAGTAGCAGCCAGTTGCAAAAGGCTCAACTCCCAGGGTAAGCCTGGTAGTCAGGAAAGAGACAAAAACTATTAATACAGAAGACAGCAAAAGCCCTTTATTACTGTGGAAAGGAAGATGATCCAGGAAGCAGAAAAGAGAATCAGGAAGCCCAGGTTCTAGACTCTAAACTGGCCTGGATGATTCACTGTGTGATTTGCTTAGATCATCTTGGGCTTGTCACCACAGGGAAACTACCAGCCAAGTATCCCAGGCTGCAACTTCCCAATACACCACCTCCCTATTTGGATGCCCTGAGCACTCTGTTGGTGCCCATTAGCTCTCTACATTGCCAGCTATTCCTGTGCCCTAGGAGCATCTGCAGAGAAAGACAGGGTAGAATCATACTTAGCACCCTGCAAGTTTACACCCTCCAATCTTTTGGAGCAACGTGCCTATGTGGAAAAGCCTTTCTTCTTCCTGTTCTTGCAGCCCCCTTTTGTTAAATAAGAGTCCTCGGGGCCCTGTTGTGAGATTTAATTCATTTTTTTGCAACATGCTGAGATTCCAGGTGAGAAGTGCAACGGCCAGTAATGCTGTTTACACCTCCAACTACGCCAAAGAGCAGGAAAGGCCAAACCCCAGTATGGACATTGATGTAATTCTTCACACATAACCTATGCAGGGCAATACCACACTTTGTGTACGTGAGTGTGCGGTGTACAGGGGTGGAATCAAAAATCAGCTGCTATAAACCCCTCTTTGGACACCATGGTGATTGTTACTGCATAATGGCAGATGATGCACATCGGAAGAATTTATCCAGATAAGGCAAAAATCTGCAGACGTTTTAATCAGCACCAAGATAGATCTTGTTTATATCAAGAACCTTTTTAATGCAGCATTGCTGGTTTGGTCCGACATCATCTCCTGCAGTGTGTGGAGACAGGCCAGGAGTATGAAGGCTACAGAGCAGAGCAGGAAGAAAGTCAACTGTGAAATTGGTAATTTTATGAGTTTCACGGGGGGTTTTGTTGTTAGACACAATGCATTTGGAACAGAGTGCCCGGGGTAATACCATCCACATAGTGTCCATTTGTCAGCTATAGGTAACGATATCTTTAACCTAGAGTTCCAGAGATAAGTACAAAGGGAATCCGAAAGTAGGGTTTAACTGGCTAAGGGTGGAGATGTGCCCATCACAGAAAGGTCATGAGGTATTACTGCCACGTCTCTGAGTCTTGGGAGCCCATCAGAAACTGAGGCGTGGTTTGTCCTTGAGGAGGGGTGGGAAAAGTTACCTCATTTTTCAGCAGCCCAGCAGAGCCTCTTTCTCCCCAAAAGATGGGCAGGGAGGAGTCCTTCACTGGTGTCCCTGACAGTGCATATATTCTATAAGGTTATGTCAAAATTGAGCGGGAGGGCAGGAAAGCAAAATTGTGTGGGGCTGAACAGCATACAATATTTTCTCCCTTTTTCTCACAGAAAAATATCTGGCTCTGTTTCCCAGTTGTATTCATTTATTTCTTCAAAAGATTATCAGCTTTATGCTTGTAGTAACAATTCTTTTGTATCTGAAACTTCAATAGTTAATATCAAGCACATGGGTTAAATGAGCAAATGCATTTGCAGCTTTCATTCCACCTGCAGTGTGCTTATTTGGTTTCAGATGCTGAGGTCAGACTTAAGGGGGAAAAAAAGTGGGGGAGAAAGGGAAAAATGAAAAAGGAGAGAACCACTCGGGTGGAGGATGTTACGAAGGGCATCAGCCACAGCCTAAAGGGTTAAACAGAAAGCAAAAAAAGGACGGGAGTGAGCATAGCCATCGCTTTGTGTGAAAGACACAGTCTTTCCACCTCACAAACCTCTGTAGGATTCTGGGTCTGGATGGCAAGCTGTGGCTCCATGCGGGTTATGATTTACATTGAGTTTGGTTGCATATTTACTTGGTAGCACACAACAAAGACTGAGGAGGGAGGGGGAGCGAAGGGAGATCAGCACTGATCTGTCGGTACTATTGTATCAGCCTAATTCAGAAGCGAGCTGGGGTGGGTTAGGTTCATCTCCTTTGTTCCAGGACACACCCCAGGAGGATTTCTTCTCATCTGGGAGAAAACATACCTGTTGTGCTTCGATTCTCCTCATAAAAGGGAAACATTCAGGTCAAGGTGTGCTTACAAAGGGAGTGGGGATCCAGAAATGCTGTCAGGCACACAAGACACAAAACCTGGGTCTCCCCCTCTCACACCTGGGGAGAACAGAATGCTCCTCCCAGCTTAAAACACTCTGGTCACAGATCAGGCCAAATTGGGTGTTAAAAGATTAGTTAAAACATCTCTAACCCCCAGTCTCCCTGCTTTAAATTAATGTGATTAAATTATGTATAGCACTTAACGTTGTACATAAAGATGTGGCCCCATCTCCTCTCGTTCTGGTGCTACTGTGGGAATTTGTTAATTCAGCTTTCCAAGGGCTATTGTGAGGATAGTCACAATGTGTACACATGTTAAAGAGAATATATATTTTCCTGTATTTTGCACAAAGTCCTTGCACTGCATTAAAATATGTAAGCAAATTCTAGAGTTAAGATATTTCCACATTATGATTTATTCCATTATCATTTTTTCCATCTCAGAATGCAATTAATATGGTTGTGTGTTAAATGATTCAGTGAAAGTAAATCTTTTATATTCAGGTAAGCAATTCAGCCTTGTAAGGTTTTATGGGAATTAGATTTTTTGAAGTCTGTGTTGAGCATGCCCATAACTCTGACAGAGCCCTGCAGGCTCTTGTCTTCACCTTCAAATCATAAGACAGAGAAATCAAGCTCCCTCTGTGCTCTCAATTATACCAAAAAACACGGAGCAGAAGTCTTCAGTAATTCAATCCCTGTGGAAGCTTCTTCATACTGTTTGCACTGTTGGAACTGCTGACAGCAGCAATCCCACAATCCCTCCTGGTAGGCTGTCAAAGTTCCTCGTGCCGTGTGAGCGGCACTGCTCTGTCCCACCGCTCCTCCTCCAGAGACCTTTAAGCACATGCATGACTTTTGATGCTTGCTCGATACAGTGGCCAAGAGGCCAAAAAACATCACAAGGAGAGTTCTCATACTCTTACAAGGTGCTTTGTACTCAAACTAATAGGATCTGTGGCTACATGTGGGCCAGGGCTGGTGTAATTTAATCACAAGTACAGCTGCATAAACACTGTACTAAGGAATGTCTGCCTGCAATTGGATTCTTTCTTTGAAAGTGCACTGTAGAAAATTCCTGAGTGCCATTTTCCATATGGTTAATGAGGAAATGTATCATGGCCAGCTTTTAAAAGTAATTTGAATTTATGAGTTGCGGTGATTCTAACACATGTGCACAAGAAACACTGCATACCCAAGGCTCTTCCTTATCATGCAACACCATTTCGCAGTTTTCTGCCAAACGACACCAAAAAGAACCACTCTGTATTTTTAATTGGCTGAAATCCTCCGAAAGCTTCTGCAGCCATCATTTCCAGCCACCGCTCGACCCATCGAGTTCCAGCGCAAACACACACACACAATTTGGAAAAAAAATAAAACTGGGGCGGGGGGGAGGGGGAGGCAAGGGCACTATCACAAAGCTATTCCAAGCACAATGCAAAAGCTCAGCCTGGTTAAAAGGACCTTTTGAAAAATAGCTGAACCTGACAGTAAATGTCCACTCCAAGCATTTGTGTGAGTGTGCAACGTCTCAACACAACCTCTGTCACATTCCTGCTCCTGTCATTCACACCACAAAACAAGCACATTCCCTCATTTTCTTAGGATACAAGCAGGGCAAGGGAACATGTTTCACAATCAGGACTGCTGTCCACACTGCCTGGCCAGGAAAACAGCAGGGACAGACTCTGCATTATACCACTGCCAGTTTACGGTCTGAAAGGTGTGTGAGTAAGGTTACTCCCAAATAAAGATCACCCACCCAAGATCCAGAAAAAAGTGGTAGGTGGCTTTGGTACCCCTTGTGCTCCCATCAGACGACAAGGCAGGAAAACGGGAGGTGGCTGGAGGAAAAAGCAGACGTCTAGAAATCCTCAGTACTGTGCATTTTCAGCTCCTGTCACCGTATGCAGCACACGAGAGTGAAAAGCACCTCTAGGCTACTCCAGCTCCTTGTAGGGGGCATGGCTGTGCACAGAGACTACATCATGATCAGGGGAGTGCAAAGGGGAGCTGCAGCCTGCCTCTGCATCCCACCTCGACAGGCGTGCCCAGCAGCAGCGGCCGGCATCCAACCCAGTAAGCCTCTATTGCAGAGAAGCAAAATTAAAAAGCAGCCGAAAGCATTTGAAGCTCATCAAACAAGCAGGCTTTGTGTTATTTTGTGCTACTGAAACATGTCATATTTTTATTCTAATTCTACAGCCACAGCAGCTCCTATACATTTTGTATCCAGAAGAGTATTGCAAAATACTAGTCACTTATGCCACAAAAATAAGAGCAGAGAGGTGATCTTCATTACCATTTCTGGTATTGATTGCTGCTCTCCCCTTCTACTGAGGAAATTAAAGATCACAAGCACACATATAAGGGACATTTTTCTTCCTGTGTATACAACAGCACAATGTTAGGTAATGATAGTTTTACTTTAGTCCCTAATTACACCACGTCTATGGTGCCTTTCTAATATTGGGGGTGGAAGGAAGAGAGGAGACAATTGGTGTAAGAGACAGTACACCTGAACACCTCCACTTTCAATTTACTGTAAGAAGGCCCCCCTTCCAAGACAAATCGTAAATGTAATTAATCCACTACATCCATTTCCTACCAACCAAATCTTGGTTTGTGACTTAGTTAATATAATTGCCTCATAAAAACTTGTGTGCTGCTAAATACACGTTCAGATACAAGCAGGCAATTCAGCACAGCATTCGTGTACACTAATCACCACTTTTTCTTCCCCTACCCCAAGTGCACAGAGATACAGACTTCTAGCAAACAGTCAGACTTCTAGAAAATTTGCTAAACAACAGTAACCTGTATCGGTCATCCTGCTGAATGTCCCCTACAAAGAGTCACCCCACTCAGTGATCTCCTTTGATCCTTTTTCATGCCTCCCCCACCATCCCAATCATGTTTAAAAAATCCTAATCTTCATGTGCAAGTGAAGACTGTCATGAAAACGCTGTTCTGCAAGAGGAACTTGCAAGACTGCAATTCATTTAGGTGAAAGGTTTTAGATCCCAAATTCAACCTCCTCTATGAAAATAAAACAAAAGGATGTGCCATTTCTCTTGGGATGTGTTGCAGTTTCAGTCCAGCCAAATATTGCCAACGGTCCTGGAAGATTTTCCTTTTAGTAAAACTCACATTATGTACCTAGCAGATATCATTTATTTAAACTTTCAAGGGAAATGGCAATAATGGATTGGATCGCAGTGGATCAGTAAAAGAAACTAATCCAAAGCATAAAAAAGCAAACCTGTCCATATGACCAGAGGACATGAATGAATAAAACAAATACAGTCTCTGCTAAAAAAAAATTAAATCTTAAGCCACTGTTCTTTTTTTGTTTGTTTGTTTGGGGTTTTTTTGGCAAAGCTGACCTTTCTTGCTTGACAGAAATTTTTTAGGGGCAAAAAAGTCCTAACAGATTATCTGGGCTGAATGCTGGGATGCCAACTAACCCCTTCACCAACATTTATGCCTTCTTTTTTTTCTTTTCTTTTTTTTTTTTTGTTAGACTATTTTAAAGCATTTCTCAAATGTTACGCATTCAGAAACAAACAGTGCTAACACTAAGCAAGCAGTTGGTGACAGAAAAGGAACTCCACACATATTGCACAAATGGGGGCTGTGGACTACAATCTCTGCCTTTGTGCCAGCTGTCAAAACGAGGTGCATGCTTGTACACAGAAAAGCAGGAATATCTCTCAAATCACAAAGTGCAATGCAATTCAGCTCCCCCATTACTTTAAAGATAGGATTCTGTTTGAATAATAAGCCCCCAAAAAGTGGAGTTAGCATTTTGAAGTACTGAATAGCTTTTAAAAGAATTTAGAAAATATGTACAAGGATGAAAAGGTCACTTGCATAAAAGAGGGTACGCACAAGGTGAAAGCCTAATGAAATATTATGCGGTATCTTTTTTGGTACTCAGAATTGCTCCAAGGTTAAGAGAGTCCAAGTCAGTCTTCTGCAGATCCATTTCCTCTCTCCAGGCTTCTCATGTTAACCCAGTGATTTAGTACTCTGCATTAAGAGCAATTCACCTGCCTCTGGTGTCCCTGTGGCCCATCCCTCTGGGGAGCGAGGTGGAGAATAAAAAGTTCCACATATGGTAAAGTCAAGCTGCTTGGAGCCTGCTGAGTGTCTGCTGTGGGGATAGCGGCTCCTGAAAGCCCCAGCTGGTACTTGGAAGAGATTCTGCATTACTACACCTCAGTGCCTGCTTGGTTCCCTTCGGAAACTGTTGGCTCCACATACGACAGCCATTTTAGATCTCTTCAACCCTTTTCTCCCGGTTCTGTATCCAACTGAACAGTTGGTCCTCTACTGCTGGATAATCAAATTCTTCCATCTGGTCCTATCCCTGTGGAACTGAAAAGGTGTAGTGTGCACCCGGTCCCAAACACATACCAGGAGAGGCACTGCCTCACTAACAAAAAAGCTGTCAACAATAGAAAGCACTAAAAAGTCTATTTTAAATCAAGAAGAAAATAAAATAAAGGCTTAAATATTGATAAAACCCCTTCCAAGAGAGACAGACTAAAACCTCTGTGCTAATGAAACACTAAACAGCAAATGCTATTGCTATACAGTGCAAGGGGAAAAAACAAACAAGTACAAAGCCAATTACTTGAGATTTTGTCTACCCAGCACAGCGCCTTCAAACATGACCCATTCACACACTTTGTCTATAGCAAGACACCACAACACATCACACAGCTCCACCAAAACGTCACACGCGTGCACCTCGCAGGTTACAATTGATAAATTCCAAACATATGAATCAAGATATGTTAATTGAGATGGCGCCTGCAAATGGGAGACTGGAACCTGGGATACGGCGCCTGGTTGCTGTTATTAGTGTGGCAGTAGAGGAAAATTATGGAGGGAGAGGGAGAGAGACAAAGGATTGACACACAGGCTTGGCAGGGAGGGAGAAACCTCTGACAGCCCTCCCGGAGCATCCTTCTTCCACCACTACCAGGGTATGTCCTCGAAAATGTTTTCTGTATTTTAACTGCCATTGGGAGACCTCACCAGACAGGGCAAATCAGGGATTGGTGCAAATGTCTGTAATTCAGCAGTGTTCCCTGCTGACACCAAATTGGGCCTGAAGTCCTGTTTATACATGAAGCTAGAAACCAAAACCAGAGGAGGGCAGGTACCAGCAGATGCCCATGAAGTTCCCTACAGCCTCGGGGAACAGATTTGCTGCTGAGTAATCCAATCCATTCTTCCAAGGAAGGCATGGCCCTGATTTATTCAGGAGACATTATTTAAACTATACACTGTCATGCTATTTTTTACCTCTCTTCTCACTCTTTACATGGTTTGAGTTGCTGAGGGTGGAACATACTAGAAGTATTGTCAAGACTTTTGCTGCTGTCTCTGGTAAAATGCTCCCGGTTTGAGACAGTTTGGACAGAGTGACACTTTGTGACCACACCTCAAATTTATCAATAAGTAAAATACTTGTTTCTGTGAGATCATCATGTTCAAGGTCTAGACCTCCATTGATCTCCCATGTTCTTAACAGTATCCCTACATCAACTTACTTTATAGCCCTGCAGTGCTTTCCTTTTCTATGACAGCAGTTACTAAGAAAAATTCACATGTGCCTTTAAGACCTGTCTTCTTAACATCTCCTCAGAAAGAACTCAATTCTTCAAAGCTTTCAGAATGGAAATATTTTACCAAAGTGAAGGGAGAAGTACAAAATAAAAAGATGGAACTCAGGATGCCCAATATAAGGTTGTGCCTCTCAGACAGGGATACATGAACTTCAACAGCCCTCTTGGAAATTTCATTATGCATTTGTGTTGAGGTATTCCAGGTAATGAAATTGTTTAGAGACAAACAAAAGAAAATTCCAGGAATTATTACATGCATATGTAATAATCAAAGGAATAATCCAGAGTACTATTCACCAAACCAGTACTTTTTTTTGCTACTTCTATCAGCACAGCATTGAGATCCTGTTCCCCAACCTGAAGTGCTAGGAAAACTGATCAGTTTTAATATGACCTCATAAATAATGTAATAATAAACCAAGACGATCTCATTCCCTATTCTGATTGGTGGAAAATCAATTGCACATTGCCTGGAAATGACTGACTTTCCATTACTGTTATTTTCTAATTGCATTCAAACACAATGTCTCTTACCGTGCCAGATAGTCATGCAAAAAGTTTTGTACTTTTTTTTTTTTTTTGCCTTTTTGCTTTTAAGAAAAACAAGATTTCCATTGTTGCAAATTAATTAAAAATAAACAGCTACAACCCCCTGTAAATCAATTACTACCACAGTTAATGAAAAGTTGGTTGGTGTAAACTACTCTTGGCTTCACATTAGGAGGCTTAACACACAAGAATAAGAGTAATACAAGAAGTAACAATGTTGTGGCTGGAACACTAAGGGCCACTTTCTCTCCTTTTAAAAAAACAAAAGTAAATCCTTAAACAAGTGCAATTGTGCACAGAAACAGGACTTTCTGGGAATAGCTCCACCCTGCTTCCATGCTGAGCATCAGCAGACTTCTGGAGCTGTGGGCTGCAGAAAGCTCATCTATTCTTATTCCTCTTTCTGCCTGCTCCTTCCCTACCTCACCATATGAAATAAAGAGTCCCATTTAAACAAATAAACAAACAAACAATCCACCCCAACAACAACAAACAAGCCAATCCCCCCCAAGCCTAACCCAAAACAACAAAAAATCCACACAAAACCCCACAGTCTCTACAGCATACGTGAAATGTACCTCTGAACCCAAGAACATAGGACAGGAGCAGTGATAGGTTTTTCAGGGGTGCAAGGTTCCATTGGCTTTGTCACTGTCGTGTCCACAATTAAGTAGCTTTCTCATTATATATTTACTTTACAGAGATTTTGTAAAGAATACAAAATCAGTTTTTATATCCATCCAAAGTCTTGATTGTAAGACTGGTCATACTATTCATAAACCCTCAGGCTTCTCCCTTGGAATTTCAAGGAATTAATTTTTCACTAAACACCTGCTAAAAGGCTATGCTGTTGCACTTGGGCATACGATTTAATCTTTTTGTACTGTCTCCTAGCACTTTCATTGCTGTCTATGGATTTCACAGGCAGGGAAAATCTGAACCCAGCACTGAAGAGATGAGGACAAAAAGTGGTACCCAGTCAGATTAAAAAAAAAAAAAGGAGTATTTTAAATATGCCCTCTTCCATACAAGATGTTTCTGACACGTAGACGGATAGGAATGCTTACTAAAATATCGCAGCACGTGTGTGAGCTGGGATATAGTGGTTTATAGCAGTGAAAAGACAGGAATCACTACATGCAAGTGTATATTACACGCTGAACTACACTGCTGTATATAGCATTAACTTGTACTGCTTTACTCACCTCATACAACAGAATCCAAATTAGGTCCCATTATTACATTGAAGGCTCACACTCAATAGCAGTTAAGCTTCTTTGAATGGATTCCCTATTGTATAAAAAGTATGCCAGTCTTTGACTGCCAAAATCAATTAGTCACATTCATTATGCCTCTATTTATTAATGCTGTACACTTTATAATGCATTTGCTGCTGAACAAAGAAAGTTATAAAATATCAAATATGTGTTATGATTGTAATTATAGCAAAAGACGTAATGATCTCTTTTAGTCGCTAACTGGTTACAAAGCTCCTGTAAAGATTACATTAGTGGTGACAGATTTATGATCTTTTCCAAGATGTAATCCTTTCTAGCTCACATTTTTCAACAGAAGAACTATGTGATTGGTTACAGGTTATTGGCTTCAATAGTTATATTCAGCAGAGATTATTGTGCTTCTGCCTCCCATAATCCAAACACACAATGTAATCTTAACAGATGCAATTTTAATCTGTATTGCACTATTATAATAAAGTGGGGCACCATAAGGCTTTTTACCAATATAGGGTTTGGTGTTAATTCAGTGATGTTAAGAATGACCGACGAGTATAAAAATCCAGCAAATAATTAAATCTAACGTGAAAATGAAGGAAGAACAACACTGGCATTCTTGCAACAGTGGGTTTTGATGGCATTTACTATCAAGCTGTTACACCTTAATGTACAAAAAAAATTAATTCTAGCCATCAATGTCATACAGCTAACAATTTTTCTGAATACTGCACAGTAGCAACTGAAACCTACATTATGTTTTACCTTGCTCTCACAGATGCTGCTGCATGCTACTGTCTAAAAAGAAGCAAGATTTTAAAAAATATTTTATTAATATGCAGCAGCAAGAGTATGCTGGCATATATGGAAAAATGAAAGGCCAGGTGAAAAACTTATGAAGGCTCCGTATTTCTACCATAAACAGAGCACATACAAATTGAACTACATTTCCTAACCTTGGCTCCCATAGCATAGCTTGTGGCGGTACCCCAGTACTCCCTTCTTTTCCAAAAATGTGTCCAACTCCCTCTGCTTATTTCCACTGCTGACTTTGGCAGGAAGCTCCATATTCCATCCGCCCTTTTTTATAAAATATATTCTCTCCTAAACTGTTTGTCTGCTGTAGTCCAGTCACAGCCTCAATCACGAACCCTTTGTTTTCAAATTACTTGCTACTTCAAAAAGCTGACTGGCATCAAACCTATTTCCTTTTAGGAATATAATCCGTCTCTCTTAAATCCCCACTCAGACTTTTTTTCCATAAGTTAAACAGGTCTCATTTTTCTGTCTTCACATTGTATTTTTTAAGAATAAAAAAAAATTTTTTCCAAACATTCCTTTGAAACTTTGTTGGTTTTTTTGGGATTTTTTTTTTTTTTTGCATTCAGTGCCCTACTATCCTTTACTCCACTTTGTAAGCTCACAGGAGATGTTTCATAATGCAGTTACAAGCCCTTTTTTTTAACCTCAGCAGTGTGACTCTGCTCAATGAATGCTGTCACATGAGGTTCTCCCACTTTGGGCCTTGATCTTGCAAGCTGTTACGCTGCTAAACCCCTGCGCACACGTGTGGTTTTAGAAACTGAAGTTTTCAGCAGCTTCAAGGCCCAGGATCTTGGGCCAAGGTATTTTATATTTTTGCTGCACCAATGACCTATCTGAGAACGCAGTGGGCCAACCACACAAATTGATGGAAAGGAACTAAGTCCTGTGAAACACTGCTGTGCTGTGCTGCTTGCTGGATGTGTTTGTTACAGTAAGTTAGTGGGGCAAAAAGGGGTTAATGATACAGACCAGGATGTTACTGATTTTTTTTTTTTTTTACCCTCTGATTAACTTCTGGAAAAGTGGAGATAAGTGGAGACAGTGAACCTAGCCAAACAAGAGTGGAAAAAACATGAAGGAGAGAAAGAAAAGAGTAAGGAACACAATGTCCCAGCAAAACGCTTTACATCTTCTGAATTCTGTATTGCATACTTTGCCCAAATAAAACTTTAATCTCTTTCAGTAACATAACATAAATTTACTATTTGCAGATCAACCTGTTATAAGGTACTGTCAGTAAAAAACCACCTGAAAATTAGGCAGAACATGTTTTCCTTTTGACATCTATAAGGAATAAGACTGTAAACAACATTATTTTGCTGAGATTAGCCTGCACAACCCAGAATATTTTACTGTTGTAACTTGTTGAAGCAGCCTTAATACCCACCATAAATACTGATCTTAAAAATCTACTGAGCAAATTTAAGGTGAACCAGGAGAAGCCCATAGACACTGCTACCTTTCTGGAATTAATTTTCCCAAAGTCTTCAGCAAACAGTATGAATAAATAAATATACAAATACATTCTACCATATTTTGTGTTTTAGTATCAATGAGTCTTTGTGACACAATCTCAATGAGCCTTTGTGACAATCACTCAGCCTCCAAGATCAACACGGGCTGCAAGGCTCAGCAAATTATATTCTGACCTTTCACCTTTGCCCACTGTGGTCAGGTAGCAAATGAGATCTAAACTGAAGGCATCTGTAGGTCTCCATTTGTTCTCCAGGGATAGAAAGTTCATATAACAAAATCATTACACATTATATCACTCCATTTTGTATGAACATTAGTCTCTACTCATAAGAGGACCCTGGACTCAGGT
>VXAZ01008617.1:1324670-1406668 GCA_013399875.1 Gymnorhina tibicen
TGCTACAATATCTAATCTTCTCAGTTTTGAGTTTACACATACAATAAATCTCTGAGCTTTTGGATTTATATAAAACAAATCACATAGAAAAGCATGTTGTTGTGCATTTTCTTTAATATAAAGAGCTTATTGTTTAAAAAAATTGAGACTGTTTTAAGATTTTTAATACTACAAAAAAAAAAGCCTTATGCATGAAATAGGATCCAGATGAATTTAAAAAATTGTGGAAGTATTTTCAGGGTCTGGCTGAAAAGCAGATGCTGTGTCTATGCTTACTGCCCGTATTTAATAGTACTTTAAGAGGAATTCTGACAAATAGATGCAAAATTGAAAAAAAGAATTAAATAAGCAACGAGTGAATGTTAACATGCTGGCCCTAATTCTGATTTCAGTTGCTTTTTCATAAGCTTTTGCTCACACTTCAATATAATCACCTACTTGGTAGCTCACTCTGTTGGTGTAAGCAGGATAAGGAACAATCCCAGCACTTTCCCTTTTGATTAAAAGGAGGAACTGTTAAAACTGGAAAATGGTTTCATTTTTCATGCCATCAGCAAATGCAGATTGTTTGTTTTTTTTCAGTAACATTATTATGTTGCACAAACATGATCTGTTTTGTGATTTAAGATGCAGCTAGAGCAATCCAAGTGCAGCCAAATCGATGGAGGCAATCTTGCTCTATTTCCAGTTTTCCAACATTTCTTTATTACATGTAATAGAACATTTTAGCATAATAACTCAGAAGTCCTGAGATACAGAAGATGGAGAAATAATGTTGAAAAGTAATTCTTCACATCTGGCTTCCACCACATGAAGTGCAAATGGTGAGTTTAAACATGGAAATACAATTTACTCTTTTGAAAGTTTACATCCTTATCTCTCTTGCAAAGAGCATACATTCATTTCCAGCGCCTCAAGGTAAAGACTAAGGCATCTATCTCCAGAACAGTATCAGAAGGATTTGGAAGCAATCTTTTCATAACATTTCTTTGGAAGGGAAGCAGGGTTACTCAAAATTCATAGCGATTATTAAGTTTACATTCACACAGCAGATATGGTACCATATTATTTCCCATCAACCGTGTTGTCACCTGCTGAGAATCTCTCTTGGTTTAAGACAGCCATTCATTACAAGGCATTAGCACTCTGCTCCACAAACCAAAGTTATGCCCCATAAGTGAACCGGGCAAGCCTGTAATACGCACACTCAGCTCATGAGGACTGTGTTTACCTATTTTTTGAGCCCTTCATTTTGGTGATTTAATAGGCAAGCAATTTCTTACTTCAGCAGATTCTTTCTATATTATCAAGTCAGGTATTTCTGGACAAATACGTGGGTGTTGAAAAGACTCACACGGCTCCCCAAAGCTTTGCTGTATCAGTGGAGTGTGCACTGACAGCAGGGACTCTTTATGACAAGAAAAGCTGATCAGCTGCAAGCTTTCCTCTTGATGAATCTAACTCTTCGCCAGGTCTAAACTAAGCCTGTGGGTTTTGTGGGTTTTTGTTTTGTTTTTTTTTTTTTTCTTCTTAGCCTTCTTTGAGGCCTGCAGAAAGTTATGAAATAGATTTTTCTAGTCCTCCCAGGAGCAAGGCCAGGTTCACATCCTGACCTCAGAAACAAAGCAGTCCACAAAAGCCAACCTTCTCTGCCTAACATAAAGCAAAGTACAACATGCAACATAAGGCAATATTAAGAGTGAGAAATGACAAGCATTGTATCAGCATTGAGAAGGAAAAATAATAAAACCCAGCCATATTAAAAATTCCAGAAACAACAGCACTGAACAACACAAATTTGGCACTGCTACTGTCTCTGTTACCAAGGGTGGAAGCATGATATTCATCTGCAGAGTGCTTAGTTGGAAGGAAGATTTCAATTACAAGTCAACAAAAAAGAAATTCTTTATTGCAGAGGATTATTTATTTTTAGATACTTCAGACATCTTATTCTGTAACCATTCTACCACCATTTGGGCAGTGTAAGGTACAAGCAAATATTCACTCTCACAACAAGATATACTAATGAAAATACAAGATAAACCTAAGGACTGAATCTCCTCTCAGCAACATCAATGTAAATCAGCTCAATCAACTAGGGGACATTGGTGTGAAAATTGAGTGAGGAAAGAATTGGGCTCTGATGCTTTGAACAGACTGCTCAAGTATATTTTAGAAATGTGAAGGCTGTTAAACTGTGGGTTTAGGAGCTTGGAAGACAAGAGAGGTGTAAAAATGATAAATCTTATTCTCATGGTGAAATAGCATTAAGGAATCAAAACATGGTCCCAGAATACATAAATACTGAAGTGGAAGTTGCTACCAAAAGCATCAAGAGTTTTACACAAGTAAGAAACCAGATTCTTATCAAAGACCACAGGATTAGAACAACTAGTTCCCATTAGCATGAATGACAGTGGTATTTTTGAAAATCCCATGTATGGTGATGGAATATGGACTCTGAAATCTCTGTGACCTTGATGTGCAATATTCATGTCTACACCTTTAGCCTCTTGTTCATAACGAGATGCAATCTTTTAGCTTTATGCACTTCACCAGGCATTCAATTAGAAATAGCAAATTTTTTTGGGGGGATAGGGAAAGAATGCTAAGCTACTTAGACAGAAGGTAGTGAATCAAAAATTGCAAAACTTGAGCTTTCAAAAATAGCCTGAGTGACCTCTTCCAATACTCTGACCACTCCATCACAAGCAGGAGGCAACCCCTGTGAAGAGCGAATTCTGGCAAAGTTCTCTCTTCACAGATGATGCACAGCTTAAGCTATAATGAGTTTTTGGGTTACAAATGCTGAACGCATTAATATTCCTTGATGATAATTATCACAGTATAAGCACCTTTCCCAATGTGAGTAGCATAAAGCAACTGAAGCAGCATTTTTACTACATTTGAAACAAGCTGGAAAATGGGATTTTCTACTCTTGTAACCTGAGGTCAAGATACATCAAGCTATGCATATTAAGTATGTCTACCCTATATAACTATATAGGCCTTCCCATATATTCACATGTATGCATACAATTAACACCCTAATTTTTTGAATACTTAAACAAATATGCCATGCATATGAACATGATTTCCCAAGAAAAATCCAACATTTTAAAGCAGATGCAAATAATTTTCAAACAGGCTACACTGGTATTATTTCCAAAGTGAGTGATTTTTTTGCAATATTAAAAAAAAAAAAAAGCGGTTAATACAAATTGTAAATTGGGAAAAATATTTATATTCATCCAAACAGAAAATAACAGTTGCAGAAGAATACAGCTTTTCACCTTCAGGAGTTAAACTATGTGCCACACTAAGTATGTCTCATACCCACCACTACTAGCCTTTATTTTTTATAGGAACACCTGAAAATATAGTTCTTCAGTGGGCCCAAATACTTGCACAAAGCTCACAGACTAAGTAATGAGAGGGAGGACTGGAGATATCCCAAGGAAACAGAGGAGTGGGAGCCTCAATCCAGGCAGCTGAGCACCTGCAAAGCTGTCCCTTACCTGTCAGTGCAAGCAGCAGAAGCGCTGTGCTGCCTCCGCATGGGGCAGGACCGTGTCCAGCCGGGCAGCAGCGGCAGCAAACACACTGATTTAACAGCCAGACAGGCTCGCCCAACCTCTCTGGCTTACTCTTACATATGGACAGGGGCAAATATCTGGGAGTTATCCCAAGAAATAGATGAACACTCGTTGCAACACATGTGGAACCCACATACCTTCCAAAGATAACAAGAGATACGCTCGCTGCCTTAAATAGTATAAAATGGCTTGGTTGTTCTTTAAGTGCAAGACATTTAATTATTATACAAGTACTTACTGAGGATTAATTAGCATACAACAAGGATCTGAAACATGCAGACGTTTGTCAAAGAAGACAGGGTTTCTAATGATTTATTATTGTTTGATTAACAACATCATGCCGCAGCTATGTTATTAAATCTCTATTTTGCATACTACAGAACCTAAAAGTGCTACCTAGTGATGAACTATTACCCTCAGAAGAGGGCAACAACTTGATCTCTGCTTTTCTCTCACCCACAACTCAGAAAATATTAATTGTTAAAAAAGATGTACTGGTAAGGAGCCTTTAAAACACCACCCTGTGGGTCACAGGGTTTTTACTAAATGTTATAATGCAGTTTTAATACCATGCAAATAAATTTAGTGCAGCTTTCTTCTGCCAAAATGGGAGTCAGTTTGAACTTTTAATCCGAAAAATGGGAATCAATTTTGGAATGGAAACATCAGTTCTGATGTTCTGTTGGTGTGAAATCTGCTGAATGTATTTATGCCATGTTGTCCTGCACTTCCTTTAGGAAATATGCCATGTTACAACCATTTCAAGAACTAAAGCATAATTTTTACTTATGTGCTGTAAAATGTTTCAAAATCCCATTTGAATATATGGCAAGGTTTTGAGGGAACCTTTGCTAAATATTTAACAGCACTATTGGCTTATTAAATACTGTAATGTGAAAGCTATGAAAGGATGATATAAAGCACATGACATTTTTTTTCACTTAACATTGGTGCTTACTTTGAAAACTGTACAAACCCATTCATCAGAAGAACTGAAGCATTCTAAGAAATATTCCTTCTTATCAGATAAATGTAGCAATGGCATCTTGCTATTATACAAATGATTAAATCCCTCCTTGGTTAATTGCATAAGATCTGTTCCTCTGCAGTTAAATCCCCTCTCCATCCTTCCCACTAAAACATCTGAAAAGATCACATCTGAAAATTAAAAGTGGTGCACTGAAATCGGGATGGCACAAGATATATTGCTTATATGAAAGGCAAAGCTAAGGGAAAAAAGAGTCAGGTAGAGAACATGCAGCTTTGGTTTATCATACACAGAAACTGCATGGCTGACCATTTTATAGGTAGAAAATTGAATTAGTTTCTCTGAACATCACAATGTATTTGATAATTACATAATACAGTGACAGTCGTGTTAAAAAATTACGTAAGACTGAAAATGTTCTATAAAAATAAATATTTCCATTAAAACAGAATCAAAATAACTTGGTTCACAACAACAGATGTATTTCAGTAGGAATCACTGAAAAAAGATTTAAATCCACAATGAAATATATTAATATAAAAGAACAAGGAAAAAAATCTCTTGGCATAGAATTGCCTGCAGAGTATGCATTTATTCTGTAAACACTGTAACAATGATTATCTGTCCTTCCAGCTCTCAGTGGAGACTCCTGCTTTTGAAAATGTCTTGTGGTGACTTACTAAATTCAGGCTATTTCAATTAGTATTACTGCACATTAAAAATTAATTGTATTATAGAGTGGATTAAGGTTTAAATTTCAGTTCTACAGTGTGTGTGCTAGAAATGACAGCTAAAAATCAATGCTCTCTGGCCCATAATCGGAAGTTTGTACGACCAAATAGTGTGGAACTGGCGTCAGTTTTAAAAGAATTGATAGTTCAATTCAAGGTGTGTCAGCTCTAATTCCTGATTTAAATGGGAATGCTACCCAGCTACAGTACTAAGCTAAAGAAGAAACTGAAAAAACAAAAAGCTGCCTTGAAATGAAAAAAAATGGGCTATCTTCATAAAGACGGAAAAAATCCAAATTACAGCTCAAAATTCGTGTTTGGTATCACTGAGGGAAAAAAGATGTTTTAATGGGATGATGACTTCATTACAGAAGACACATATTTTTTTCCACATTTAGAACATGTTGTTAAAATACCACCCGGAATGGCAATTTAGGCTCCAATCTTACAAACACTTGAGAACATATACAGCCTTATTCCTGTATAAAAGGAAGCTTGTGGCATTTATTCATGTGAATAAAATCATATGCATAAAATCATATGCAGACCTTTTCACTACAATTCCAGATGTACCGTGATTCCATGCAAGCCCATTTAAAACTTTTCCTGAGTATGACAGGCACAGATACAGGTACTGAAGGGAGCTTGTGAACCTTGTGAAACTCATGCTTTGGGACACTTTTTTTTGGTCAAACAGTCCCAGCAAGGACAGCATCAAAGAATGCAGACAGTAGAGCCACAGGCCAACACATCTGGGGGCCCCGATACTGTGCAAGCCATGCAAAGAGCTGCAGATTCTATGTCCACCCCTTAGCAGAGCAGAAGTAGGGGATGTTGAATCCCCAAGCTGCAGTGTCAGGGGTGAGAGGAACCTTGCTATCCAATGTATCGAAAGTGATCAGGCAAAGAGGGCATGTGGGAGCGGACAACGGTTCTTTGTGCCTCCAGTAAGTGTGCCAGCTGTGGTCTCCTGAGCTGCCCTGTTGCTGTAGAACACAGGACAATTTGTTCACCTCCACACATACGAAATAAATTATTATCCTACACTTTATCATCTGACAAATCAGTTAAAACTTGCCTGCATGGATGATGTACATTCTTGTACATTCTTGTACATCTTTGTACATCTAAGGCAGAAATCTCCACTCTTACCTTGCTGAAACCACTGTTAAGATATTGTCACTGTAGGTTGGAAAGATTTTTTTAAAAAGAAAGTGTCTTTATTAAAATATTGTATCTTCACAATAGTAATATTTTTTCTTACTTGGGTGAGATGAATTTTGCAGAAGGTTACTTGTGATCATGGCACTGGATGACAAACTGACACCACTGCTATAATACTTTCTTTGAATGTGAACACAGTGCCAAAAGGAAAGGAAACAGCTCAAGCAAAATCATTCTTACACTCTTCTGTATTGTAAAATGTATGGGGAATAGCAGGAAGGTAAAAAGCATGTTCCACTTGTTATAAATCTAGTATTGCTCCTGTCTGAAAATGGTTAGCAAGAAATGTCTGTCACTTCTATCAGCAACAAACTACTTTTTTTTAAGAGCAAATCATGAGGAACACTGCAAGTCATGTGAACAGACCAAGCTGGCATTGCTAAAGTGTTGCAAAGCCACAAAGGATATCAGAGCCTGGAATTGAACAGACATTGGTGTGTACCTAAGAGACAAATTGATGTCCAAAATGTTTTTAAAGATCCCCTGTGCTACATGGATGTCCAACAGCAAGTTTGGTATCAAGAGAGTAAAGAAGATGGGTTGTAATAACAATAATAAAGAAATAATCTGGTGCAAATAGACCCCAAGGTGTAGTAGTCATCCCCGTGCAACAATCACCCTTCACTGCAATTTAGTGATGTTGCTTCATTATAATACAGCATACAAAGGGGGCAATATTAAGGCACACTATTTAAAGCTACAAGATCTGTGGTGCCAGCTATAGCTGGTACTGAATCACAACTATAGATTTAAAAAAAAGTAATTTCAGCAGAGAATACTGAAAAATTAAAACTCTCCTGAAGGTGCGCAAGTGTGCTATTTTCATAAGACTTAGCTGAACGCCACATTAAGAGATCGACGCTAAAGACTGACAATACGTTTTATAGTGTGAACCCTCAAACTCATTACAAAAGCACAGCTATAACTGGCTGCAAATTAACAACAGCCAAGAAAGACAAAGAAATTCAACTGGATTAGGTAAGGGAGAAGAGAAATATTTTTATATGATAGGAGACCATATAGGAATTGAGAAACAGATTTGTGCAGGGTACACGACCTGTAGAGTAGATGGACTTTGAAGCAACTTTCAGAATTGCAGTGACAAAGGAAAAATTCTGAAGAGGAGTAAGTATGTTACTGACCCATGGAAGCCATCACAATTTCTGTTAACTCTCTTCCCATTAACTGGTTCTGATTGGGGAAGAAATGAAGCACAATTTCTGTTGTGTGGAGCAGGTGATGTCTAGAATAGATATCGGCTGGACAGCATCTGTGCAGAGTGATGATACAGTAAAAGAGGAGGAACAATTTTTCTTTAAATTGCATTCTGAAAGGGATAGGAAATATGAACCAAATTTGGGAGCTCTAAGGCAAGCAGCAGAATTCCCCATTAGCCAAGAGATAATAAAAAACACAAACGATTTAATAGCTTGCTATTTACAGCATTACAGTACTTTTCCTTCTGAATATACATTAACTAATTTGTCTTGAAAAAAATCTCTGTGGCTAAGTACTGTCTCCATTTTACATTTCAATGACTTGTTCTAGGCTAGTGCAGAAGTCACTGGGAATGCTGGAACCACCACAAACTTGCACCCATTCCGACTCCTGTTTCAACATTCTGAGATGAAAATTTTCTTTGTAGCCTGTCAAGCAAAGACATGAAAACAGGACTTGGAAAAGAAAGGAATTCCCCTCCGAACAGGAAAGGAGAATGCCATAAAGCAAAAGAAAAGAGAGGAATCTTGTAATGCTATGAAAATGTTAACTGCATTTGTGGGACACAATGGCAGAGAAAAATTTAGAGTCAAAGAGCCTTCCAAATCTGCTTTTTAAGGAGACGAATGAGAAGGATACATTTAAGAAAAAAAGGGCAGCTGAACTGTGTTGAGAGTGTTTCTCTTGTCAGAGAAGAAACCTTCTCCTACTGAAGCTTTAGCTTGAAGGAGACAAAGAAAATTACCAGCCCACGAAAAGACTGGCCTGCAGGACCCATCACAAGGGTTGAAAGAGATGCACATGCAGCACAAAAGCGGCAGTTGATGTAAAATACGATAACCTAGGTGACATATCATAGAAATTAGAGTCCTATTTTCTGTCACCTAATTTATTCCCATGCACCACCATGAAGGATTTTTCCTGGCGGTACAATTCCGGTCTGTACTGCTAGGCATACTCCATCACTAGTGCAAATGCAGCAGCAGGTAAAAGTAGAGAATTTTTCCATTATTAAGAAATATCCCTAAGATTAAGTTTTCTAGACTAGCGCTCTGGCCAAGCCTATCTGCTTCATTTTTCACTTATCTCTTTTTATTTTTCTATTGTTTTCATTTTAGTCTTCTTTTTTTAAGCTCAGCTATATTTTCATCAAAAGATTTTAAGAATACCATCCCTGTTAAGTCTGACTTGAAGAGTAACAGCACACAAGGAGCAGTGTGGGTTAAAAGTTCAAATTTGGCAGGGAAATGTCACTCATCTGAAGAGATGAGTATTTAACTGCTCTGGTGAAAATTGGTTTTGATTTGATCATGTTATGACAGTTTGCAAATCACACTTTGCACTAAGTGATATTTGGGTTAGGCTTTTTAACCAAACTTTGAAGGAAACGGAAGGCTGCATTGCCTCTGAATATCTAATCGAACGAGGTAGTAAACATCAACATCTCCCAAGCTGTTCAATAAATTACACAGTGCTCTGCAGGAGTCTCATCTGAGGGACTTGGGGGGTGGAGGATTTTTTTGCACAGTTATCTAATGTCTTGGCACTCGCATGGGTGTGCAATGAAAAGCAATGGAGCCAGAAGCACAGTGGGTTCATTGTGAAGGCTGCCTGTGAGAGGGTAGGGAAAAAGGGTGCCTAGCCAAACAGCTAGATATTAAGAATATGCTTCTGAGGTCCTGGACTTCAACACTCAAATAAAGTGCTCTGTGAGAAAATTTGAATTGTGTGGCTAGGCACTGGAAAAAGAAAGCCAAAACAGCACGTTACAGGCATATCCGTAACTCTGGCCTCTGTACATGTGCTTTGTGATTGCTTTTGATTATAAAAATATCATTCAGTCTAATTTTATCATTCAGTCTAATCTAAACATGAGGCTGGTACTTTTCATCTAAACACAGTGAATGAGGCAGTGTTTTGAACTAAGCTTTGTCCAACACACCGTGAATAGCATATTCTGTAAAGTCTCTTGGATGAGTACCATATATATCAGATTATATTCATGTAATAAAAGTAACGTGTTATGTAGCTTTGCACCTTTGAGCAGGTCTCCTTCACTTTGCCCACTGCTTCATTTCCTCTGGGGCATCTCATAATGCCCTGAGTTGCACAACGTATTCAAACAGCAGCTTAGTTAAGGAAAAGAAAATTTACAAGAAGGATAATTTTTTCTCCCTTTCTTTCCACACATTGAAATTACCTCTATAGCTACGTTAGTTTAAGGTCACACGACAGAATTACTCATTTCTGCCCCACTGATATATTGGAGCAATGGTTTTACTTGCATGTTTCACTAGGAGGGTATATAATAATTCCTTCACAGTCTACAATCTTGAGATTGAATGCTGAGGGCCTGACAATTTTGTGCATGAAAAGTTTTTATTTGGCAATATTTGCGTTTCACATTTATGAATTAGGGGTTTTTAATTTTTGTATTTCACAGACGTATATCTGGTTTGCTGGTTGCTGAAGCACCTGTCTTACAAGCTGAAGGACATGATGGCTAGTTCAGCTTACACGTACAGATGCATGCACACACATATAGAAGAGCGTACATTCAATTGTAAAACAGCTTTTCTCTAAAGTATGTATCACCATTTTACTTTATGGTTGATTTTCTACTGGCTTCACTTAAAGAAAGTAACTCTACATGTGAAAAAGGATGTGCAGAGTATCTTTTAACCATAGATGGTCTATGAGGCATGCAAAAAGAGGGTTTTTACACAAATATAATTCTAAGCTCCCGTAACAGCTGAATTGAAAGCAGTGCTTATGAAAAGTAAGGTGGTATCTTGGCCACTGTGCTGAGGAGATTGAAGGAGTTACTTTCCTCAGTAAGAATCATTGAGAGTGTCACCGGTTAATTCCTGTTCTATGCTCCTCATTAGCATTACTCTCAAGTTTCTGGTTATCATATCCGAAATATTAAGACATAATAAGTACGAAGGTGCAGATAATTGGATATTAACCAGAACATACTTGACTGGGCAGGAGGTAGGGCCTTGCTTAAACTAATCCTGAAATGTATTAATCACCAATTAATGAATGGGTTTCAAATTCATTTTCTATTATAGAACACCTCTGAGTATCTAAGCTTTTTCTAATAAAATGAGTTGGAATAACAGGATAGGAATAAGAAACACTCCAATTTGAGGCTGGTTTGAATTAATTCCCTATAGCTTGTTGTTAAGTTCATTGAAAACAATAATCCTAGAACCAGTGACCCTCTATATACAAAATATACATATATATATATATATATATGTGTGTGTGTGTGTATAATAGCTCTTATAGGCTCTGTATGTAGGTGCAAATGGTCATACAGATGCTGAATTCAGAACAGAGCTAGTCCACTGGAGAACTGCTACAGCACTATCTGTACTTCTTCAGAGCAAATATAGCTCTTTAAGGTGAGCAGCGTAAATCCTGCATCCACTTTAGATGGATGTTGCCAATTAATGATTTTCAGTGTGAAGACAGATATACATATATATCAACTTCTATTAAAAAAACCAACCAAAAAATTATTCCCTCTCTCCAGCCCAGAATAAAATGTGGTCCACACCAGTCCACTTTGTTGACCTGGGCTCTTGGTGGGTGAAAGAAGAGTGGTGGAAGGGCAGAGATAATGAAATCCCATTAAGAAGCCTGGTGGGTAGAGGGGGGGTGGGTGGGGAGGGTGAGAGAGAATTTTATTAAGCCCCAGCTCCAAATAACTTTGGTGATTTTGCATTAAACATGCACCCTTAACCAGCGCTAGTAACTATCTTGGCATGGTTGTACTTTTCTCAGCTAAGAAGCTAACTTGCTGCACACAGATAATCTCTAAGTAACGGAAGCTTTTGCTAACTTGGTGTATTTAAAATCCAGAAAGAAATGCAAAGAACAGAAAAAAAAAATCATTTTTTTCATTAAAAAAGAAATCCTCCCCCCTTCTTACACATCCAGGATAATTTTAAAATGGACATCTTACCATTTTTATTATTTGAAATGGGTGCTCACTACTGCACTAGAAAAAAAAAATCAGGGTTCCTTATTGTTGCTAATGAAGAAAATTATAACAGACATGGTTGAAGTAGTATTATTCCCCTTTCTCTCTTCTTGCTGTCCTCAGTGTTATTTACATTGATGTGAATTGCAAGTAAACCAATATTATCCATCTCTCTGTTTTTTCCTTAATTTGTTGACTTTAATTTTAGTAAGTCTTAAATAAGCGCTTACTGAAGATGAAGTAAGATATGCAAGCAAGTAGTCCTTTTATCAACAATTTTGCCACAGAAACACACAAACATTTCAATGGCTCTTCATTAGCAAACAAATCAACAAGTGATATTTTAATGCATGACTTTATTCCATCTCTGTGGGGACCGTAGTTGAGAGTGTGATGTACAGTACAGAGAAAGGAATCATCAGCCACAATGTCCCAGGGCTCTATCCATTGAGGACTTCTCAGCCTCTGCTTAAAGAGTGCATTTAATTGACTGATAGACAGTAGCTTCTTTGTTCACAGAAGACAGCGAAGTAATGGCAGCTTGAAAATCGTACCATCTACAGGATCTCCTGAGACTAGTAACAGGGGGATATGTGTCAGGAATAAATAAATAATCTAATTATTAAGCCACTTCCTGTCAAGTTAACTCCAATTTGTTGGCTTTTGAAGGCAACAAAACGAGGCATTTTTCCTCATTATGCTTCTCTTTTTATACCACTGGTAATCACAGGCGGATTAAAGGGTGCCTGATTGGTTTTTTTGTCAAGGAACTGAGAAGCAGCCAACAGTACAGAAAAACAGAGTTGGGGTTAGAGGAAATTTCATGCTTGTCTCCTTTCCAGCTCCCTAACAGCCCACACTGCTGCCCCATACAGTGCTGCCAGCTGTACAGCAAATGTGTGCCCCTCCAACGGCGGCCTACCAGGCCACAGGCTCCATCCTGAGAGCTGTGAGATACCTTGCAATCTTGGCAGGTAGCTACTGCTGTCATAGGCATAATTCTAAAGGTGACCTACGAAACCCCGTCAGCTCACCAAATGCAACAATATGAGCAGCTCAAGTTCGACACCCACTCTCCTTATTGGCTTCTTTTGTTGCGCGCCTCGCGTTTACATCGCGGGGAGAAGCCTCGGGACGACCTCCCCTAAAGAATCGGAGGCTTCCCTGCTCAGAACAGGGGCAGTTCGGAAAGGCGATGGTGAGGCTGCCCTCAGTGCTGACAGCCAAACGCGGCCGAAGGAACGTGCTCTGGCTCCTGAGAAAGCCCGCAATGCAAATGGTCAGCAAAGAACAAAAGGAAGGCTGACACCCTGCCATTAACTCAGCCTGTGGTGCCTAAGTATTGACACGAACAGTGTATCACTGCCATGGCTCGGAGGAGAATCTTGCAGCAGGTGGAGGGTAGGGAACAACTTTCATGCTGCCTGGCACTGCCTTTCCATAGCATCCTATTCATCGAGTGCTGTTCATGCCACAGGCACTTTTGCAGGAAAAATCTAAAGCTTCCATGCGCCTTGCTTCATTTCCTTACAGGGTGAACTCCAGCCTGAATTGTAGAGATTTTTCAGATGCTCCTTTTAGTATTACTATTATTATTATTACTATTAGTATTACTACTAACATTATTTAATAATACAACAATTGCATTCTATTTTCTTAAAATTTTTGAGTCCAAGGTTCAAACCCCACCTCCTCCACTGCCCCCTCCTCTACCCCCCCCCCAAAAAAAAGATTCATTGATGTTTGCAGACTGTGTCCTAGCTGAACCATTTGTGATTTTAAAAGCCTGGAGAGCCTTTCCTGAAAGCTGTTTCAAAAAACAAGGAGCTGTTTCTGCTTCAAACGCCTGAAAGGAAGCGCCAGCTCCAAGCAGAGCAGCTTGGTGGGGAAAGCAGCACCTGGGGACAGGGGGTGTCAGGGATGGGGCACCCATAGCCCGCATAGGTGATGCACAGAACCTGCAGCCCGGTGAATAGTGTGCTGCAGCATGTGTACAGCTGCCTTTGCCACTTCCGAATACATCCTGAATTTTTTGTTAAATTGCGCAGATAATTAAAGCCTCTTCATATTTACAGTCTGCTTCATTGGTACCATGAATTCTGTTTTCAGTTACTGTCTGCAAATTCCCTCCCCGTGCAATTTCATACTAAGCAATAACACTTCATTTTACATAAGTTTTATCTGATGTCCCCATACAGAGCTGCCAGCTGTACAGCAAATGTGCAGCTCTCAAACTGAGGCCTACTAGGCCACAGGCTCCATCCTGAGATCTGTAAGGCACCTTGCTGTCATTGGCAAGCGTTCCCTGCTATCGCCACTACCATCGCTCCACACCACACACAACTTAAAATCATCTGATTATTAGAATTTGTGGTCCACACTCCATTTTATCCTTTATTTAATCTATCCCCAGATCACACATTTGTTTAAATGTTTTGGCTGGTTTACAAATCATGCAGCCATCTGCACAGTAGGTGTGACACCATTTTTTAGACAAAAGTTACATTACAAAACAACAAAGATAAAGTCATTTGAAATGCTTTGGTGTTTGTTATTCTGCCTGGTTTGCTTGGACCAACTCTAAGAAATAAATAGAACTATCTGTGTAAATCGATGAACATCTATGAAAAACAACACCCAGCAGAACGCAGAGCTTGCTCCATTACCTACGTTAATATCATGACAGCTGAGGAGAGATGACCTGGCCCACTTCTCATCTCTCCTGTACAGATGGCTATTAAAGAGAAAGTATCCCTTTTGTATGGTCCATGCAGAAACCCTTTATGGGCTTTTCAAATAAGCCAGCATTGCCCACAGGAGAGTAGCTTCCTGTTAGTATTAAACAGCCCAGATTTTGCCTATTTTGTAACCCAGCTCCTCATGAAATAAACCTACGTTTTCTCAGATTTAACTCCAAATGCTGATTTTCCTGGGTAGTTTAATTACATCTCCTCATTTTGCAGGCAAGTTGACCAAGTTTCCTCTAACTTTTATACAAGTTCTTGTCATCTCTGCCTGTAAACAGGAGATTCCCAAGCATTCCAATGATTTCCTGATGCTAAGAGGGTATGTTCACTCTCTTCACTATAAACTGACAATTCCCATTTTTTGCTACTCAAAAACCAGTGAAAAAGACCGACAAAAGGAAGCCTTCACCTCCTTCCTCCTCTAGTGTGTAGATCCTTATCTTTGGATTCTTTTTCTCCAAATCTCAGCTAAAAGGGACTTTACAATATCAGAACTACTGTAGAGTGATTATACTGACATTCTGAAGATGTATTACTTGAGGTCAACATGGTGCAACAAGTATTAGTTGCTCAGCACAGCTTTCTGCATAAGTGAAAGGAAAATCATGGGGTTTTAATGACCTTAGGCATTAGACAAATAACAGAATGTGTGAATGCCACATGCTATTAGAACCAGACAAGAATTTTTTTGGGCTGATTTCCAGAAAGCCGATTGAGGTATTTCCTTTGTCTTGACATCAGTGATGTTGTCCACACGTACCGTCATGTACACTGTGCAAATGTGAGGCAAATAAGATGATTTATTTTTATAGGTTTATTATGCATGCAGTTAATACATGCATAATGCAAAGATGCACATCCACACAACATATAATATATACATATTATATCACTGTCACTGAAAAAATCAAAAATCATGAGTTGCACTAAAATGTGTATCATGTGTGCACTAAAATCTTCTAATCGGTACACACTACGTGTTATTTTAAAACACAGCTGTAAAATTTCTTTGCAGAGAAGTTAAAATGTTAGATCTCATTTTCTGTTTACCCTTCTTTTTAAACTCCAATTGTTTCAGCATAGATTTGATTACTTGGGATTTGATGAAGTATTTATTTACTGGTGTAAACTAGAATTCCTCTTGTCAAATGCAAGATTGCTTCATCCTGTTTTCCCATTTGCTTTCTAACTTTAGTGCTCAGTACCTTTTTTTCCATTCCCCTCACTTCCTCCTTCTGCTCACACCTGCTACCCTGCTCAATGCAACATAACATCCTTCACTCAAAGACAAGTCCTCCACAACAGACGTCACAAAACCGGTTTTATACATGATAGTGAAAAGGCTAAAGAAAGAGAAGTCTGTTTACTTCTTAGAAATGACATATTTAGAAACCATCAAAAGTAGGTTTTCTATAAGGTACCGAATCCTTCCCCTTTGCTCCCCAGCCCTTCAGAGGGGTAGTGGTTCTTGCTATGACACTGGGGCTTCCTTTCTTCATCGACAGAAGTAGCAGCAAACTACAAAGATTGTGGCTGTTTCCCCCTTTTATCATTCTCTTTGTCAGCCTGATCAGTCCTCAATGGTAAATGTGCTGCTCTGTTGTGCACAGCCAGCGGCTCGCAATTTGCTCACTATGTTTCATGAGACAGTTGTTTGTGGCTGTTTGGAACACATTTACCTCTTTGGGGATTTATGCGCTAGTTGCAATGCCAACCTCCATAGTGATAGAAATTTCTTTCTAACTAAAATAGATAATTAGAAGCTGGTAATTATTGGTCAAGAATTATCAGAGTGAAAAAAATTAAGCTCTTCATAAATAGTTCTTGGCAATGTCATCTCTTTACATTATCTCATGCCTAACAGCACTTTATTCAGAGCACTTACAAATTTACACTACTGTTGTTGAGCCCCATAATTTTATATGGAGTAATTCCTTTCCTGAACTCCCCCCATTCTGAGCCACGCTGTATGTGCATGTGTTCAAAATCCTAAGCAACTGCTACAGCAACTGTTTAGTCTATTTACACCGAACTGCATCAGAGACTACAGATGTAAAGGAATCAGTTGAAGATGAAGCAATGTTTAGCACATCTGCTTAAAATAACAGTGAAAATAACAGGAGGAGCAGCGGAGCGCATCAAACAGAACACAAGCAATGGCAGACTCTTTTCCTACACTCTCAGGTCAAATACCAACAGTAAACTATGTGATGAAAACAAAGGAATGCCAGAAAGCCTCTTTTCCACAGACACTGTGTACCCAGAAATAGAATTTTCTCAAAGAAAGCTGCTAAAAGTGCTATGTATTCCACCCAGATAAAAAAGTGGAAGAAAGAAGACAACTGAAGAAATACCATTTATGCCAACACTTTCTAAACCCATATGAAACCTGGATTTATGTTTCCTCCTTTCCCACCCAAAAGCTGGAAATTGTTCCACCCACAAATTTCAATACATGCACCAATAGACGGGTCTTCATTTGGCAATCATCCTTACAGTTATTCAAACACAAGTACGTGCTTACATCTAGGTCCAAAATAATGCCAAAACACAGCGCCTATTTAAAAAAACCCACACCTTGCCTTGCTTTCTGTCTGCTAGCATCCCCTAGCCTAGCCTGACTCAGTATGTAGTTTAGGCAAACAAGAGCATTGCTTGGTGAAGCACAGTGTCCGGAAATGTGTGGACAGGTCTGGCAGTCAGAACTCTCAAACTTTAGCTCACTTAATGCAAGCAAGGGATTCCACTTCTACGCCTCATCCTTTCAATGGAAAAGGCTTACTGCCCCGTCCCATCATGAAGATGTTGGGAAGACTTGATTAAAGGCTGCAGAACAGGTCTAAAATGGAAAGTTCTAGAAGTAGTAAACGTGTAGCTGCTAAAGGAAAGCTGCCTCTATGACGTCTTTTTATTACATAACCTGTATAATGTAAATTGCATTGTTGTCAAAGATACTTAAGGTTACACTTCACTGGGTCATCGGCAGATTTTATTTTCCATTAGGTGGCATAATCCCTCTTGTTGAATTGATTGAAATGTATAATAAAATCTGTAAAAATGCTATATACTCTCCTAACAAAGAAGAGTAAGAAGCTTTTCAAATAGCCTCTAATCCCTCTTCCCCTGCTAAATGTCTAGTTGAGATTATATTTGATTAGATAAAAACACACACATACGTACAACCTAAAAATACCTACCCTCAGTGGAGCTATTTTAGCCAACAAAGTAATTCCAGTTGCCTTATTTAAAAGTCTAAGTTTCACACTGGGGTTTTATAAGTATAGCTTTGCCTCAGTGACCTTCCATAATGCAACTTCTCTCTGTGGATGTTAGCAACATGAACTCAGTTTACATCCTGGGATCATGTTCAAGGGGCACAGTGACTAGATGGGACACCATCGACTTTTCTAGGCTTTCAAACTGCATCATGATGGTGAGCAGCAACTGTTTCCCTCAGCTGGCTGAGCATTCTCTCTGTCAATGGCTCCCACTTCTTATTTCTGAGTGGAGTTTGGCAGATGACTTTCCACTTTCACATTTGTCCCATGTCCCAGCTGCCTCCCCTTTTCTCTTTTCCCTGAATTATGGTTATGGAGTCCTTCAGGTAAGAAGACACTACATCCATCAATAACCACAACACAGATAATGGGAACATTTTACTGTGAGAGGAAATAACAGTTCCTGACACTGTGCAATGATGTCTGTAAAGGCATTTATTGCCCCTACATCTGATATAGGGATTATCAGGCCGTTTGATTTTTAACTCCTGCCTTGCCAGATTACCTTCCCCCTCTCTTGCGTGTAAAGTCCTTTCTTTCTCTGTGTCTTCCTGAAGCTTCCTTACTTTCCTTTTCCCAGAGAATCAAAGACACTACATCCTGTTCTGCCAATCACCTACCAGGAATTCAGGGCAAGAAGACACATTTTATCAGATACATGTAAAAAAGGGAGGGACCAATGTCTTTAGGAAACCATGGCTTTTTTGTTTGTTTAATGTGCTATGTCAACAAGTCAATATTCAGTGCTTCATCTAATATATTTCTCAATCTACATATTGATACGCATGTAGATAACTACAGGTATATATTACATATATTCACACAAATGTGTTTGTGTGCATGTTTTCTGTGTTATATATAAATACTAAAAGATTACCTACAGATGTACATAAACTAAGGCTGGTTTAAAACAGCTTGATGTGGCCCCTTGAACCTTTCTCTCTAGACAGAACGTGGTCTTGGAAAAAGGCCTGTGAACAATGATATAAATTAAAGGGGTGGGGGTAGAGCGAAATTAGAAAGATAACTAAGGAAAAATCCAATTAGTAGTGAGAAGACTAACAGAATTGGAGATCAGAAATTATTTTTCCTTGTGCTTCGATTCCGAGGTCACATTCAAAACTCTCCAGAACGTTGATATTCCTTTCAATCCACCCCAACACAAAATCCCCTCGCATTTGCTTAATCGAGGCTGCATCATTAGGAGCTGCACTGTTAAGTCTGGCAGTGCAGATAAGAATCTTCCACTGAACACAGATTACCACACGCATGACCGGCAAATCTCCCTGCATGTTTTGCAAGCTCCTTTATTTCACTGGAAAGATTTTATATTAAGCACGTTTAAATCTGTGTCACTATGGTTATGTCATGAAGTAATATCACGCATGATTAGATAGAACACAGACAAAACAATTAAATATTTTTTTAAAAGATTCTCTTTCTCATTCAACCTCATCCAGCTTTTAGAAATTAAACATAGGCAGTTATTAGCTCCATTTAAGAAAATATGTCTTTTCAGATCTGCAGGCTGAAGCCAGCTAAACAGATTTGTCCTGCTTTACTGACTCTCTCCCCATCTTGCTCCTCCTGTTCTGACTCTTTAATAAAACTTATACAGAAAATAGAGGGAAAAAATAAATCTGAGTATTTAATGAAATAAGTGAGTTCCTATTCTGAAAATGTGACGCACCTGGGAAGTGGGTAGCAAGCAAACACATCATCAATTCCAGCATCATCCCTTATAAAAAATGTCCATATTCCCTGTCACATTTCAGCATCACTATATGCTACAGTTAAGAACATTTTAAACACTGGATTCAAATAAAACAGCAGAAATGGTGAATTCTGTTGTTAGTAGTACCCTAGTTTTAAATTCCATTACTGACACAGATTGAATACTCTGAAGCAGTTCAAATTCTCTTACCCAAAAACACAAGATATCAAAACTAAGGCTTAAGCTAACAGGTAAACTGCTTGGATCCTTTACAAAAACAGTTTGTCATTTCCATTTATTCATTTTTATGAAAAAATATAAAGTGTTTATGCTCTAAATGTACAACAACTTAAATAAAGTACGCACAGAAATGGGCCATTAAGTTTTGGCAGATAACTTTCTTTTACAGTGCAGCCAAATTGCTAAGTGTTCATGGAAGAAATCTGCATGTTACCTCGAAAGAAAAAAATAATTACCACCAAACTGGAAAGTGGAAAAGTCAAGCAAATTCTCTTCTGTTGGACATGTAGTAATTAGCTTTTATACCATATTATTTGGTCTGTGCTTTGCAAGATTTTCTGCTATTTTAACAAGAAAACCAGCATAAGGGAAGCAGGAGTAAAAAATCGGTGGTATCCATCTCTGTTTTGAAAAGTGAAATTTGGAAAAGAGACTAAAAAAAACCAGGAGAGAATCCTGGCAATGTTATCTTATTAGTGAGCAAATGATGTGCTTGATAAATTTAATTGGCTGATAGAACTCTTAGTGCTATTACTGAGTGGTTACCAAATTGAAAACGTTATGGGTAAACCTAGGGGAATCAGCAAATAATAAGAAAATATGAATATCAAAGAAAAAGCAGCTTTTGTTTTATTCCAATTTACAACTGTAACAGCTTTGTAAACATCAGGATTCAGGAATCCTAAAAGATGGTTTTTTTAAATGCTTGTACCTTAAAGAGTGGATTCCATTACTGTATACCACAATTCCTTACTTTTTCAAATAATTTATGGTATTTAATTGTATACAGATACACTCAGGATTTTTTTCCCAGACTGCTCAAACATAACAAACAATACTATTTTATGGCCATTTGAATTATTTATGTTTCCTAATGACAAAAACTCACCAGTTTTGATTTTGGTACTGAGGTGCTTGAGAAGTACACAGTAGTGTCATTACCATAATAACTTCTGAAATTAAAACCTGTCTAAAACTCTACGGAAAGCTAACATCCAGTTCATTAACCATTCCTGTTAGTTTGTTTTCAATAATGCAAAAATGATTAGAAGTTTAATTTGCTAATCACCTGTGTTTTGACTGGCAGTGGATATATAATTCTCTGCAGAAGTCTAAACTAGCCCTTGCAGAAAATAAAATATGCTAATGCTTTATCAAGTCTAATAATATGAATAAAAAAATCAATCATGCCTAGGTTAATCATTGATGGATCCACAATTAATTTCTCCTTAACTCTGTTTAATTTTAGAGACAATGGTGATAATGAGTAAGAAAAATGGCTATTTGCCTTCAAGAAGTTTTAATGTTTCACTTACCAATCATGTGGTTTGCAACATGAACTTGGATATCCCACTCATTGTAGAAAACCATCTGACATTTGATGCACTGGTAGGTCTTCTTCTAAAGAAACAAGGGTAGATAAAATTTACTGAAACATACAATTGTAATAATTTTGTTATAACTCAAAATACCAAGTTCACAGTGGTCATTTAAAACTCTCAGGCAGTGTTTTCATTAAGGCTTAATTATTAATATTAAAAAAATAACACTCTGCAGGTTCTGTAGTACCTTTCATTTGAGTTTTCTGAAACTTGGTAGAGATCATTGTCAGCTTCCTAACTCCATGGACAGTTCAGTATTGCTAAAATATCAGTACTACACTCATGGAAGGCAAAATGGAATGAGGATATATAGGATGTAAGCAAAACAACACTGAAATCAATGTGAATCCTTCATTTTACACCAATGGATTAGATCCACTACAGAACAAGGGAGAAGGCAGGAAAAGAACACAGAAATGAGAAATACGCTTCTCTCATTTTCAGTGGGGCTGCAGAATCTCCTCTGCACCACACATTTTAAATGGTCCATCAGGCTGCCATTTTTCAAGGAGGAAAACCTCCCGCCTAGTCTGGACAAACAGTTCCTGTATCAGGGCTGTTGCTTGAATAATATCTATTGGCAAGCCTGTACTAAAACTGGGAAGCCTGACTGGAAACCAGCCAGAGAGCATGCCTTCTGGCCACATTAGATTGGGCTTGACTTACTTAAAAATCATGGTGTATACAGCTCAAATTTCATTAGAAACTAGGAAATGCATTACTCTGCTCTATTCAGTGCACAGAACAAGTTTTTCATTTCTGTCTTGGTGTCTTTCAAAAAAGATCTGCTCTTTCACTTTTCTACAAGGTATATAACTTGTCCAAGACATTTCAATATCCTAAAAATGTAACTGCATTTTCTCTCATTATTTCTCTTGATCTGAATTGGCCAGAGAGTTGATATTGGAAAGCATTGTTTTAAAAGTGAAAACTAAGACTGTATTCAAAGTAAGGTTTAGTTTTTCCTTCATAAGACTTAAAATCTGCAGTTATCCAGGCATCTAATGAGACAAGTCAGATTCATAAAATTATTCAACTGCATAATTGTAGTATCAAGGACTCAAGTCCTAAGGTAACAGTCCTGAAGAGCTCAATGCTTGTTTTGAAGATGCAACGAAGTCAAGGTAAGCCCTGAACTGCCACATCAAGGCAGTAACTCAAGAGACACAGATCTTTCTGTACAGCCACAGGCACCTTGCCTACATCAGCAAAAAGAAGAAAAAAACAGAGAAAAACACATATTTTTTAAAGAATCTAAAGTCACAAGAAGCTGGCACAGGTGTATAAAATTGCAGATTTTATATATGTTAGTTGAGGAAGAAGTAGGGTTCACTGGATAATGTGCATCAAAAATACAGCCTCTCTTGCACATATTTAATTTGTGAAGAGTTTTATGCAGCTGGTATTATCAATTATATTTTTTAAAAGGTGGTGGCTTTTTTCACCTGACTCCAAACAATAATGAAGACTTGCTGGATTTTTTTATCAGCATCTAAATTTAGATGTCCTGTCCCAGACAGATAAAGTGCCCATTTATTAAGTATCATTCTACTTCAAGCCTGTAGGCAGGAATATAAAGACTTTTCAAACATATGTTGTTTTGCCTTCCAAGTTAACTGAAAAATTAGTGACTAATCAAAGTCAACTCTGAAATTAAGTGTTCCTGTGGGCTCCTCTTTACACATCTCCCATTGCTTTGCATACACAGAGGCTATTTTAATTTTCTTGATGACAATAAAATGTGCTGCATCTCTTCTCGGTGGAAACAATCATAAGCCTTTTTTGCTGTTTTTCATTTAATTTAACCTTAGTTTTTCAAAATGTAACGAAGTTAAATAGCTATGTAGACAACCAAAATCAATGGGCACCCAGAAACCAGATCTGCTTTGACTTAGCGTTACTGTTATGGTTTGTAAAGCCAGCTGTTTTTAAAGATAAAATACTTTTTTTGTTGTTGTTGTTGTTCTTGTGACAATACTGGTGACACTGGTAGAAAATCAGTTTCAGTCTAAGGATTTCCTATCATATGTTGGTAAATTTAACCTTACTGTACTACATCTAGATCTATCAAAGACCTCTAAATAATGACAGTCACGATCAACGATTTATTATGCTAAGCTCTTTACAAGATGCTTTTTGATGCTGACATATAGAACAACAATATTGCATAAATAACAATCACTCTCCCTTTTTTTAAAACATTGTTTCCCTTTAGAACTAGTTAGAAAATATTTCTTACTCCCTCATGACTGGCACTATGTATTGTTTATTAGCATACCCCTAGCATTATTCCTGATATGTGACTTTGTTGAAAAACAAAGAAACATAAATGTAATGGCTGGTCTTTTCTCTTGTTAGTAGAGCAATGCAGAGTGCATGTCAAGAATTGTCAGCAAAATTATGACTGATGTACATAAAGACAACACATGCAAAGGTTGGGGATTTTTTGAAGTCAAATGCTAAAAAGTAAAGTGATTTGACAACAACAAAAAATAATAATTTACTACCACTTACTAGCCTGTTCAAAATGATCTGACATATTTGCAGAATCACACACAGAGTTTTTCTTTTTATCATGAAGGGAAGATTGTTTTTGTGACTGCTGCTTGATCAAGCACTAGTCCTTTTTTGTTTCCAAACATATTCTAAAATGTTGACATCAACTTTTATTAGCTCAACACATACTCATCTCAAAGTGTCTAAACTTGTACATGATTAAGTTTTTATTTTAAAAGCATACTCAGTAAATTCCATTTACTCCTAGATTTTCAAAGTGATCAAACCCAGTCATTTTCACACCATGTTGAACAAAACCCACATACTTATTTCCATATGTTTCACATTCTAAGGAAGCCCTTGTTCACTGCAAGTTACATATTACTCTCACAAGCTTTGTCAGAACCATGGGACTCATAACTGCTCGCCGGAGTTCCTGGGTCCTGATGTGCTTCATGGCTAGTCCCAGTTCCCTGCTAGGGTGAGATCTGGGGGGAGAACGAGCCCCTCCTCACACTGTGCTCCCAAAAAGGGGAAACTTGAGTGAATAAGACAGAAATGAACCCTGAGGTATTGTAGCTCCATACCCCTTGCCTGGATAGGAAGGAAAGAAGCCTTGCAGCACTTGTGTGACACACCACAGAAGAAAAACTGGATTGTGACTCAAGGAAGCGTTTGAATTTCTCTTGAGTGTCTCCAGCCTTTGCAATGCAAGATGGCTCTAAACAGAAAGGAGCTCAGGGCTGTGACAGCCATCCTTGCCCTGTCCAGCTGCAGCTGTTTGCAGCAGGGAACTCTTGCTGAGCTCCCTTGCCCCTCTGCCAAAGCCACCAGCATGTGGAGGACTCAGCAGGACTGAGCAGGCAACCCAGGCCCTGCCGCCCCAGCTCACAGCCCTGAGCATATCCGCTCCACACAACAATGAAGGGTGGACAGCTAAGGGCACTTACACCCTAACCTGCCACAACCGCTTTTCCCAAAGGACACCAGTCAGTCTCCTGAGGAAACAGAAGAATGACAATATTGTCATCCTTCCCTACAAAACACAGAAAAAAGCTGACACACACTTTCAGATCTGTAAGGGTGGGCCACAGAAATCTCTTGCCAGTGCATTTCTGTATGGACTCAGACAGGACCAGTTTAGTAAACGGAGAAGACGCAATGCGTCCTAAACTGTGGCATCTTGCAAAAACTCCCAAAGATTTGTTCCAGATGAGAAAGGCACATGGGATTAAGAAAGTGGTTTAACTTTTTCCTTTTATATTATTATTATTATTATTATTATTATTATCATCATCATCATCATCATCATCATCATCATCATCATCTTTTAATAAAAACTCTCCAATAAGCAAGCACATAATCCTTCACTGAACCCCGTCCTGTCAAGAACCTAAGTGCCAATTTGTCTCCTACATGCTGAGTGTAAATCTGAGGCCCACGTTATTCCTGAGGCCATTCGAAATCATTGTAGAAGAGTAACTGCTTGGACAAATGTCTCACAAGAGCATGGGGTGCCTGTTGCATTCCTGTTTTCATAATCAATTTAAAGCCTTCCAGCATTCAAAGCTTCTCTGTGACTTCATTTAAAGAGCTTTGGATAGGGCATATGCATGTGTATCCCTAACCTTTTGAATAATTAATGTCACCTAGACCTTTAATTATTGTCCCAATCCTCATTTATCACTTTGCAATTTTCTGAATTTCTTTTCTGTAAAAGTGCCCAGAGTGTCCATGTCATGTGAAATGAGACTGCTGCTTTTATAAACAGTCCAGGAAAATGAACTTTCAATTGGTACTCCAATTCTGTGCACAGAATTTTATTTGCTTTTCTTTTATAAATAAAAATAACCACACGACTAGAAGATTTACAGTTCTATTCAGAAGTGCTTCAAAAGTATGCAGAAAACACTTCTGTGTAGACTTTTGTGCCCTGTGACAGTCTGAAGTACTGATACATTCTTTTTTTTCTATTCCCTAGCCTCATTATATTACTTGAAAATGAACTGCATATGCTACTTATCGGCTCATGCTCCACCTCCTTGTCAAAATCATTCAGTATTTTATCACCTGCCTACTTTATTCTGACATTTTCCCAGTTTTGTACTATCAGGGAATTTCATCACCTTACTACTTATTCTTTCTTCCAGACTACTGATATGCTGCATAAGTTCAACAAAACTGGTGCAAATAATGATTCTTAAGGCTTTCCATTATTTATGCCCCTCCAAACCAACCTGCTTCAATTCACAAGACTCCTATGCTTTCCATACCCAAGATCGTGTTTCTTTTCTTTTTTAATCAAAGAAAGTATCTCTCCCTATGCCATACTTATTCACCCAACAGATTAGTCTTTTGTGCTATACCGCTTCAAAAGCTTTGCTAAAATCCTGGTAAATCATGTTTATAGGCTTCTCTGTCAGCACTTGTGGCTACTCTCTCAAAATACTCTTTATTGAAAATTTTAAGCATGATCCTCCCTCTGTGAATCTTTGTCCTCTATCCTTCATTAAATCCAAACTTTCTTCTATCATGTATTTGATTAGCCTTCCTATTCTGTTCCTCACTGTGTAAATCAAGCTCACAAACCAGTAGCTTCATGTGTAATCCTTACATTCCCTATTAAATGTTTGTTTAGTAGCCTTTTCCCAGGCTGTTGATGCTTCTTCTTAAAGATTGAAAATTTATCTGCTTAATGTTTCCTTTTATCTTCAGCTCCTTTCACTGAGAATTTTGGAATGGATATTTTTATAAGTCATTTATTGTATATTATACTCCATTATATTGCCTCTAATCTGTACCTCATTCTTCTCCATGGGGAGGATATGCCACTAGTTCCATGACAAAGCATTTGTTTAAATGTTTTTAATTTGTTTTACTTTACTTTGCAAAGTACTGGTTTCCTTGATTACATATACCATTTCTGGATCTCCTGTACCCATGACCCTTTTAACTGAATACTTATTCCCTATATGAAATAACCAAAATATCACTCAAAGGTTCTAATGCGTGGCATCTACACTCTTAGGCTCACAGGCATCCCTAGTTTGTTCTATACTCCTTTCACACTTCTCTTCCATGCCCTATCAAAAATGGTTTTGACTTGTACCTGTTACCCCACCAATAACCTCCTGTTTACACCTAATTACATTATTTGCCCTTGTCACACTACTGAAGGGAACTTTCAAGGCTTTTTCCCCTCAGTTTTAGCACAGCCTGAGTGTATGGATCAATGACACAGCTGAGACAACCTGCTGTTGCCAAAAAAGAGTGATGCTAGACCTCTCACATCCTCTAATTCCCTTCTCCCATATCAGTCATTCACTCAGTTTCCCTCAAATAAAAGGTGGAGTTAATTCAACCTTTTAAACCAACAGAACAGTAACCTGACAAGAGAAAGTGAACAGCGTCCAACAAATCATATGAAAAAAACAACTTGAAACATTTAAAACTTGCACACTAACTACAGCAATTTGCCAATGCTAACTCCTTATGCTGCCAGCTGATTTTTTGACTTCATTATTTTATTAAGCATTAGCAGCGTGCTTGGCCCTGCATGATACACAAGGGCAACCATGGTGCTAGCTTTGTCCATTTAGCCATTTTTCATCCGAGTTCACACTAATTTTGACAGTACCTTAATTGAGGATTTTGTTTCTATCTTCCTGGATGCTTATTTTGTCAACCTTAAGCTGTTAAAAAACTAAGTATATGTTAGCCAGTTTCAGTGCATTGTTAGTTATCTATCTTGCTTATGGGGCACTGTCATCTTGCTTTTTTTTTTTAATTGACTAATTGCCAACTCTTGCAATTGCTCACACAAAACCCTTTAATTAGTATTTCCCGATAACTTTAAAAAACATGTTCATGAGATTTTATGAGGACTTTTCTGTTCTGCTTTTGTTTAGCAGGGTCTTAAATTATAACAGGGTCTGAGTGTACATGCCTAGAGAAAGAATACAATCAATCCCATAAGGTAAGCAAAATGAAAAATGGAAAGAAACATAATTCTTTCTCATTTCTTTCATTATGGTTACTTATTGCCTACAGAAAATATATTGAGTCAGAAATACAAATGTTCATGTTAGCAGTTCTTCCTTCTCTATTCTGCTTGAATTCATGGTCTGCTGTTCTGTCTTTTACCTTTATTCTGGATTCTGCATTTAATCAGAATCTTCAATGTCTCTTAGTTACAAACCTTTCCCTCCCCTGGCTGACAAAGAGCATTAGCTTGCAATGTCTCACATCCCTGCACAGAAAAAAACACATCTTGCCACATTTAAAACTGCATCTCTTCCCTTTGAGATCTCTAATCCTTTAACTCTTCTAGGTCTTTCAAACTCAGTACTGAAGTGAAATACTTGTCAGAAAAGTAACTCTAAAACCTGGCAGCACATGGCTGTATATTTATTTTCTCTCTCAATTACTTCATATCAGGCTTACATAGTTTATGAATACAAACAGCTTAAGATGAATTCGATTTGAGAGCTAAAAAGCAAATACGCTTCTTTCTGTCTCAAGGCCTGATCCTGGGTGAGGCTGAGTCTGAGCAGTGCATGTGTATGTGCTGAACAGTGCTCAGGAATTTGGGGCTGACTGTGTCAGGAACCGAACTTTCTGTCAGCATCTTCACCCCTTTCTGTCTTCTTGCATTGCACTTAAAGCCAAAGTTAACCCATCCAGAGGCATCCCAACACTCAGCATCTGTGTCAGGGCTGCTGTGTGGCTACAGAAATTAAGGAGGAACTATGACCAACACTACACTGATAATTCTGCAGATGATGTGGCATCAAAGCACAGGCAGTAGAGCTTGACTTGGCAGGTCTGAGACTCAAAAAGCTGATATTCTGAGTAAGCTGATATTTTTTCCTTTTAAAGTTGTCTTTTTTTTTGCTTTGTTTTAAAAAAAAGGCATACTGAGACAGACTGTCATTCAATAAAGCCACTACTTTCTTCACCAACAATCAGCAACAGATGTAGCCCAATAAAATTAATAGTTTGCAAGTATGCACAAGAGAATACTCTTGTCTCTTTTCTCCATCACAGTTTTTGTAAAAGCTCTCTGGATTTTAACAGAAAGGCAAAATCAGGAGCTTTTTATATACCTTTTTTTTTTTAATTTAAACACTACAACCGCTTTTCTCCCACTCTATTGAGAATTAAGGCTGATTAATTTAACTTTCCAAAGTGTAACTCAGGATACTCCCCCTGCTCTTAATTGTCCACTTTCAACTCAAACTGAATTCTGCACTATTACTTACCAAGATAATTTAATCCTACAGAATAGAACTTGTGCTCAAAAATATGCAACATTAATATTAATGTACAAACAGAAATATATTACTCATACATAATATATAAGAAATTAATTTTCATCGAAGTATCAGGAGAAAGAGTAAACCCCTTAGATCCTTCTCATGCAATTAGCTCTGCACTTGGGGAAGTCAATGGGACTTCACAAATTGAAGGCTTTACACAATAACACGGGCGAGACTGGGGTTTTACAAAGGCACTACAAAATATGCCATGAACAGAGTCCTACAATCATATTGCTGTGATTTTAGTACTACCCTCTATGGATACACTTAGGCCACATCAACGTTAGCAAATATAGTGGTAGCATCTGAGCTGGCACACAGCTGCTGACACTGCAATGACGCTTGACTGTGTGCCCAGTTTAAAAACCTCCACTGGGGCAGTGCAGCTGCCCAAGGAAGTGGTGTACCAGCAAAACAAGCGCTCTGCTGAGCCACTCTTCAACACTATCCACAATGATTTGTGTCTAACTGGGTTTTTTCCTGTGAAGACATGCTTGCTCTCCTCTAAGGGAATTAAGGAAACTTCACAGAATTGCCTCTGTCGTATTTCATAATCTTTTACTTTCACATTAATTCTTAAAATACCAGCAGTTCCTCTTAGGTACATCCTATAATAAGTTAAGGTCTTTTTACATGGAGCTTCAGTCTACCATTCCACTATCTGAAAAAAAAGATTGCAGAATTTGTTTCAGAAGCAGAATGCCATACTTCTAGGTTTGAAGGATTTTGACCACTCAACCACCATCATACAAACCAGCTGAGAAGCAGGAAATATAAGAGAAATGAGGAGCTATGGTTAAGACTGATAGTTCAGGAAAATCACCAGGAGATGCAGACATTCCCTGCCTAGGCCTGTGAGAGAAGCACCAAGCAGCAGAACGCGATCAATTGCAAATCGGCCACTGTCAGTGATGGTTGCAAGGATTTGTAAGCAGACAGCCATGTTCCTATAGGTTGGCCTTAAACCTATTCCAGCCATCAGAGCAGAAACCAAGAGGACTGTTGCAGCAGTGGTAAAGCAAACATAGAAGGAAATCTGGAAGCTTGACGTCTCAGATCATTCTTTGTTGGTGAAGGACCCTGTTTCCTACTGGAAAATGTAGAGAGGAAGAGGTGGCCTTTCAGATATGTAAAGCCATTAGGTGTACTTTTTTAGATAGAATGCTGTAAAATATCTGAATAATAAGCAAAAACCAGAGGAAATGTATTCCAACACAGGACACCAAAACTGTGGACATACGATCAGAGGGGATAAATAGCTCCCTTCTCTCCTACTTCCCACCTTGTTTTTGAGTACACAAGCAGCCAGTAACTTTGAAATGGCTCCTTTTCTAAGTGGTTGTATTTCTAAGACACTCTTCAAAGGCATTTCACAGGCATTAAAAATGATTCCTAGAAGTGCACATTATCACTGGTAGAACTGTACTGACATGTTCCATACCAGGAAGGCCCTGCCCTTTTATTCACTGACTTATGGAGCCATGTACCAGCAACAAAGGTTTAGCCACCAAGAAAGAACAGGGTAACATCAACATACATCTGGTAGATGGGCCCAAAGGATGGGTAGAAACTACAGAAGAATAAAATGGATGAGGTTGATCTCTCGGGATCCTCTGGTCCAGTCCTCCTGTTCAAGAAGGGTCACCTAGAGCCAGACCACATCCAGATGACTTGTGAGTATCTCAAAGGATACACAGCCTGTCTGGGTAACCTGTGCCAGGGCTTGGTTGCCCTCACACTGTTTCCTGATATTCAGAGGGAACCTCCTGTGTGTCCATTTGTGCCCTCTGCTTCTTGTCCTAGAATATCACACGGTGAGGGTGGATGTTAGCAGGAGACACATCTCTGCTGTCATACCCAGCAAAATACCCTGTATAAAATAGTACAGGTCATATTTATCCAATAATTTGTAATACAATGCAGGAAATCATTTAAATGAAAGATGGCTTTGACAGAAGAAAAAGGTACCTCACAGTTTTGAACCACCACGAGATCGCAGGTCTATGGCAGGTCAAAGAAGGGTATCCTTTAACAAGATACTACATGTCAGCTGGTTTATGTTCATTTTGTACAACTTCATGAAACAAGCAGTACTGGGGCTACATACCCATTTTAAATTAATGGTTAGCCCATTTTATTTCCCTCATGACAGAGTAACAAATCTGGGTGTTACGTTTTTTGTACGAGACAAAGTAATACACACATCATATATAACAACTTTATTGAGTAGTGGTGAAAAACAGTTCTCATGTACAGTCATTTAAGAAGCTGGCCTGTGAGTATCACAAAGAACAGATCATAGTTTCCTCCTATAACTTCATTTCTTGTGTTTGCTTGACTTTTGCATAAAAGCAGGTATAAACTTCAGCTACAGCCATTTTCCTGGTTTGGATCTCTTAAAGGCCTCTTTCCTATTTGGATTCTATCACCTGCTGGATCACCTCTCTTCCCAAACATTGTAACAACTTCATAGGCTTTGAGATTACTATTAATCTATGAAATTTTTCTTGAAATTGGCCAAGAGTAGTTCAAAAATAAAAGGTGGAAGTGAGAGAATCCTCTAGAGGTAGGCAAACCAGCAGACAAATAGAGATATGCTATGATTTTCTGTGTCTTGTTCCTAAAGATGATCCGGCTAGAAAATAGTGTGAGATTTCTTAATTTCTACCCAATTCTGAGGTCAGAATTCAAACACTCATCACTACTGTGATATTCCTCTGGAGCTGAGTAGAAATTGTGGCATGTAACACCAGTGAGCTGGCCAGCAGGTACACATACAGGAGAAGCCCCAAGCGGATAGTGGGCTACACAGCTGAGCTGTAGGAATATACATCTCATGGATGTTTTGTCTCATAAAGCTTTGCTGAACCTATATTTGCCCTCTCTAGAGAGCCTTAAGGACTTCATCCACATTCCTGTGTCCTTCTACGGTTCTTCTGCGTTTCTTCAAGCACGCATTCCACCCTCGCACCCTGGTTCATTTTACGGAAATCTTGGTTTAGTGCTCTTGAAAATTTTGGAGAGCATGTTATCCTTTCATCCTCTTATGCAAAGTTTTCCACAGGTGTGAAGAAGATGCCTCTCCAAATTCCCCATCTGAAGCCTCTGACAAATAACAAGAAAGACAAACAGCATTAGATTTTAATGATCAATGGACAGGAAACGAAGAAAACTCACAGTTATCCCCCTTGCTTCTGTGCAGCAGCTCCCAGCCAACATATGGCCTTCCTGTCACAGCCTGAACACATGGTGTAGGTGAAGTGGGAAGTTTGAAGCTTAATTTTGGTAGGATTTACAGCAACAGGATAACAATATCCTTGTAAAATTCAAAGACGACTCTGATAGCTCACTACCAAAAGTGTTAAGACAAAGAGAAGAGAAATGCTTAAGCTGGATCTTATCAGCTACTTCGTGGTAGTGGCACTATCAGAAATTAAAGCATAGTGCAAATTGGAGGTGGCCTACTGTGGCAAAAAAACCCAGGCTAGCCCTTCCTAAGAATATATGTGGTCACACTCTGCATAATATTTTTCTGAAAGGAATGTTAAAATGATGCCAGAAGACAAAAATGGTATTTTTAGTGAGCTTATTTTGAAACTCCAGAAGCAGAAAATATGTTTGTCACAGATTAGTTCCACAAACTATTTCAAAGCCAAATCTTTGTGCCAGCAACAAACCTTCTTTACCTTTTTCTTTCCTTGGATCCAAAATATGGCATGAAAATCACTTGTTCTGGGCCTGGATTCACTGACAGGAAACCCAAGGCACTAGTTATGTTTACATTACAAGTTTATGTGCTTATTCATAAAAATCCTGTAGTCAGAATGATCAGCTTGGATTGCTGATGAGGAGGATTATTTTAATTTCTTTATGTATTTCAATTAAATGCATGAGTATTGATTTCAGTGCATTTTTTCAGTTAAAAGCACTGTGATTTATATTGCTAAAATGCTATTGCTTGCCCTGCCAAAAGCATGCATCTGGGAACATTTCTGGGTTGCTTACAGTCTTTTCTCTCTTCTTTCCGCCTCTGACTGCCAGTGCATGCTGTTGAAATAAACCAGCTACTTCAAAAGGCAATTCCTGTTTTCTGTCTTTGTGGGTCTGGCAGTGTTTTGAGGAGTGGGGGGAAGAATAGTAAGAGAATAAAGGTAGATTCAGGGCCCATGAATAAATAAAGAGAAAAAAATGTAATGATAAAAGAGTACACCTACCTGAGCTCCATTCTTTCTCCCAGGGTGATACTGTTTCTGGATTCATCTGAGGTTGGAGAAGTTAAGTTTCAAGGAGCCAACAGCTCTCCACAGCATCTGATTTTTGTGACCCCCATCACTGCAAGCTCATTGTCAGCCTGCACTTTCATGGCTCCTTCCAGAACAGTGCTGTGATGTGCCCGGTGTCCCCTGCTGTGACATGCCCATCATGGCATACAGTTCTGCACAGCCACAACGGGACAGAAGAGCAGCCCCAGATTCACTCACTCTGCTCTCCAGCTGGTGTGACAGTTGCTAGATCTCTCCTTTGTCCAGCATTTCTGATGCTCTCTGCTATAGTGAGTTTCTGCAAGTCTTTTGCCACACCTAAATAAGCATCTTCACTCCTGAAATAATTTGGCTGTGTACTTACGCTCCTCCTTCTCTCCTCAGGACCAGAAAACCCAGAGCATTCTCGTATTATTAATGAAGTACTGTCTGCATTGCCACAGGTAACATAGTATTCACATGAGCTTCAAATTCATGGAACAAAGTGATACAGAAGCAATTACTCTTCTACTCTGAAAGTTACCAACAGGACCCCAAACTGAGCACAGTTGCACATGTGGATACACTAGCATAATTCAGGTTTTACCATTAAACTGTTGGTGTAAGCTGGAGTCCATTCCCTCCTCCCCTGCCAGCTATGAAATGGACAATATAACTTATTGCACCGTTATGCTGGTGTGATTCTGCTAGTACAGAAGTCTTGAAGCTTAAGAAGTGAGGGTACGCTTTCTGCTGAGTCAAGAGTTCTCTCATTAGGTGCATGACAGCGTATTAAGGAGGAACAAGAGAGTCAAGGCCACACAGTTTTTCTTGAACAGAATTTCATCCTTCAAGTGCTTTACAAAAAATTTATTGTAAGTAAGCACGGCAACACACTTTTCAGGAAACGTCTATCTTATTTTCTGAATAAGGAAAATGAAGCAGAGATGTTCAAGCACATTTGGCCAAGTCCACAAAGCAAACAAGTGACAGAAAAAGGTCTAGTTCCCAATTCACCAGCATACCAGACCTTGTTCTCTGCTTTTAGACAGTAACTATCACTAAGGTTATCACCCTAGCCTGAAAGCGTGCTTGCAGTGTGATTCAAGATCTTTACAAGAAATCTACAACCAGCTGAATCCAGCACCTCATTAAAGCCCGAAGATTAACTTGCAGATTTACACATTTTAGAGCTCTTTAAAAGCTAGCTATCCACAATCTGCCTGTTTAAGTCTGTGCGATAACTTGGGGTACTAGATTCAGCAGCGTGGTGGGCTTAATGAGTTGCAACCAGTGATGAGCACTGCTCCTCATTTCTCACCTTAACCAGAAGGTAACTTTCAGTGGAGATGATTCAGGTCAACATTTTTCACTCAGAAAGTGGGGTGAGCTCAGCAGGTGACAGCTCAACTGATGACATTATACCTTGGTAAGGTAATTGCACCCTATCACATTACTGGGTACAGACTAAAAAGGGAAGATTTCTAGTTCAACCATGAGAATACTCAGCAAAGCAGCTAGGAGTGACACTTTCAGTGTTATCTTTTAGGCTAAAAAGGTATTTTCAAATATTCTTATCATTGAAATCTATTACTGAGTGAAAAGGGGTATTCAGCAATATTAATGGTTTGACAAGTCATCTCATATTTGCAAGACATCTATTTTTCTTGCCTTAGGAATGAAATTTTCTTTATATATAGGTTGAAATTTCAAACCATGTGACTCTCAATAATGCAAATGAAACTTTCATTCCTTGATATTATTAACACTTTTTGTTGAAAATTTCCCCAAAATTGCATGTTTAAGTAGCTGTCTTCAACATCCCATTTAGTTCAAGAAACATCCTTCCAGTGGAGTATCAAAGCCAGTGACTAATAACAAATTTTAAAAATCCAATTTGTTTTTACTGTTTGTGTTATATGCTTATGTCTTCACTTCCCTCAGTCTGGACATCCAATCTATAGTTTTAAACATCTGCACATTACCACTTTCAATTTTGATTCTCATTGCTACAATGCTTGCATCACTTCAATTTGAAACCAGTAATATCTGCTAGAAAAATAAATTATCTTTCAGGATTTTACAAATGTGCATTTATGGTTTCCAGAACTACTAATACTCTATCAGGAATCTGATAGCTTTGTCTTCCCATGAGAAAAGAATCTGAAAGTCTACATTACTCTGTGGACACTAGAACCATAGAGAACCATAGACACTGAAAATTCAGTTTACATCCTCAGAATGAGGGTGGGGGGCAAATGGTGATTTGAAGGATGCAAATGCTATTCACAAATCTGTAAAAAGCTTTTTCATCTTAAATATACTTTTATATAAAAATCAAAAGGATTAAGAAGAGGAATGTGATGCCAATTAGAACTAAGAACTCTGATTATACCCAATCCAAGTACAGGAAGATTCACTAATGACACTGAAGGTAACTGATCTTACATCACCACAAAGGACTCCCAAATCTCTTTTTGTCTAGTTTACAAGCAAGAGAAAGACAGGTTGGTGACATCTTAGCATGGTGACTGACTTAACACATGATTCTAATTGTGCTTGAGGTAGCAGGAACTGGCTTCCAGCATGACTGGGAAGAGGGATTTCATGTAGTCACCCAGTGCAAGATGACAGAAACAGAAACCATGATGACTTTGAACCTATCAAAAGCATGCAGCTGGTAATCCTGTGGTTCTGACTCAGCAGCAGTGGGATCATCAGTGGCCTGAAACACAGCTAATGAGAGCCACTCCTCTTCCTCTTCCTTAAAAAGAAGGTTTTCCTTAGACCTCAAGTTCTCAGTCTAACAGCCTTCCATAAATTCCACACCACATCCCGTGCCTCAGGTGTCTCTTACCACCACCCAATACGCAAACTGGAGATGCAGAAGTTATGAAAGCACAGGGCCTTTCCCTGGGAGGTGCATCCTGCCTGGTACTTCATCCTAAATTCTCAGCTCCAATTCTCTCTTCATGGCACTCCAGGCTCTGTGCTACCTCAGTGTCCTTCTTCCAGCCTATCTTCATCTATGTTCTCAGAAGCTCCATAAACACTTACCTCTTGGTCCACATATCCTTATGTATCCTCCCTCTTCCCTTTCTACCTCCCTCCTGCCCTCCAGTCTGCACAACACTGTTGGACGACATGCTGAGAGATATCTTTCTCAACAGATGGGCTCACAAACAGGGAGTGAGGAAGGTGATGGAAAAGCAGCAGCTCCCTAGCCACAGGGTATCCCTACACTTTCACAGCAATGGGTTCCACCGTGCTCACATCATTGTAGGCTAAAAGCTTTCTTGAAACAAAAACTACTATTACTTAAAATTTGTTTGTGCTGTGGTTTTAGGCTTCCTGAATTATAAGTGGTCATAATGCAAGATACCATGCCTAAAATATTACCTCTAAGTCATTCTAATGGTAACATTTCTGAAGATAAAACAGATTCCCTTCCCTCAGTACATGATCCCCCTACCTCCCTGCATCCAGGTGTCATTACTTGGTCACTGGTGACTGAGGAGGCAGATGACATCTTTCAAGAGTTTGATATTTACTTTTCAAGCTATGCTGCATGATGGAATTTCAATCATCAGGCACTATGTGTTTCGGTGACATCAAAACGTTCTTCATCACAAATGGAAAGAAAAACAACAAGCAATTGCATCCAAAGGATTGATTTCCCAATTTACCTTAGGCTAGCATTACACTTTTACTTAATCAAAATATGCTATAAGAGGGGAAAATTAAACACACACACTTAACAAAAATACCCTCAATTTGTTGCTCACAAATATTTTTTAAAAAATGAACCCCTTATGCCAGCATTTTGGCTCACTGTGTCTACTCTTCTGTCATTAATGCTCTCTGCCGTAAGCACAACTCCTAGCTGGGGATTCCAATGCGTATGGGAGCTAGGATAAGATTCCAGATCTCAGTTGTGCTGGCATGAAGATAGGACTCCTCAGTGATACAGAAGACAATATCCTAGGGAGACTGGAATTAGTCCTATTCCGCAAAATTCAATCCAAGATGTAAGGCATATCAAGAAGCAAGTAATTACTAGCTAATGGCTGTGGATGGAAATGTAACATGGATCAACCTAAGCATTTCATGACAAGTGACAAGACAGCTTGAAAAAAGGGGGATTTTTTCCAAAAGGATGGAAGGTGTCAAGAGCAAAGAAAAAAGGGTTACCTCTTCAGTTTGGGAGGGGCTGATTCTAGGCATTGGAGATACTTGTGGTGTTTTCAGCTGTGTACTGTTGCTGTCTGGAACAAGCTCTCTGTGGATTGACTGAATATGGTTTTGGAGTTCAGTTTCTGATTCAAACTTTACATTGCAACTAGAACAGCGAGTCTTCAGTCCCCCTGCCTTGCTTTTGTTCTCAATGGAACTCAAGTTCTCATTTTGGCCCATGCCTTGTCTGTTACTGCTTGAAGGGATGTTGACACTTGGACTACCACTTTTACTGAGATTAACACAGCTAGCACACAGACCATATGGCAGACCGTTGATGTCAAGTTTCACTAAATCCTGTTTCGAACGGAATTCCTTCAGGCAAGACGCACACTTGTACAGTTTCTGGAGATGCTGTGCGCGTCCCGTGGACTGCACGGCAGAACCATTTCCAGTTTTCTGCATATGGAACGTGCCGTGGATTTTCAGTTCCAGCGTGGAGGTCACTGTCTGCATACACACCACACAGCGGAACCCTGTCAAGGAGTTCCTCAGGTCAGGGTGCATTTGGCAATGCTCTAAAAATTCCTCCTCGCTCTGGAGGGGCATCTTGCAAATCCTGCAGTTTCCAGTGTCCAGGCTCTTACTATGTGTGACTTTATGCTCAGTAAGAGTCAGAAGAGACGGAAACCGCTCGCCACAGATTGGGCACATATAGTGTTTCACTGGTCCCAAGTGTGTCTGCATGTGCTCTCGAAGCCCATTTTCAGAGAAGAATGTTCGAGAACACACATTACACTTGTAATTCCCTTTAATGAGTTCAGCCTTTTTCTTCACTATGGCGCTTTCTCCAGGTCGAATGTTGTGGTCTCGCAGCTGGTGATTCTGCAAGAGAGTCTCCATGGTGTAAGCTGCTCCGCAAATGTCACAACCATACATAGGCTCAGATGTGTCCACATCTTCTTCACTGCCATCATGGCTATTATGGGACTCCTGGCTATTTGTCAACAAGGTCTGCAATTCCACTTCCTCTTTCTGAACTTGCTCAGATGCCCCATTTGTTCCACAGTTTGGAGTTTTCGTTTCAAAAACACAATGTTTTTCCCTCAAGTGCTTTTCCAGCAAGATGATAGCATGGAAAGCTTTGCTGCAGAACTTGCAGTTGTACTTCTTGCTGTGCGTAGTGATGTGACACTGCAGCTCCACCTCCGTACCAAAGGATTCACCACAGAAGATGCACTTGTGTACTTTGCCTTGGTTCTCCAGGTGGTTGTGTTTCACATGAAGCTGTAGGTCAGTCTCATTGCGGAAATCCCAGTTGCAAGAAGTACATCTGTATACCTTCTTCTCATTGCTGTGCTTCACAGCCAAGTGCAGCTGAATGGAGACTTTGGAGTCAAAAACCTCTTGGCACAAGGTGCAGCGGAAGAACACGAATGTATGCATGTCCAGTAGGTGTTTCTGCAAGTCATCCACAGAAGTGAACTGCTTGTCACAGCTTTCACAGATGTAATAGGTTGAGGTGATCATGAAATGAATGGTAACATGCTTCAGCAGTGACTCCTGATTTGGAAATTCCTTGTTGCACTGAGGGCAGGTCAGTTTTGGCAGGACAGTGTCAAGATGTGTTTTCAAATGAGTCTGAAAACCATCCAAGGAAGTATACTTAGCACCACACTGATTACAAATATATTCCCCGGCAGGACGAGGAGGAGCACCTCCAACTGCCTGCATCATCTTTAAAGAGGTCTGCTCAATGGTTACAGGAGATAACGGACTCATGGCTCTGGACTTTTTCCCATTGTGGATGTAATTCAGCGCCAAAGGAATGTTCTTATGGTTCTCCTTGATATGCTTGTTCAGTTTAAGAACACTATTAAATATTGGAGAATTGGTACAGTAAGAACAAGAATACACTTCCACCACTGGATCTTTTGGGGTTCCAAGCACAGGAGAACCAAAACGGGAACTGCTAAGATCACAATGGACTTGCCTAATATGCTCTTCCAGAGAAGAATCTGTAAGAAATCCCATGTAGCAATGGGGACAAAAGAATGCATTACTGTCCTTAGCAGCAGGATTGGCAAATCCATGAGAACATCGGATGTGTTCCTGAAGGGTGTTGAGGTCATTGAACACTTCAGAGCAGAAGTTGCACTGGTACACCATGGCAGGCATGGTAGAAACAATCAGTGCTGGGTCTGGAGCTTCATGGACTTGCTTAAGATGTTCGTTCAGATTGTAGAGAGATGGCAATACCTCCAAACAATACTGACAGATATGGGCTTGTTCAGGTTTATCTAAATGCATAGTTTTCAGGTGTATCTGCAAAACTGCAAGGCTGGAAAACAACTGTTTGTTGCAATAAATGCAGCTATAAGTAACTTTTGCCTGTTTACTTGAAGGACCAGTGATATCTGGCACTTGCTGAGCTGCCCTCTTCCTTCCACGACCTTTTGGTATAGGAGGAGCCGTTTCCACCATTGTTGAGCTATCCACCGAGAGATTCGAATCTGGAGTAGTGCTAGAGACTGAGGTGTACCCCACAGTTACCAAAGATGGGCTGTTGCTGTGGTTGCACGACTCCGGCTGCTGGTGACTGTCCATGTGGCTGTACAGCTCCTCCACACTATGAAAGTTCTCAGAGCAAATGCTGCATGAATTCTTCTTCTCACCATTATGAGCCTGCTCCATGTGGTTTACTAGGGACGTTTCCTCTACAAAGAGTTCATGACAGTAAACACACTGAAGAGCAGATCGGTCTTCATTGGGGGAACACTCAGGGTGACATTCTGCAATGTGCTTCTGAAGATCTTCAGGAAAATCAAAGCCTTCTTCGCACTGACTGCATTTCTGAGTGTCTTTCATTTTCCAGTCCTCCATCCGGGAAGCGGACTGGGAGCCATCTTTGTTCCTCTCGTGAACCTGCATGTGTCCATGCAGTGAACTAGATGACAGGAACCCACGTCTACAAATGGCACACTTATATGGCTTGTTGGACGTATGAGTCTTTAAGTGAATTTTAAGATGATCGCTCCTTGAGAACGCGGCATCACACTCACTGCAGTGATACTTCTTGTCTCCCGTGTGAAGCTTTATGTGGCGGTCCCTGCTCCGTTTGTGTTTGAAGAGACGGCTGCAATACGTGCATTTGAAAGGGAGCTTATCACTGTGACTTTGCTCGTGGTGCTTTAAGTAGCTGAGGCGGCTGAACGACTTGTCACAGAACTGGCACGGATAGGGCAACCCTGGGCCTCCTTCTTCTTCTCCAAAATCACAGCCTTCTCCATGGCTCGGGGATGTCTGGTCCTTGCTAGAAGGCGATGATGCTGGCCATGAGCAAGAGGGATCATCCTCAACATCCACTCCATCTGAAATGAGAAAGAAACAGTCCTACAAGCTTAATCCCAACAGTCGAAAGGAGATAGGAAATGCATATGAATAACGCAGGACTGCTACTCCTAAATAGCTAAAACATTAAACTCAGACTAGGTTATTTCTTACAGTGATATCCAACAGTTTCAAGACCACATTTATTTTTATCATACTGTAAAACATTAAAAGTTATTAAATAGTTCTGTGCCTATATTAACTTTTTATTGCTTTTTTATCATTCTTTCTCAGTTGCAGGATATGTATTATACATTGACAACTTTATTAAAATGCAGATTTTAATATATTTAATGTTTCTTTTGTATCCATTGTAAAATTATTTGAATATTATGTGAGCATCTGAAGAGTCAAAGGAAAGGAGAAAATATTACACGAATGCTTTAAAATTAATACACTCAACCTACATGCCTAATATTTAATGAAAAGATTCCCCCTGCTTTGCCACAGGTTCGTGGTATTTTTTCCTTTGAAGTTGATTCTGAACACAGGAATCTTTTAAAGGCTGTTTCTGAGAGAGACTTGGGTGTTATTCTAAACAATAATAGGAAAAATTACAGGGGAGGAACAGGACAACAATATAAAGAGTGATGTTTTCTCTAATACAGTGCAACCAGATTTCTCCAATAATGATACAATTCAGTTACTGAAAGCTGGCAGCTGGATCATTAAATGTTCAAAACAAACTAACAAACCAACAGGCAGGATCAAGGAAAATGAGAAAGTGTCACAAGGGTCAGCCATGAACAGCTTTTTTTTTTTTTAAGTTCAAGAGGTTGCCCACCATTTCTTCCTTTTTGCAAAGGCCTCGGCCAGCTGAACTTCCTCAGTACAGCAGAACCTGTACTGTGAGGTGATCACAGACAAAGCAACTTGTAAAAAACTGGAAACAGGAAAAATGATAAACATTTATGGTAAAAGCTGAAAGATTTATGAGTTACAAGGAAAAGACAAAACAGAAATGCTGGCCAGAAAATAAATGGACTAGTTATCCATGGTATTACCTCATGTCTAAACAGGGAAAGTTGTAAATATTTTTTCAAGAGATGTGCTGTACAGTTTTTGCACCTTTTGTTTTAAGGGTACATAACCATACTGCAATGATCATGCTGATCTTAACCTAAAACTTCTTTAAAAATATTAAAAGAATGTTTGAAAGATCACTCTACATCAAATAATTCTTCTATTCCTTTCCAGGGGCAATGCTTGAGGTTTTTTTCCTTCTAAAAGTGAAACTGTAACACTACAGAAAAAGATCCGATAAACCCCTTGAAAAATATCTTTCTAAGGGTATTCTTGCAAAGCAGTAAGTTTCTTAACATCTTCAGCCTTCTCTCAAGAAATGTACTACAACAACACAAAAGTTAGATCTGGCCTATATTGTAAAAACAAATTCCAAGCCTGCTTACTTTAAGGTAAAGAGATTTTACTAGATTATCAACCTCTTGCTTATCCACAGGAAACAGATGAGGATTCATTCCTTTCCTGCATCTAGAAACTGATGACAACGCCATCTCACTATCAATGCCAGATGGCAACCATCTAACTCTGAGAAAACAACCAAATACCATTGCTGGACGCCTGCCCATTGACACAATGCTTTTCAGGATAAGTTGGAAACTGCATGAGTTTTTATCCTCTTGTTTATGTCTTGGAGAGGAGGGTTTCACAAATTAAATACCTTTTGCACATACACACACATAACATACATCTGTAATTACCTACATGCAAATCTGCACTAATGGTTTGTATTTAAGTAACAAAATCAAACCCTGGCCTGAGTGCCATGTTTTTGAACTGAAAACAATGCTGTTTGTTTTTCAAAAAAATTGAAACATAAAAATCCTCCCTTCCAGCAAAAGGAATCTGCTAAAATGCTTCCCAATGTGCAAAGCTCCTCATTATCATACACACTAAAGAAAACCAGTCAGGTGAGTTTTTAAGATGGTACATTAATGACTGCAATATTCATAGGAGACTTTTAATGTAAATCTGTGTACTGCCCTTTCAAATTGCTGGCTTTGACTCTAAAACTCGAAATGATCAAAACAGCAGAACAAGCATTTACAGAAAAATATGTTAATGTTTTCTCCAGTTCTAAATTTCATATTAAATGCATCTTTCCAGCTAGGTCTTTTAAATGGGAAAACCTTTTGTTCTTTAAAAATCCAACATATTTCTGACATACACCCACTGATGGCAGATAAACAGGAATTTATGTCAAGCAACCGCGCGAAGACAAATAGTCTATGACTGCCTAGGAAATATATTTCGTAACCAAATTTAGTATTAAAATGTATATCCTATGGAGAAATGATCTATTATTGTATAAATGTTTAGAGGAATATATAGTAAGTGTTATAAATAGTGTACCATCACTGACATAGCAGTAAATCACTTCCTTTTTGTGACCACTGCCTGCCCGGTTTTACCTCTTATACAACTACTCCCCCCGGCTCGTGGATCCCAGCAGGCTGTCGGGCTGGCAGCAGGGTCAGGATCAAGCGCGGAGTGTGACCATGGCATAAGCAATGGCAGCCCCTTTCCCCCACCCAATTCTTCTTGTTTGCTTGGGAGTCTCCTCAGCTGTTTTACCAGGGTAAGGAAAGCCGGGGGGGACGAATGTAACTGTAGCACAGAGACAGTTCTTACTTTCCAGCCAGCAAATAGAAATGTGTGTCACTTTACCGTTGTGTTTTTTATCTGAGCCCATACTAATTCCACAGAGCAATTCTCTTTGTGCAAAAGTGAGAAGAGCAAGCCACTTACAAGTCAGACTTGTGTCCTTTTAATTTGAGAAGTGAAAATCTTTCAATCTCTCAGAGCTGCAGAAGAACCAGCAAGGCAGAGAGAATTCTGCAAGGCTGGGGACAACAGGATTTTCCTGAGTATGAGCCTAGCGATGTGGCCAACACGCTTTCCTGACTTGCCACCACCCACTGGCACAGCGGAGCAGGGGAGAGCCTCTGTGGAAGGGGCACTGGTGGCCGGCCACATGCTCTGGAGGGAGGGACCCTGGGCTGTGCTCACACAAAGGGCTCCAAAGCCAAGCCCCTCATCTCTCAGTGACCCCACAGAAAGGCTTTTGAAACCATCCTTCTGCAACAAGGAAAATGTTTCACTGCAGTGACTTTTGCTGTGCAGACTCCAACCTGGACACTGGGAACATTGTGTGCGATGGACTAATGTGCCAGTTGAGCTCAGGGGCTGTGTAGGAATGGATCTGGGGACAGAAACCAAGAAGGAAACCTGGACTAAGAGTAACTACTGCTACAGCAGGCCGTGAGTGATGGCAACTCCTGTCCTGTCATCTCCCCACCCTTCCCCACAAGGATGCTGCCCCGTAAAATTACGGTGCAACCACTAACAGCATCTCCCTCAGAACGGCAGCAAAGTGTGACTTGCTGCTCCGCACTGAGGCTACTCCAGTGCACAGGCACAGGGTGAGCAGGCCTTGGCTCTCAAACCTGTGATGGAGGAACTGAACTGAAGGTCCTCACAGCGAGCCAGGTGCTTGGGATGCAGACTCCACTCCAGCTTTCCCAGCAGATCTCCCCTCTGCACTGGGGGTAAAGTTTGACCTGCTGTCAGGGTAAAGGGCTTCAAACCCCTTTTTGCCCATCACTCTCACAGAAAATACGGTTTGCTGCTACTCCGCACACAGCTGCCTGTGTATAAATCTTCAGACACCTACACACTGAGCTATATGTCAACATTACAAATACTGATCTTTAATGTTATAACAAGCTGTTTTAAAATACTCTGGACCAAATTCAGATGCACACGTACAAGTTCCCAGGAGTGGTACACATCTATCTGAGGGCAGAATAGGGCTCCAGGTACTTGACAGAGTGTTTATGGAGTTTTAAAATATATTTTCTGTATCGACTTTTTTTTCCTTCAGCACTCACTAAGTGCTACTTACTGTAAATGACTTTTTTGTGTTATGGCAAGTATTCTGAATTTCAGTGTGATGCACTTAACATGTCCATGTAAATTTTTAATTTTTGGAACCAGTCACTTCACACTCGCTGACTCTAAGAAAGCTCTAGCACTCACAACCAAAAAACTTTGCTGAAAATCGGCAACAAGGCCTAAAAGTCTATTTAAAGATGCAAATGTGTGTGAATAGTTAGTGCAGATGTTTTTCTACACCAACTGTACTTGCCGAGTTTCGCCATTTCCATAAAGCACATTAAAACAAGTGTGTGAACACTCTGAGATGAAAGTACCAAGCACTCCTGAGACTTCCAGTGGAAAGTAGAGCTGCCTGACTTTTCTCCAAGCAGACAGGAATGCCCATGATTCAGCAGCCTGAGTAAATAAAAGAGGTCCTTATTTCCTAATTTTGCTGGCTGGCCATACTGCAGCAGTCTCTGTGCTGCTGCCAAAGGGGATGCAAAACTGGAACTACACCCAGCAGCTGAAGGACTGTCTTTGTTAGCCAGCCAGGCCTTCCTGACCATCTTCTGGCAACAAAACTACCGTATCCTGCAAGGAAGACCTCCATCTCAGGCTTGGTAATTCTCTAGTCTGTCTAATAGGACGAAACAACAAATTTTGCCTGGTCTGTGTTGGAGGAGGACAGCTGGAAACTCAGTTAGTAGCAGAGTAACACCTGTTCAGTCGTATTGATGGGGAAAGTGTTCGCTAACAGAAAAGTGAAGCAATACCAGAAGGAGTTATCCCATGAAAGGGGGAAGCAAGAGGGAAGCACAAGAGCACAAAAGCACCTCTGTGGAGTTAGCAGCCAGCCGCTCATGTGCCAACCCCAGCAGACGCAAGGTCTTAAAATTGATCTTATCCCTAGTGCTGCTGACTGAATTAACAGGACTGCTTCAGAAAGATGTTACTTAGTCACCAGGAAGGTCTATGACATACACATGCTCTTGCTGCAGTAGACTTCAGGGCACTTGCTTTATCATGGGTTATTTTTCTGTATGATTTAAACGTGTTTTTTGCTGCTACTAGACAATGGCCACATTTGTAAAGCAAATGTCTTCTAACCTTTATGTGCCACAATACATAGGGGTCCTCTGATGGAACAGAGTTTACAAATATGAACAAATTAATATTTTCAATATCCTGTCAGTAGCAGTTTTCCATTTACCCCATTTTGCTGCTCAAGTAACTGGGGCACAGACAAGCTGGAATGCTTTGCCTCAGGTTACAAATGTAATCTGTGTGAAGGAGGAAACAGAACCTGCATCTCCCCGGTCTGAGCTGCTCCTGCAAGAAAAATTCCTTCTCCCCTGAAACACAGAGCTGGCAAAATGCTTATGCTGCTGGACTCGACCAAAGAGAAAGCCCAGCAATTTAGAGGGACAGACACCCCCCCAGCTCTGGGTCCTGCTGATATTTTTTTTTTTTTCTCCCGTAACACTAATGGCAGACTGGTGACACAGCTATCCCCCAGGACCCCATCCAAGGTACTAAATAGCAAGGTTCCTTTAACAGGTAAAAAATAATGAGTTACATAGGATGATAATAGATACTAAAAATGAAAAATCAAGTACACCAGGCAGCAGCACATAAACCTGTGTACTCCGTACTGCCACAGGCACATGGATTGTGAATGCACATGTACACATTTATGCATTGGGTTGTTATTATTTGTTGTCCTGTCACCAGTCAAAGACCTGTTCATATGCCAGCGCAGAGACTTATATGTGCTTATACATGCCTATTGAAAGGGTTGGAAAACTCATACAAATGTATAGCTTTGCTAATTTACCAGACAGCATGCCACAAGATAGAACATGATTTGTAAGAAAGGAAGGACTAAATAGCAGGTAGGTAGGTAGGTCAGTTAACTGGATGTATGATAAGGCGCCACAGTTTTAAATGCTTGCATTTTTGTGCAGGTAATTGAGTGGAGTGGTTATTATATATCATATAGTTTAGTTGTAATGGCCGTTTCAGGTTTTAGTGCTGGCCACATTTTATATTATTACCGCCACTAATTGTCTGCAGGGCTACCCTGGAAATGAGATAAGGAATCTTAGGGGAATATGCAGGTGTGAATAAATAGCAAATGAAGAGGTTAGATACTGCTGAAATAAAACAATATTGTGCTGTGTTCTGAATAGATCTAAATAACTAGAAGATCAAAGGACAGTGTTTAAGGATTAACATGACTTCAGTGGTGGCCTAACATATATGTCACTGAAACAAGCTATAGTTTAGAAGTTTTGAATAGAATTAGAAGATAGGACTAGTCTTTAAAGTCACTTTAAATAAAATATACATTATTATGTAACATTCTCTGTTTACTTTCAATAGAAATGTACACAGTTTTGGAAAAGCTGAAATTTTAATATAACCATCACATTTTTTTCACATCAGTGACCCCAGATTAAACTCACTCATTTGTCTCATAACTTATTAAATGGCTTGAAAACTAATACTCTGTAATGGGCATTCAAAAGAGAAATGTGAACTTTAAAAATTATTTATAATTTACAGGTGTTTTTTAAAATGTATCAATATTTCAAAACTGCTTTGGGAGCACCAATTAAATGCATTAACAGTTAGATTACTGGGGGAGAAACATACAGGGGTTCCTGACCAAAAGAACTGAGACAGCTGGTAGGGAGGTTTCCCCATTTTAAATTTCATAACCAGAAGAAAGGCAGCTCCTAAAAACAACAAATAAGTCACTTTAATACCTCACAGGAAAAACCTGCTTGCTTTTATAAAATGCCTTTAATGCCTACATAAGTAGTTAACATTCCTGTATTGCTCTCCTAAGGTAACCTAAGGCTCCAGCTCCATTATGTCTTCTTCAGAAGACGTATTACCATTACATATATAAAGAGGAGCATAAATGTTTTCCTTGATTGTTGCTTAAAGTTCATTTGAACAGACGGAGCCCAACGAATTCCATCTTCTGCAGCCAAATTAAAGAAAATGTAAGCAGTTCACATTCTGCTTCACCCTTCAAATCATACACAAAACCCAATTTGCAACTAGAAGAAAACAGAGCTACCCTTCTGCTTGCTGGAGGAAGCTGGCATTTTGTGCCTCTATAGGCAAAGAGAAAACATAAGTAATTTTCCACACTCCTGTACATATAACTAATGACAGTCACCATCCTCACAGCTTATTATACTGCTTTACATAATTGGGAATCGCATGTCACACAATTAATTTACAGGGGTTGTTTAGTTGTGACTACACAAGCACTAAGCGATTCAAATTAGCTCATTTGTCCACTGCTTAAATGTGACAAACACATTTACACTGTATTTCTTCCGCTGTTAAGTTGCTGTTTCTTTTAGTCGTTGTTTTTGTTTGTTTGTACAGCATGAGTCAGAGACCACCAGGCTTGTTCCATCTGAAGCTAGGGTCAGAAAAAAAACACCCTGAGAATAATTGCATTTAAAATCAAGATAATGGCAGAGCAAAAGCCCATTCAAATACTCCAGCAAACTTCTACATAATAATGCTCTCCTAAGAACCTGTATATTAACTACCTCATGTACTAAAACTAGTGATTCAGTCAATCAGGTTTTTGCTAGAGAATAATTATTATAATTTGTTGTGCTGATAATGGTATTTGTACTGCTTATTAAGAACAGCAAATGACTAGGGTATAACAGTTCAGGGTGCCTCACTGGACTCCAATATTTCCCTCTGCTTTCTGTTTTCACTGGGTTGTGATCTCCCCCAGGCAACACCATGAATAGGACCAAAAGCCCTCTCCCTCCAGTTTTCCCCTGTGCTGCAGCTCCTTTTGAAAGCCTCAGAGACAGCAGTACCTCTAATGCAGTCCCAGTCAAACCTTCAAGATATACGGGTATTAAAATGAGCTCTTTCTTTCTTTCCCATGTCACAATATAAGGAGTGTGTCTTAAGTCAGGGAAATGTCATTATTTCTCTTTCCTTCCCAAAATCAAATGGTCCAGAAGATCAGACCCTAAGAGCTGAAGGAGACCCCGCTTCACAGCTGTCCTCTAAGTCCCCATTCCCACAGAGCCGCAGGATCCTGCAGGGAGAAGGGCAGGCTGTCAAAACATCCCTAGCTGGAGGCTCAGGCAAGAGATGGAGCCTCTGGGCAGGATTTGCAAGCAGAAACCTCTGAGAAGACAATCATCACCTTTGGTCCTGATTTGAGAATCTCCCTTCTTTCAGTTAATCTAGAGTTTAATCATGAAGGTCCCCCATTTTGTATGCTGCATGCCTGTCCGTCCCACTCATGCCTGGATTTCAACCACCCCAATTCTTTGCCTCATTGCCTTTAGATCAGAACAGCAACAGCAACACAGTTTGGAGGGGGCTAAACCAGGACAGAGAAAAGAAGGAAGGCAATGTGTGGAGAAGCAAAAGAAAGAAATACAGGGTAGATAGAAAGACAGGAGTCAATAATTGCGTCTGAAAGAAACCCAGGCAAAGATATCTAAAAACCTTTTCAAGGAAATGGAAAGTAAAAGGAAATTAAGATCAAGCGAAAGCAGTGTAGGCAGTTAACGCTTTCAAAAACACATCAGTGTTATTTTACAGTGTGCTAGAATTAAATACAGTAAATAAACACAGAACTGCTTATTTCTTAGAATGACAGAAATGTGGTGGAGGTCTTATTTACACAGGTGAAAACGCCTGGACCTAGATCTGCAAAGGGACCTAGGTGTCTCCAGGAGCCCAAGAAGCAAAGAAAGCAGGATTCATGGGGCCCTGGGGGGGAACCAGGAAAAGGTCTGCAGCCTCGCAGCTTGGGCACTCAGCTGGGAAAGGGGAGTACTGGGCTCTTTATACATTAAAGAGGCACTGGATAAAAACAAAAATAAACTTAAGCAGGAGTTCCAGACTGAAGGAACCCCTGGACTAAATGAGTGTCCTTCTCCACAGGGTAACAAGTTCCTTCTCAAATGTGCTCCTACCAGTCCTATGAATAGGATACTCTTTCCGTCAGCATGCCTAGCTTCCAGGAGAAGGGACCTTTGCACAACTTAAGACACTCTGCCCAGAGGCAGAAAACTTGGCTTTGAATCCCTTCAGGATGCTCAGAGAACTGAATCAAGGCCTCATGCCATGTAATATTTTACCTACTTGGCCCCTAGGTAGGGAAGACAGGAACACAGCACTTTCTGCTGAAAGTGCCCAACAAGTCCTGGGCTTAGTATGACACTCTCCATGCAGCAGGCTGATCAAAGGCAATGAGTACCCAGATGCTTACACTATGCACAAACTACCAAACCACAGCAACCTGAGAAATTTTCATGAAAAGAAGAGGTGCCTACCAAAGCGGGGTAAACCCAGGGAGGTAAGTTTTGGATAACCAATTCTATTTAGATTCTTATAGTTCATCTATATCCCATTTTAGGCTCTCTTCTTTTAAATCTGACTGTTAGTGCAGATGTCCTGCACAGCTCTTAAAAAAGATGTCCCGGAGCAAAGGTAACCTTGTTTTTTTTAAACAGGATGGCAGACAAATGCTTACACCAACTCAAGTGCAGCAGAGTCACACTGGGGGCACCGTGTCTTGGGAACCTTTTCAATGCAGTCAAAGTGCTGTGTAAGACAGTCCTTTCTTCCTGACCCTCATTTTCCCCAGGTTTGCTGGAATGGGAATACATGTGGATGTCTATGCCTTGAGACAAGCACAGGTTGGCAGGTGTGTGTGGCTTCCATTAATATACAGGTGGTCTAGCCTGTAAGGGAAACCTAACAAATTTCCCAGTTCACAGTGCTCAGAAGACCAAATCCTACTATGAAGATGTCATATGTAAACTGTCACATCTACCGTCTGCTTATCTTGCAGAATATCAGTCCCTCTATGTGGAATTTTGCAAGGTAAGAGTTGCATTTAAAGTATGTATACGCTTCACTCAGTCCTTTCATGTTAATACAGGTTTATTTGGGTGATTAAATTGTAAAAAAAAGAAGGGAAAATTCTTTGTAAAAGGCAGAATTTTCTTTCTCTTCTGTATAATTTCCATTCACCAAAGCCTGCTGAAATGCACGATTAAGTGTCTAAGAAATAGAGGCCTCTCCAAAAATAAAGAGATCTCCACTTTGTTAAAGCCCAGATCTAAAACAACCCTTTGTAGCTTCCTCAGTGTAGAATGGAAGCCCGGTGTGAAATACAGTAAATTAAGCCTTTTAGCTGTCAGAGCTGGAAATAAGGGCAGAGCAGAATAGTGGCTGGATTTGAAATTATTCTCTTTTTTTTTTTTATTGGCTTCATTTACATCCTGTCTAAGGTCTTCTGAGCAGCTCAAGGTGTCTTATCTCTGGCTACCAGGGGGTATTTTGCAGTCAAAGCAGTTAACGTACTTTCTCTCTCTCTTTTTTAAGGCCATCTTATCAGACAGATCTCTTCAGGCTGAGGAGAACCCATACTTATCAGTCTGTACACTCTATTGACAGCTCAGTGCTGAGAGGGACAAATGAAAGCTTAGGGTAGAGAAAGATCAGTTAACCTGTTCCACTCTCAGTTTAGACTAATCTTTGGTTCGTCTAACTCCAGGAAACACTGTACATCTTTTCTGTGTTTACTCAGACAACAGAGGCACACAATCGCATCATCGGTTGCTAAATCTGGAGCACAGGTACAGCCACTGCAATAATCCCCAGGGCAGGCTGCCTGTTGACTTGTAAATGTGAGCAGCGCTCTGCTGACCTCCAGCAGCTCCTTCTCCAGGTGACCTCAGGGGCAGCGGGCTGTTCTGGGAGCATCTGAGAGTTGCTAGGATTGCCCAGTGAAGCAAAAACTGAGGGCTGCACAGACTCACGATTTGTGAGCCTTCCCCCTGAGCAAGAGGAAGCGTGCACTCTTCAGAAAAGGAAAGTAATCCCACATGTAGTCTAAGTGTAAGCAATGAGGATGAAAGCAAACCTGAAGAGAATCCTGCAAACCTGCTCTTGGATCAGAAGATAAGGTAAAGAGCAGTTTATTTAGACCACTCCTTCATATCCTACCAGGGAAAATTTTGTAGCACCATGTGACTGGTAACTAAGAGCAGCCAGCCTGCTAACTGGTATCTCTGAAAAATACACAAGCCAGCTTTCTCCCTGACCACAAAAAAAAAAAAAATGAATGGCAACATTCCTCTTGTCCTTTCTTTTCACAGTTCACAAGAAATGAGCCAGGTCTAAAAAGCTGCAGCTGCTGCTACTGAAAAATCATTCACCATAATTTCAGGTGAAAAAAATTCACATTGTAGATTGAGCCTTGTGCTGGTCCTGCTTTCTAGGTTTTTATGTTTGTTTTTTCTCCCGTTTTTGTGTCCAAACACTTCATGAGCACTTTTTATTAGTGATAACACTAGACTTTCCCTGCAGAGAAGGTTCACTATTAATTGTCCATTATCTTGGTGAGTCAGCACAAAGGAGAGGGGAAGAAATTCTCATCCAAATGGTTTCACCTCCCTCTCTTGAGAGTGATGCCCTTGTCAGGGCATTAAAGACATGAAAACCTGCCACTTATCAGAATTGTGTTTGAATCGAACTACTGTCCTTGAAAACAGTAGACACCAGATACCATCAAAATAAGCCACATTGGCAGATCCTGTTCCACTGTGACTTAGGCAACCTTTATACAGCTTACATGTGCACTTGCAACTGTGTATGATCGGTAAGGTTATGGCCACAGTTTCAAGCAAGAAGGGCATGTTCTTTTCCATTTTATAAAACAATAAGCATATTAAAAATAGCATAATGCCATAATGAAGAAAAGTTGGCTAGCATCTATGTTAAGTCTCTAGATACCATATTAAAATGTGGGGAAGTAGTATGTACAGATTTTTTGGGAGCTGAAGGAAGAAGACACAGATGACATTTTTTGTGAAACGGTTTGGAAGACTTCAACAGTTTAAATAAGCCTGAGGACACACTTGAATATAAACTTGCTGCTGAACCAAATTGTGAATTTTTAAATTATATGACATCAACAGCTCTTAACAAAGCATAATTCAAACCTATTGAACTGCTGACTTGACTTGCTAGAATGAAACGGCATTTAAAAGAGGTCTTTAGTATGTCTATTAACCTGATCAGAAATGGGGGGAAAAAAAAAGGAAAGAACAATCAGTGATTGTCTGTGTTTTTCACAACTCAAAGTCACAAAGAGAAGGAAAAAAAAATCAAAGAAGTTACGCTTTGCTTTTAACAAGTAAACAAGTGTACAAATTAATTCAGAAAGCTGTAATTTTGAAAATTTTCTATGTTTAATGTGCACTGCAGTTAAACTACTTTTTCTGTACAAATTAATTTACTGCATCAGTGATCGATGTTTATGTTTAGGCAATTTTATTTCTCAGTATGGTAAAATTAGACCTAATAGTTGCAACCTGTTATGTCCAATCTGTCACTGAAATTCAAATTGCCCTTTTTCCTATTATTCAAGGAGTAATTTGGGGGAATTAAAGCCATCCAAAACCAGAAGACAAACAATTCTCTGTAAGGACTCAATAGCCTGTGTCATCAACGTGCTCTAGAAAGCAGTGGCCCTGCCTCAGCAGAACCACTGCTTCCATTTCCTCCCGTTCGGAACATTTGCAGCCTCGAGTGCCAGAGAAGGCACAAGTGTCTGAAGACAGCAGAGGATAGTCTCACTCTTTGAAGGGAATGTAAAGACAATATACGTTTTGAAGTAGTAGAATTAGCATTAACAGCCAAGACCCTTCTCTCCATTTTATAAGTGTTGATGTTCAGACATTTTCAATTAGTCATCCTTCTATCTACAGAAAATAGATTTTGTTCTTCATCTGGGACAAGTTAGTTATTGCCATCTTGTTCTTGTCAGTGAAGCACTCAGCTCCCACCAACAACCATTATTTATTACTTCCAGTGCTGGAATATACGTGTCAAACTTTGTTTACTACCCTTTGCCTTATTTTTCCTCGCTTCAAGTGAGATGGCTGTGCTATACACACCAGATTATTCCCTTGAATCCCCTGAGGCTTCTTGAAGCCTAAAAGACTCTTACGCATCTTCCAATGTATCTTACATGTTTTGATCACATTTAAATTTCTGGATAGGATGTTGTATGCTGTTTCTGTACTCATTTACATGTTCTATTCTTAAAAGCCTAACAACAATCATCCTCACAATTGAGAAACAAATGCTTACTCTCCTTTCCCCTCTCACACATCTACTTTTATCTTTAGTTTTATTTTTCTCTCTGTGTTTATGTTGGGGAAGGAGAGACTCACTTTTCCCACATACACACAAAGAGTACTTTACTTTCTGAATACCAGCCTGCACTGAAGTTTTTGCTCTTGTTGGTGATGGATTAAATGGAAAGAGTGAGATGAGAGATAAAGTTGATTTTATGGAGAATTTGCATCTTTTCCAGTCATCTTGTTTTACACTCTTTCATAAATTTTAAAATTCCAAATAGGCTCATTTCTTTGCAAGATTGCTTAGTTCACCAAGCTGATTAATAATTTTGCTACTAGGCTGTACTGATTAATGTGGATTAGTCAAGTGATTAATAATTGTAATGTTTTGCAGGACCAAGCTGCCCTAAACGACTTGGGCTTTGATAGTATTTTACAAGTGGAACTTCCTTAGATGGATGATATGTAACTTCCTGGATTCCCAGTGCTCAGCAAAGTGGCATGACCTTACCCCTGGGTTCACTCCTCTGTTTTAGTGCCCATAAACCATTTTCAGATGACAATATTTGAACTAAGACCCTTGCTTTTCGTACAGCACTTGGCTGCTATTTCCTCTTCCTCCTAGTTGTTTGTTTCATTCCCCTGGTTGATGTTATCAGACTTATCTCAATGTGAGGTAAAACACGTCTTTTTGCTGAGCCCTACACAGTTTCTAAAACAAAGACCTGAACTTCTGCTGATCCCGTGGCAGCCTGCATAACACAAATAAAAACATCATGTACACGGGCTGGGGTATGTATGTAACAGTTAAATCATTTGTCCAGGATGGAAAACAGACATTTTAATTCTAGTGCTTAAATTTGAAGCGCAGACCATTGTATTCCACGATTACATTTACATGCTTCCTCCTGAAGTGGCCAGTGAACCAAATCACTATTTATCATCTATTGTACAAGATTTCCTGACTCTGCTTGTGTTTAGACTCCTGTTTTGCTGATACTGGACTTCACAGTATCGTCAGTCTCCAAAAGAGCATATAAAAGCACAATCTATTCCTAAGACTAAATAGCAGGCTCTGTGTTTGGTAACGCATTGGCCGGTAGGCTGAACTTTCTTGCTAATTACAGTGGAAGTTTTCTCTTAAAGAAAACATGGCATAGCAAATGGCACGGAATCAGCTTGCTTTCTAATTGGAGCTTTCTTTCTAATTCTCTCAGTACTAAGTTTCCCCATAAACACATTCTTCTATATTTGGATACTGGGTTTAACCCTCATACAAAATAAGACTTGACACAATGATATATTTATTTGATCTTTTCTAAAGCACCAATTGCAAGCCAAGTAGCATAAAGAGCCAAATGCAAAACAGTAAAAGTAGAAAGCAAAATCTAATAGCATGTTACAATATGCTATACACACAGAATTCAAAAGGGACCTCCCAGCCCCAAAAGATTCAATTCCTGACTAGTTAGAGGAAAGAGAAAAACAAAAGGGTAGCAGATGCAAAAACAAAGGTAGGGAGCCCATAAAACAGTCATGGATAGGCCAACTGAAATAAACAGGGCTTGCAGCTTGCCTTAAAGGCAGCCAGCAAGGGGCTCTGGCAGGGAGTTCCACAACCGAGGACAAGAAAGCCTTGCCTTCGGCCTGTGTCTGACTCAGCGCGGGGAGAGAAAGCCATGTCCAACCGCGAGCAACTGCCAGACAGGGACATGGAGTGCGAGGCTGCTGCCCAAGAACCAGGGGATTAAAATTTGAACAGCTACATGGACAGGGCTGTATTTTCTAATATAACAGTTTTCCACCCCAAAGAGGCTCCGAATAAATTTCAAGGGAAACAATTAGGAGCACATTACAGTAGTCTAGCCCAGATGACTGCAGTATGGTCTTTGTCCAAGATAAATAAGCAAACTGCTCAAATAAACTGGAAATTCATTACTAGGACGTAGAACCAGGGCCCTTCTTGCTGGGGAAGGAACAATGCTGGTCAATAATACTCCCAACATGTATCTTGTACGAACCTGAAAATGTGTCTCTCCACGTCCCAGAACACTGGAACACTTCCTGCTTCTTTATTTCAAGCCCATTAAGAAGGTAGCCTCAAGGCATATCGTCTAAGTGTTTCCCCCCGTTTTCCACAGCCTTGCAGACGTTGTGCTACCACCAGTTTCCCTCCTCTAAAACATGTCTACTGGAGGCATATGTTAGGTGCCTGCAAATATACTGCAGACCTCCTGTAAGCAAGCACAGCTCAGAACAGACCAAATGAAAATATCACATATTGCAGTGTCTCCAGCCAGCTAATGGAACTGCAACCTCTAACTCCCCTGATAACTCACATCCCGCATAAAGACAGGAAAAAAAAGAGATGCAATGGAAGACTGCCTTGTGGAAAAAAGCAAATACTCATCTTGGAATAAGGTATTACCCATTTGGTCCAAGAATTTAATTGCTCTTGGCCAGATGCCAGTTTTGGGTCAGCTCCTTGGATACCTGACAGGGTCTGCAGTCATGGGACAGGAGCCCTCACCCACAACATGGACACAGTGGCAGCTTGAGGAGGGAAGAGCTGGGGAGTGAAGGGTAGACTAAGAGCATCCTGACCATCCGGAGGAGCCAGTAACAGCTGTTCCTGCAGAGCTACAGTCCCAACACAGGGTCACTTCAAAAAATTGGTAATCTGGGCAGAATCATGCTGTGGACTGGATCTGGCTTGCAGGACATTTTTTGGACTACTCTGTATCAACTCCAAAGCAAAAGCTCTTCTCTGGCTTTTACTGTGGCAGAAAGAAAGCCTGTTTTGTGGCTTTTTATCTCATGGGCATAATCCCAATCAAAACAATCTGAAATGCAATCAAGACAATTAGTTTTTTTTATTCCTTCTGATCCTAACATGACTGCAAAGGAGACTGATAACCTTCCGGTCTGATCTTCATCTTCCTGGCAAAAAGAAATGTGAACAACATCAGACAATTGCTGACTTTGTACCAGTGTGCAGGCAGCCTATACTAACCAGGCAGCCTGTAACAGGAAACATTTCCAGGAATCTTACATGTGTTTTTATTACGGCAGGATCTGTTTTCTTCGTTTTGTTCAGCCATGAGCTGGGATTTTAGAATGCACTGGTACAACATTCTCTCTGCTGCTTAGAGGGTGGGATGGCTGAAGAAAGGCTGCATTCTCCCCGACTTTTCTCCATAACTACTTGGCTTTTGTTCCTTGGCTCTAAAGTCTGCTACTTTAACCCAGGCTTATCATCCCCACATTGGACCATTTTATTTCCACAGAAAACTCCTAGATCTCTGTTGCTATTTGACACAAATTACTGCCTCTGAAATATTCTAATTTGCTGACTTCCTTCAAAACTAAAAACTGCATTCCTCTGAAGAGGCAGTTTGTATCACCTCAGATTGCCTTATGTGAGGTAAAGAGAATAAGTGACCATAACTTAATTTTATCAGGAGCTCCTACTCATATTACATGAAGACTTTAGCCCTAAGTGATCATTTTCATAAGCTCAACTACATTCATCCCTTTCCCCATGCATTTAATTGCAAAAAAAGCTAACATTCTGTGTCGCAGGCACGATGTACTGGTGATGTACTGAACGCACTGAGGAAACTTCTAGCAAAACATTTATATCAAGGAAATATTAGCAGACGCATCCAACAGATACAGAGGAGGATTAGCAGAAAAAGAACTGGCCAGCCTTTTGAACACTAGGCTGTTTCATTTGACTTACATTAACAAATATACTAAAATCCAAAGTCTCAAAAGAAAATCCTGGCCCTGCTGAAGCCAGTGGAATTTATGCTATTAACTTTTAATGGGACGAGCATTTTAGCTTTGGTCTGGATCTGGTTAGAAGTAGGGTTTAAGAAAATCAGACGTATTGCCTGGGAGTCTAGTGGTAATATTCAAAACGAATGAGCTATATTACTTGGGTTCATGAGGAAAATACAAAGTGAAAATTATGGTAACTTTTCAAGGTTTATTAACTCAAGTCCCATAGCCTCGAGGGGATATTTCCATCTGCCCTATTTATATGCTACCATGACAGTTTTTGCTCTTCAGTAAGTTACATTAAAAAGTCTTTGTGTTGTAGGGTTTTTGTAACTTCCCACAGACAAGTATTTTCAGCAAAATCACACTGTGATTTTATTTTAAAACAATTAGCTCTAAACCATTTTTTAACCAAGTACAAATACTTAAGCTCTAACTTGGATATACAAAATGCATTCTGAACTGACTATTTGGAAAGCTAACACATATATGAAAAATAACGTGTATGTATAATTTTATAGATATATAAAAATAAATAAAGGTACATCCAAAAAGAAAGCTTTCCCTTCTTCCACAAAGACCCTAAGATGTAAATTACATCTTTAACTAATTCCTGATAAAAAATAAACAAACTTGTGTTTCTGAAGTCACTCTTCCAGAAAAGCCTGCAAGGTTAACCGAGCCACAGCTTGCATTCCAAACGTGAGAGCTCCTCCCAGGGAGCACATTGCTCCTGGCTCTGTCCCTGTTAGCCCGCTGCCTGGCTGGAGGTATCTCGCAGGGTACGACTGCAGCATGACTCTCAGCTGGCCCAGCAGAATGATAAAGGAAATACAGATGTGAAAACAAAGTTTTTGATGACACTGATGGCCAAACTTTGCCTCACAAAGGTTAAGCTCATTACATAGTAGGACTTCAGGTCTCAGCATGTTCAGGTGTAGGTAGAGTAACACCTTAAACTGCACTTAATGCTCCTGTCACAGGCACAAGAAGTACTTGCACATGGTCTGTAAAGAGCTGCTTGATCACATGGCATGGCTCTCCACTTCCAGATGTAACTGCCTTGAAGGCTAACCAGCATGCATTGTTTTGCTAATCCTACATTTCCTTATTAAGAGTTGCTACAAATATTTATGGAGTCATGAAAGGCAGATAGACAGCTTGCAAAAGGATCAGAATGATTCCTGTGTACTCTCAACTTTATGAACTTAGTGAAGTCCTGCTTTATAGCCAACTCCGGAAAACTTTCAGATGTGTCTCTCTAGTTCCTCTCATCTTTTCACCATTGCCCTACACTTTGACTAAGCTTGCAGTGCCAAGAGGATCAAATTGTTTTGGTCAAGTTTTCAACACTAAATATTGAAAATTTCCTGTACTCCTATACTCCTAATCAAGAGTTCTTTGGCAAGTACTAACTTGTCATTTTCTACTGAAAAAAGTGCTGATCTACCATCTGAGTCATATTTCAACATTTTTTTTGGAGTGAGGTGTTCAGTTGTTCAGAATTTGCCCTTTTATGGATATTTAACAATGCATGTGACTTCCTGAAATTAATACTAATGCTTTGTTTGCTGGCCCTCCCAATCAGTTTCTATCTGGGAACCAATTTGTCTGAAACTCTGCTGACAACAGTTCTATTTTCTCTACCAAATTAGAGACTTGCATAGTTAAGTGCACCATTATAAAACAAACAAAAACAAAAACCCCTCAAAACCTTACTGACTTTCACTGAGGCTTTCAGCCATCACATTCATTGGATGTGTTAAGCAGCAGTTTCTTTTTCAAAGTTTCATACAGTTTTTGGCCTATTTACTTGTTGGATGTTTTTTAAAGCATTTTTAAATTTTAGATGCAAGGTTGTTCCTACAAAAGGCGTGTCTCTGACAGGCTTGCTACTCTTCTATTGATGATTTTGTTTTCACATTTTGGAGAAAAGTAAGGCAACATAAAGAATTTGTCTACATCAGTCTTGTATCAGTGTAAATTTGACTTCAAATGTTACTTTTGTCAGATGTCAGTGTAAGACCCATGAGATCAGATTAGGTATACAAAGATGACTTTCCATTTTATAGAGCTGTCTGAAAAGCTATTAGTTCTTAAAGATGTGTGATTCTTGTAAAAATGGTTGCTGAGCCCCTCAGACTGAAGCATTTTATCTATATGTATATATAATTCACCGCTGTAGAATTATTATTATCAACATCAGTGGCAACGAAGAGTAGACGACTTTGTATAGGTTTGGCTCTTCTCTCCCCATTTCCATTTACAACTGCCAAACTGCCCGCTCTGTTTCTTATGTAAAATTGCAGATGTCTTCTTATTAATCAAGAGCCTAATACACTCCAGATGAATAAACAACTTCAGCACTGCAGCATGTACCTCACTTTTTAAACCCAGGATTTATTGGAGCGGCCTGTTCCAAGATCTCTTAACTTAAAAAAGATGGTTTATTGTTCCTCGCTTCTACAGCCGGGGCCTAATAAATGCATTGAAACTACGTCTTTGTCCCTTTGCAACCTAGCATTCAAAGAGATTTCCAACCCTACAGTGTAACATTATCCAAATCCTTTGAAACCATAAGTAGTTGCTCAAACTCAATCATCCAAATACAGAAGACTTCAGATGGAATGGAGGGCCAGGCGATCCCTCAGCCAGCAGTGCCTGGGCTGCCGTGGTGGATGTTCACTGCAGCCCCACACCCCATCGTACAGTACAGGGACTGAGCTGCTTTTCTCCAATGCCCATTAGCAAGGAGAACATATATTTCCCAGTATTTCCCTCCCGTCACGAAAGAAAAGAACAGTTATGGGAAACTCATGTAGCTGTGTACCAATTCACTGATATTGCCTGTTCCCAGTGCTTTGCTGCAGACTTAGCCTGTAACACTGCTAATCAAAATTGGTTTAAATATTTCTACTTAAAATTAAAATCTTCCACAGCCAAAACTGTTCTGTGTACTTTAATTTACATTCTCTAAACTGGAGAAAAACAGATCCTTTCTTTGTAATCATGTAGAAACAGGAAAAGGAAATAATAATTAGGGTTTTAAAGCCTATATTAACTCATGGATTGCTAATTTTTTAATTATTGTTTCAAAATATTGGCACCCTCTTTAGAACTTCCAGATTACTAATGTGCTTGCTAATATTGAACTGCTAAGGGTGGTTCTATTAATAAGATGTATGTATATAGAAAGCTGGAAAAAAAGTAAAGGTTATAATATTAGCATACCTTACTCATTTTTAATTAAAGAATTAAAAAGCCCAGTCTTTGGGGGGTTTGGGAAAATAGTGTAGCCAAATGAGACCAATTAACTTCATTAGCTTCTGCAAATACCTACTTTTCCGGCACATTTCTATTTTTCCATCTGCTTCACAACTACACATGTCTACAAATTAACATTTTATTTATGATTTAAGGTTCCAGTTCATAAAAATTAGGCATTCATTGCACACAGTTTCCTGTATTTATTGAAAAAATCACTAAATTATATGTCTTTTACTCTTCACTCTTTTTTTTTCTCTGAATGAAAAAAGCTTGCAACTGCAAAACAGACCCAGCCCAAATCAGGGTTGAATGTTCAAACTGGAAACACTGATACTACAACAGGAACTGCAAGAAAATCTATTTTAAAATGAGAGTTGCAAGAATTCAGGATAAAGGATACGATTAAAGTGTCATTAAAATGTCCTATTGCTACCTCTGAGTTGCACAAGCATTTTCTTGAGCCAGTTGTTATAGGTTAGGAGCCAGATAAGTCTGATCACACACAGGGTCAATTTTGCTCATCTTGTTCTCAACCACTCAGCATGCTGTACAGAATGGACCACCAAACCTCTTGCACCTTTCTCTTAGGAAGGGTTTTGCAATGGTTATCAATGTTAATACAAAAAGTAATTTGATTATTACAGTCATTTAGCAGTAAAGAAAATACATTTACAGCTTTGATATCAACCAAACCCACTAATTTATCTCTACCTTACTATCATTAAGCATTTTATTTATGATTATATAGCAACTCTGAGTGTGAGCAGTTTTAATGGACAAAGAAATCTTCTCTAATGAGTCATAATAATAAAATACTTCTAGAAAAAACTATACTTTTATGAGTTGGATGAAGGGAGCTGTTAGGATTGTTTTACGTGTCCAGAGAGGAATGGTCACACTCTGCTTCTGATTTTGCTTCTCATGTAGGAAAGTCAGCAATCATGTTTCAGAAAGGCTGCCCACCATATGAAGAACCAAAACAGGAGAAGGAAATATTAAAGGGGCATTTTAAATTTAAAGTAAAAATTCCTGAGGATACTCATGAACTGGTCATTTTGGCTACAAAATCATTTTATATTTAGTTACTAAACCATGATCCTCTAGGTGAGGTGAAGACAGTGAAATTGCCTCCTCTCTTAGCTAAAATACTGGGAGAAGAGAATAAAGTGCACCTGTGAAACACTTCCACAGAAGGTCCCCAGAACAGCTTCATTTGTAAGGTGAAATCTAACGCCACTGGCAGTATCCACAAAACAGTTCCATGCCAAATCTCAGCAGGATGACAGAGCTCCTACTCTAGCAATGGAGAAAGATGGAGGCTCTTCACCGGGCCTTACATCTCTGTTCTTTAAGCATGGGTGTGGTTCCACAGTCAGGAGACCTCAATCTCACCTGAAATGGTATTCCTTATATTTTTATCTCCCATTCTTAACTCTCTTTGGAACATCTACTTCCTCAGTTAAAGACTGCCAAAAGCAGGGACGAGGCGCCCTGGTCATTCTTCCTCTCCATGGAAGCAGAAGCAGCCGACTCCCCAGCAGCAACAGGAATCTTTGGCGTGCCAATATAAAAGACAAAACAAGCTGCAGTACTTGTTAGGAAGGGCTTTTCTGTTTTTCTCAGGAAATTTACTGGTATTCTTTACAATTACTTGAATCTGATTGAGCAAGTCACTCTATGTATCTGCTCAGAATACACCATTTTGCTGTCTGTATGTTGCTCTGTAACACATAAAAGTTCAAGGCAATAGCAGAGAAGGCTACTTCACTACCATGAAGCTCAACAGAGGTGTTCTCTCTACACAAATGAGTGAATGCATTTGCTTCTCTACACTGTCACTTTTCACGTTCACGTCATCATCGCTGCACTACATTTACATCTGTCATCTCAAAAAGTAACCTGCAGAATCTAATGCAAACCCACACTTCTCGCTGAGCTCTGAATTAAGAAGAGTGCAACCTTCCTGTTCAGCAAGGAGAGACAAGGAGTGCCCAAATGCCTTCATGTGCTTCCTACTTTTATTTTTACCCCTTCTAATGGTCAGAAACTGAACTTCATGGGTGCTGGCCTTATGGATTTGAGGAACATGTTTCCTCCTTCCCAGATGCAGAAGAGACAAAGCAAAACCACTGAAGAACAGGCTAAATCAAAAGCTATTCCCCTTCATTTAGGATGCTGAAAAACCTTGCATTTAACTAACTCAAACATATAACTCAAACATAAACTCATATCCAGCATAACCACCAGGACAGCTGAGCAAACTGAGACAATACAGTACAGGCAGTGGAGCTGCTTGGAAGAGACAATTTAGGCATTGCAGAATACCTAGAAAAAAATTATTACACTTGTACCTTGTGACCAAGCATAGATGTGTTATTGTCCTCCAAAAGATTTTATAAATTTTGTTAAAGGAAGGAACAAACACATACCATTCACCTGTTGCTACATATGAGGTACACAGATGGGTACCTCTGTTAATATCCTCCTACTCAAAACCAGTACATAAATACATTTCAGTCATGCACTGGCCAGCCAGTTGGCTTACTTCTTTCCATTAGGTTATTAAAATTCAAGATGAAAATATTGCAAGTAATAAATATTTATACAGGCTATCTGAAGATATAAAACTGATTTTAAGTAATGGCATTGATAATAAAGCAGCATGAAATCTGTGTTTATGATGTTCTATGTACAGGACAATGCATTTATTCCTTGTCTGATTTGTGTAGATTCTACAAAGTAAGAAAAAATGAATACAGAAAAGAGACAAAGGCTGGGGAGGTGGGGTGGGTGATAAGAGAAATTCTAGAAGTTATTGGAAAGCAGATAAATATTTTTTTTTTCCCACAGACACATTTCACAGCTGGGATTTAGATGATTTCCTATTCAATTTTTTGCCCATCAGCAAGAAGATGGTGGTATGATAGAAATGTCAAACCAGACCTCTCTCAAATGGGTCCATTCCACCTATGCCTTAATGCCAGTTCTCTCCTCGTGCCTCTGTATTTCCCATTTCTGACTTGAAGCAAATTTGCACTGCTTTTTCCAAATTGGTCTTTTGAATGGAAAAGAATTAAGAGAATTAAGAGCTACAATAGTAAAAGGCAAAATATACAATGTAAACATTCATTTGCCCCTGGAATATTTGGGAAAGGATATAAAACATATGCAAATCGAGGTATATTAACAAGCACCTTCATTTAACATAGCTGTTCATGGAAGCCCCTTCAATCCATGTACTCTTGATACCCATCTTGCTTCTCACGCCCCCCTGAATGATGAAGTGAATACTATATAATAAAATCCACATGGGAGCCCAGAATACATGCTTTTCTCCTCCACTCCCCCAATTTTAAGTTATATACACTTTTCAATCCATTTTCCCCCCAGCTTTTCAGCTCTATGATTACAAACCTTCATCTTACAACTCTGTCATATTCTTCCCGCTAATTCCCATCCCCCACTCTCCCTTTTTTTCAAGTACCCCCAAAGGTATATAATAGAATGGTAGCACACATTAAAAAGTGGCTAAAAGAACTGTATTAGCACAATGAAAACTCCACATAAACGTTATGCAAATTTGTTATGAATCAAACCTGCAGTGCAAATTTACTACATTGCCGAATGAGTATAAAATAGCGATTTGTCTTGTATACATTTTTAATGTATTCCAAACCATTTATATTAGATTGTCTGTTTCTGTTAGTCAGATCATTCAAATTTTTAAGTGCAAAGTAAATATAAAGTGCTACATTTTTAATAATATGCAGTCACACCACATACTTTTCCTGCTTTCTACCTCCACTGTGGTCCAGGAACACATAATAGCTGTTTTTTCCCTAGTTATCTAATCATTATACTAAATGCGAACCTGTTTGCTATTACTTTAACATTTTACAATTATCATTGCAAGAGCTACTTTCAGTGTTCTAGGAACAATTGTGAATCTTAGAAGCTAATGGCGTACAGCTCTTTAAATTTAATGTTTTGTATGTGCATACAAAAAGGAGAAAGGGAAAACGGGCTTTAATATTTTTTCTTAGTTGTATACAAAATTACAAGCATCTGGAACACAAACATAAATGTATTAACTGTATACCTACTACTCAAATTCTATTTTCTGTTCATTTCCTGCACTTGGTGATTTTTAAGCGGGCAAGGTTAGTTCCATTGCAATTATTCTGCTTCTCTGTCCCTAAAAATAACCAGTGCACACCTGTGCACTGTACTTCTTATCACTCACCGTGCATTTCCTTTGTCAAATGAGACAATGATGGAGTAATTAAGAGCTGCGCTTCCTTACGACTCATGGTGACCCCAGTAAGTGCCAAACTGGCCAAAACTGAGAAATAAGCTCTGCTCTTTCTTCATTAAAATAGGCTGAAGTTTCTTTCATCATATTAAAAAAATGTAGTTGCATAAGCTCTTCTGAAATAAGCTTCTCAAAATACATATAACTATTGAACCCCACTGTTTCTCACCTTTTAAACACAAAACACTACAGTGGTAGCTTCATACGGTTCCTAACTTTATCACCTACAGGGCTATTACAATACATAATCTGCGTTAACATTGTTACAGAACACACGTCTATTTTACAGCAAAAGAGGGAGGGGAATGTGACATGAAGTATCATGGTTAAATGACACAGGTTTGGAGTTGTTTTGGCCACCTGTTCATCCCAAGAAGCAGCAAAATGCAGGAGAACAAATTTTAATGTTAAAGGACAAAGAAAAGAATGGTAGGAAAATCATTGGGCTCCATGAACTATCACGTTGTCACAGCACTAATGAAAGACAGTAATGCTGTAAGGCACTAAAAGATTTGTTCCCATCAGCGTTCATCACAAAGGGGATTGGCTATCTAATTGAAGAAACCAACAACACTGAGAGAGGTGTACCAAGAAGGTGAAGTGAAGAAAAGCTGAAAGAATCTAATTCATCTAAGTTGAAAAGGGAAGACCGTGAGTGGGGATGAGGCAGTACAAATACGTACATGGTTGCCTCAGACAAACAGATGAATTTTCTGAGTGGAGAAAAATGAAACAATTTTTTCTTTTTTTTTTAAGCAAAGGAGTCTCATGTGAGATATGGTCTAAATTTCAGAATAACTAAACACAGAAGCTTTCTTCCTTAGCCAGTTCTGGGACCCTATCCCTGGAAGTTTCCAAAGGCAATTAAAAAAAAAAATCAGGGATTGTCTACATATGCATAATCCAGTCTCACGGAAGGACCTAGATGAGACGCTTTCTTTCGGATCTTCCAGCCCTATTGTTCTTTGATTTCAATCCTGACCTATTTCTTCAAGACATCAAAAATGATGTTTTAGTAAGGGGAAAAAATTAGGCACAGAAAAACAGAAAAAGAAAGGTAATGTGCTTTGTGCACATGGTATATAACTAAGAGTTCTGAAGGAACTTGGGTATAGAGCAGTTAAGCTACCTTGAGAATAGACAGTTTCAACAACAATAAAAACATACCACCTCATCAATAAGCCTGGGAAATGCAAACTTGTGAGCCTTATCTTCTATGAAAAAAGGTGTTTGAACTGAGAAATGCAAGCAGTCATAGGGTGGGTAGGTCACTGAGGAAAAGGAGATAAAGGTCACTTTGAAAATGACTGTTTGATATGCTCTTGTCCCTTAAGACTTGAAGACAGCACAACTCATTTAACAGAGATATGAACATATGCGATTGCATAATGAATATTATTTTTTAGCTTGGAAAACTCTCAAACAGGTGACTAAGAGAAGAAAAAGTATCTCCCCTTAGTAACCTCCTGAGCCACCCAGTCAACCATGAAAGAGCTCTTCTAGCAGGTTTAAGAGTAGCAAACTGTTAGGTTTTATTAATTTGAGTGTGCTGGCTAGGTTTTGGAGTTTTTTTGAAATGGCACTGGAGAGGTAAAACTGACAGTAGCTCTCAGCAAGATGCAGAAAAAAGACTACTTTGGGTATGAGGAAAAGAAAATTCAAGTGACCTCACCTCCCTGGACATTACCTCAACACACATAGAATATAAAACGGAGTGCACCCATCTACAATGCTCTGTACAGTGCTGCAGTAGTAATGTGGGCATTTCAAACGTTTATGATTTTAAACTTTCAGTGAAATACTGTTGGAAGACCGAGAATGTAGCACTGTTGTCTGTCAGGTTATATCGAGCAGAGAACTGCTTGGTCCAGAGCCTCTCTCCCTTGACAACCCAGTCTGAGAAGATTTCACATGAGGAACCTGGTCCTTCATTTCAGTCCTCAGACAGAGATCAAAGAGGACATTCTTTGCGATGCTCTTCGGCAAACGCTTCCTGACATTGCTTGCACTTGTGCCCAACTAGTGGTTTGCAGAGTTTGGGGAGGAGGTCACTGCGGCACAAAAAAGCCGCTGGTGAAGACCCTGCAAATCTGCAAACTTGACTACGATGTTCCATTTGGACTTCTGAGAACAGTCTTACCTCTCTCATCAGCCTCATGTGAGTCTTGAGTTTATCCCAGCTCTCTCTGAATAAGCTGTGTTGCCCAACACGCTTACTTTCTCCTAGATTACACAGCACAGACAGAAACTCCCAGAATGTTCTTTTGTATTCAATGATCTTCAAGAGTTTATATTATGAACCCCATACTAAGGTGCTTATAATTCAGGTGCAGAATTCCCAAGCAGCTAAATCTTGATTTAGTCACTTTTTAGCTTGTCAGAAGTACAGCTCTTTCGTCCCTGACTGTTCTTATCGGATAAATGTATTTCAGCACTTACCTGAACTAAGCACAAGATGAAAATTCCAATGCAAATCCATGTTTGGGAAAGTAGGAGCAATAATAAAACCTAGCTTTTATGTATCATACCTAGCTTAATAACACTTTGTGTGTATTTTCATCAGCATATACCAAGAGCTTTTTAACAAGGAGGACAGTATCATTAACCCCATTTTACAAATGAGGAAGCTGAGGCACAGAGCTGTGATTTACCCAAGAAGCAAACTGCCAAATGCTATCTTCCATCACTTTTGCCACAGGAGGCCTCATCACAGACACTTCTGCTCTTGCATGTGTTGTCTGAGAGCCATCGCTGAGGCAGCCCTCAGAACAAACCCCAAGTTCCCCAGCCACAGCAGTGTGTCCCTCTACTGCATGGTGCATGGGAAGACTGGCCATGCCTGGAGACATCAATACTTCCAGAATATGGCTAATCAAGGAGCTTGCCACATGCAGATGCTGACAGTGCTTCTCCAGTACTGCTACAGGAGGACAAAGGGGGCCCTCAATCCAGCCCTGGCCCAAGACGGCACGGTCACACTGAGCAGTGCTGTTAGCGACATTTCCAGGAGCAGTGTATCTCTGTGGGCAGCAACTGCCCAAGGCTAAAAAAAACCTTGTGTATCACTAGCTTGGCCCTATGCCACCCTGACACAACTAGATTGCTCTAGGTTCTACGGAGGGCAACCAGGGCTGCCACTACATGCCTGCCGCTCCTCACACAAGCGAGACCTGTGCAGGGGGAGCCCAGAAAGACATCAGAGCAAAGCTCATAAAATGCTGCACCGGCTCTCATCATCAGTGCACACATCTGAAACATACACTGCCTGGTCCGACTCCCCATCTGCAGCTGAGGATGTCAGCCTTACCAACAGACCCTAGAAAGGTTCAGCCTGCTCCAGTAAGCATGTAAGAAAAGAATGGAGAAAAAAATAACATGTATGTCACACAGAACAGTATTAGAATTTGCTTTCAATCAAGGAAGTGGCCAGTCCAGTCAGGTTCAGCTGAAAGACACAACCCTAGTCCTGAAAAGCCCATGAGCACCTGAAGGTGTGCTTGGAAGCTGCAGGAGGTCCAGTAGACTCTTCAGCCACTGAGACCATCGTAAGAGTCAAGCACACCATTTCAGTATCTCATGCGCTTATACCTTTTGTTAGCAAAGTTAGAGTGGCATTATTCTCTCTCCTTCCTCCTGCACAAAAAATTGAAGAACACTAAACGAATAATAACTGATGATGAATTATTCTCTGAAGTATTTTATTAACATTGCTTTGTGACCACTTTCCCAGTCACTGAAGCTACAAGACCATGCATAACCTGATACTTTAAAACATACACAGTCTGCTGGAAAAACTTCTCATCCACCCATACAAGCCCCAGAACGTCCTTGTACTGATGAAATAAGCACTGAGTTTAACGCAGACAGTATCACTACTCAAACCTCCAGCTCACAGTTGTAACAATAGCCACTAGGATTTAAAAGCAGCTTTGTCCAACTACCTCTTGCATAAATATGTCTTGGTGACCAGTATATCCATAAACATCAACCCATTTGGCATAGCCATACCCCTTCCATGTGGCCACTGAGAAAGTAATCACAGACAGCTCTTCTGTTTTATGGCCTCAACGGGAAATTGTGGTTTTGCTGCATTCAGAGTTTCTTTTACTCTTTTGCACTGTAAGAATTGTGTCTGATTTCATGTATAAAGTGAAATGCTTCCAAGTATAATTCTGACTAGTTAGCAAGTAAAGGATACAGAAAATTTCTCAGCTGGGGAGGTCACTACCAGATTTAACCACATGAAAACTTCAGTTGGCTAACAGGGGAAAATAAATCTATTCTAATATTCGATTAGCAGGACAGGACTCATAAGCATAACAACCATTCTGGTGTCTCTGGTAATTGAAGTGAGCAAGCTGAGTTAAGCTTAGTAAATTAATTTCATTTGTGATTATGTAGCTAAATCAGTCTCTCAGTACAGGTACCAAAAAAGAAAGGTTAAAAAAATCTCCCTAACCCTTAGCACAATAATTTCTCATAATGCAAACTTGAAAAAAGGGATTTGCATTGAAATAAAAATAATTGCTGGTAACAACCAAAGATACTGTAAGATATGCAGACAATGACATCTTTAACTAGGGCTCACAAATACCTCTGACTATAACATCTTTTTTTCCAGCTCTATATTACTTTGCCAGATTTTAACTATTTGGGCTGGAATTTTTCATACTAGATATCTGTCTCCTGAGTTGTCTACATTGGGTTTTTTTGAAAGTTCACTTGAAGTCAGCTCAAGTGTCTCTAAGAAGTCTGGAAAAACATGTCATCTTTTTCAGGAAAAAAGAAAAAGAGATCTGAAGACATTTAACAGAGAAGCTGTGGAAATTGCATCCTCACAGAAAGGACTTAAAATTTGGCTGTACAATCAGTCTGCTATCAGACACAGCCTTTTACTGTTCTTAAGAAAAACAGTGCTGGTCTGACTAAATTAATACACACAAAAACCCCACAGCGCATTCAATGAAGATTTGTAAGCATTTGGTAGCTAAACTGCTATGGATTTCTCTGTAAACATGTCACAAATCTGGACAAGACCTTCTTTACCACTCCTGGACCATGGTGATGCTAGACAGATAAATGAACCTGGGCAAAAAAAATCTCCTATTTGTCTGACAGTTCCTGCTGCTGGCACACAGGGAGGACAGAGGACAAGTAGGAAGGGAGCTGCTTTACCATAAAGCATAAATGGAAGGTCTGAGATGTCATGAACATACAAAGTGCTAATGAAGGATACATCTCAAAAAACCCGGCCCCTTACTCTGAGCAGCATGCCTTTAATAAAGGTGACTCAGTTCCCCATGGGTAAAATGGGAATTATAATGGCACCTCACTTCACACAATAGAGAATATTTGCAGATCAGTCAACAACTATCATGAGTGCAACAGAAAAACCCATGAAGAAATGAGTTAATCTGACTTAAGTGCCAGGCTTCTGTTGCAAGGAATAAGTATGGCACAGGGCCACGTACTAAACAAGGAAAATAAAACATAAGCTGCTTATTTTGTGGCACTCTTCATCCTGTCCAATGAAAGTATAAGAAGTCCTGCAGGAAGAGGAAAAACTCAACACATGCAAACACACAGACACACAGCTAAATAACTGAGAGGTGCACCAAAACACAAAGATGCACATTACTGCTAAGTGATGCAGGTGCTCTTTTGAGTGAGCATTTTAATTACACAAATACAAGAGGAAACTGTTGCAATATATGGTATATTTGCAACAGTAGAAGTGTTTGGACTAGTTCTAGCAAATAAATGGATGGGGTTTTTTTCTTGAGATTACACATAAAATTCTTCAGGCTTCCCATTGACACAATTTTGATACAAAGTAGGACAAGGCACAATGGACAGATGGGAAGGCTATCTGCTCCACAGATTTGTAACATTTAAAAGTCTATTGTGGAACTTAAGAAGGAACCTTGAGAATGAACACTTTGTGCTGCATATTTAACATTTAAATCTAGCACAGACCATAAGTATTTAAATATGTTGGTATCTCTGCTGTTAACCAACCCTCCATCTAATAAGACATAGGAAGAAAGGGGAATACCAAGGGGACACAGCCAGAGAGACACCAATGTAATGGATTACACCTAAAAGTAAACTAAACCTTCTGCCAATAGAATACTATCCAAGAAACAGCCTGCAATACTGAAGTCATTGAAGAACTGAAAAAATCACAATGACGTATACAGTGAAGCATATATTTTGCAAAATTACCATTCCCTACAGTGATAAAATTAGTATAAACAGGATGAACATTAAGATTCCTTCTGACCTTGAAGTAAAATTTTTGGAGAGTGCACTTTTCAGGTTTCCTTACATACATGCATTATTTAAAAGATTACAGGAATACACACTTATAAAGATATTATTTACCTTTTTTCTCCTTCTGGCCTAAGAGATATTCTGCAATCAGGGCAACCACAAAGTACTGCACTAAATTCTATCCTCTTAAATTAATGAGACAACCAGCACAGGCAGATTAAAACTTATGACCAGGCAGAAGGAGACACGACAACCTCAGTAAATATTTAAGCTATTTGCTTGATCAACCATTTTAGCAACTGCTTCTCCACTGCTAATGTTCACATGCCATTGCACACGTGTACATAAGCACAGACACAAATGCATTTGAGGTTTCTTCGAACTATTGTACGAATTTCCAAACCTCACACATCCCTATTACCAGTTCTGACTTAATCTTATCTTCTTTTTTGCTTTTGTTTTTTTTTTTTAAGAAATTACTTCAAAATAAAATAAAAAGAAAGAGAAAGGAAAAAGCCATGTTTGATTCTAGTCAGCTCGTGCTGCTGCCTACAAGGGCAAAGGGTCACAGCAACGTGTGAGGATCAGAGGGCTGGGTGACTGAAGATCACCCAGGTTGTGGAGCTGGGAAGCTGAACCTCTCCGAGCCCTCCTTCTGCCACTCTGCCCTTCTCTTCGACACGCACTGCAAACACGCAGTGATCCATGAAGGCAGAGGCAGTAGAATGAAAGAAAGGTGAAGAATTGACAGCATCTGCTAGAGGATGTCCACAGAAACTGCTGCTGAATGGTGAAGATGTGCAAAGGCTGGCATTCAGCCATAGGCTTCCAGCAGCAGCAGAAAGTTCTTTTGAGGGGAATAAAATAAGAGTAAGAACGTGCTTGGAGTGGGGTGAATTTCCTCTTCAGTATCACGTCTGCATGCGTTGACTGCACTTTTACTCCTTGTAATGCTCAGGAACAACACTGTACAGCAATCCACTTAATTGCCCTGGATTCAGCAGCTCTCCACCCATATCAATCATGTCATCCAACACACATGCACTCACACACCATCTCACACACACTATCTCTCTTCCTCTGCTCCACAGACAAGAAAAAAAAGTACTAATTTAAAGCATATCAAAACACATTTTTATAATGTATAAAGATAATACCCAATGGACTCCTGAGACATACATGAAATTAATCCCAGTTGTGAAGGCCTTGATATTAGCTCTTCACTCCTGGGATGAATTTAAAATCCCACAAAAGCCCATGATTTATTTCCTTCCTACACAACAGCAACAAACACTCACATAATTTTTAAGTAATGTAAAATATCACTTTAAAGCTGTTCATACACATCTAAAAGAGAGAGAGAAGGGAAGAATTAGCTGTTTTGAGAGGTGAGCACTTAAGGGTCCATTCTACCTGCATAATTCCCATAAATGTTATGTTTATGAATTGAACAAACAAGGTGAAGACTTGTTGGCACAAAAACTGCCTTTCATCCACGTCCTATGTTTTAACATACGGTGCCCCTTCTAATGGCTAGTTAAAGGTTTTTATAAAGTAACATTTTTCTGTCTCAAATTTGTACATCAAGTGGATATGTTTATCTCAGTGTCTTCTGGTTATAAGGTTTTAACTCACTACCCAGTATGAAGCTTCCTCGATGATGTTTGCAAGACACCTAAGACTATGTCGAGTGGAGGGAAGGAACTCTGTCAAAAGCAAGTTAACTTTCCCACATTTTCATAAACTTCTTCACTTAAAGGCAGTTGTGATATGACAACTTTTTAAATGGTTTGATGCTAGATGTGGAGTGAAATCATTGTTTCATAGTCAGTTTCTTGCAAAGCTATTGAACTGACAGATTCAGGGTGTGATCCCAAACATTTCTGGGCTTACAAGACCACGTCTTATAATTTATACCTCTGCAACTCCGTCACATTCATGGTTCATTGGTACTGCCTGAGAGCTTGAATTACCACTCTGTATGACACCACAAGAGTTTTCACAGTAGCAAACGATGTAGAAAAAGGCAAAGTAAAGAGAAAGATTTATGTATTAAGGAAGCATAGTGGATAAGAGTTTAAGTTTTAGAAAAATATATCCATTATTTAATTTCCATAGTGTTTTATTGCTCTAAGATAAGTAACATTAAAATTAATGGGACAGAGGGTTTTCTCCTACCTTCTCAAAACTTGTTACAGGATGGAATGAAGCTATGAAAATCATTCTCAGGTTGACACTACCTCCCTTTTAATTTATTCTGAAAATTGTACAAAACCAAAATATACTTCCTTACCTCTGCATTTTAGAAAATGATAGTGTTCAAGTCAGTAAGTAATGTACAACTACAAATTCAACAGCATCATGGCAAAAATAAAACTGTAAGCAATGGAAATTTGTACTAAAATGGATACAAGAGGCAATCAATACCACAAAGTCAGTCTTTTGAATTTTCTTCTGTTGTGAGGCTTTCTGCAGGGCACTTAAAAATTTCAGCCCTTAATAAAAATGCATAGTTCTGTTTTTATGATTTTAAGTCGCTGCTGAATGCTAACATGAGAGTTAAAAAGAAAAAAAGGGTAAAGCAAGTTATTCAACCGAGAAGTTCCACAAAAACTTAAACATCCACAAGTATTTTCTTTTCTTTTCAAAGAGAGGCCTATTCCTGCCATCAGTTTGCAGGCATTGCATGGCTAAGTCCCACCACAGCTAACACGGATAGCTCTGCCCGGTGCATCTGAAGTGCACAAACAGGACAGGAAAAAAACCTTTCATTTGTTTTACTGACCCACAAAACCCAGCTACAGTTGCAGTGAAATTGAACGGTATCTTGCAATTTCATCCCTTAATTAGGAACCCAGCACATGGCAGAAGTCCAAGCCCTAGCTCAGGCTGTTTATCTTCCAATACTTCAAGTCACTTACTAGCCAAAAAAGAAATTACAATGTGATTTAAAGGGAAATCATTCGGCTTCCAGGCTCATTCCTTGTCTGCCTCCTCCCTCTTCTTCTTTTCTGATTAAAATGGTTGTAACCATACCATAAGTCTGATCAGTTCATCCCTGCAAACAGCTGTCCCACTATGCTGCAAGAAAAACATTTGTAAAAAATATTGGTTTTGGTTGAACTGTACCCTTTATGCTCCCCCTCAAAAATTCCAACAAAGTTTCACAAACATTTTTCCTTTCTTAAAAACTTTCTGTGTTATGTTTTAGTAAAGAAGTTGTGATGGCTTAAGAATCTCCTATGTGGCACTGCGTGCTAAACCTCAGTTGCAGAGCCCCACTTCTCTGCGAGTGCTCCCCACCATCCAACAGCTTCTGCTGCCTGGTGTCCGGATGCAATGGGTCAGTGCTGAAAGAGACCCCCCTCAGACACCCTGCCACCGACCGAGTCCGCAATCTGATGTCTCCAGTCCTTCGCTTAGTCACCCCTTTTCCTCTTGTGTGATCCAAAGGCAGAAGGCAAGAACGTCACCCAGCTCACACAAGCTGAGTGTCCAGCTGGGAGATCCCTGAGTAAGGGGCGCCACTGCACGCCCGCAAAGCGAAGGAGAGAGACTCAGCTGCACCGATGCTTCCTGTTGAAACTGGGACAATGCTGGCTTTCAGCACACTTGATGAAGAAGGTAACAAAACTGTTGCACAGACATCAGACTAACCTGGTGAGCCAGACAGTGAGTTCATCCAAACCACACTACACATAATTCTTCAGCTTCAAGTGAAGAGCTTCGCTGTTTTGTTTCCTTAGAAATAGAGCTTGTGATTTCAGATGTATTACAAAATCTGCTATTGTTTTAATTCACTAACTTCAAGAACATTTCCAAAAATGGATTGTGATACACCGTGTTTTCTAAAGCATCATAAATATAATAGCAGTTCCAGAGCACTTTGAACAGTGAGTGTAAAATACTGTTACTCAGTTTTCAAGGAAGACCTTAAGTATATTTGACAATTCCCAATTAGAAAGATTTGGAATTTTTTCAGGAACAAACAAATTAGCTGCTTCTTCAACTGAAGTTAGCAAAGCCTCACACAGTGCAAAGCTGGGAAAACTTTTTACTAAATGTTTTGACCTTGTTATACAAGCACGTGACAGGACAATCTAATACAAAGTACTCAACAAGATGGTGGGAGCACCTGGTGTCATCTCCCACCCAGTATATTTTGACAGATACCAGTAACATTCCTGGATCATAAACTAGAACTGTGTGAAGCAGAAATTTCTTATTCTTGCATTATGGATAATACTAAAAACATTATATAATGCAATACAAGGACATTCTGTCTTGGGGTTCTGATGACAAGCCACTTGAGCTACACTTTTTTCCTTTATAATGTCACCAAAACTCTCAGTGGAATTATATATAGAATAAATGATAGGTGATGGTGAATTACAAGGCCATAATACATACAGTAAGCACCTAATATAGTTTTATAAATTACAGACTTTTATAGCTTTATATTTTACAGTGTAATGTCACACTCTGCAGTGACACAGTACTCCAATTCAACACATGATACCACATTTAAGAAAAAAAAATATAGAAAAAGCAGCAGCAGCCCTTATTCTGGTAAAGTAAAATTACTTTGGAAGCGTGCAGATTTGTCATTTTAAAAGGAGACACAGAGATCAAAATAGGGGCCTCGAGGAAGAAGGTATGTGCCAGACAATGAGCAGCTCTGTTGTTCCTCTACACTGTGCAAAACAACTGTGTTTTCCTAACACTAAGCACTGCTGCACAAGAGATCCCAGGCTGGATTCTGCACTCAAGGGATGGGGCAAGGGGTGCTCCACATCATTGAGCAGTGACTTCTCCAGCTGATTAAGAAGCGGCACTGATGGGCTTCACTGGGATTCCCATCCAGAACTCTTCAACCTGACAGATAACATTGCATTTTGGGGGTCTAAAGGATAATAGTGAAGCGAGGGACTGGAGCTGAGGGAATATTCCATTCCCAGAACTCTGGATTGGGACCACTTCTGAGGCAAGAAATTAAATAACTTCCCCCAAAAAATGAAGCCAGTGCTATCAGAGAAATTCCACTGCCTGTGTATACCCCACTTGTTAAGTTTTGGATCCACTGGTTAACTGCAACTAAATCTCACTCAGGGAAAAAAGTCCACATGCTATCAAGTTCTTATAAATTCTGAGAAAATAGAGAGCCAGGTAGAAAAGAATTATTTTCTCAGTGCCTTCCTTGAGCATACAACTCCAGTCATCCTAGATGCACATCAGCAGACTCTAGGCAACTGGCACCGTAAGGTGGTGGAGCAGGGGGGTAGGGAAGGACAGGGTGAAGAAATCAGCCTCCTCTAGAGTAACCCAAGAACAGGACATTTACTCCATGTTCCTACCACATTAAACACCAGAGGATTCCACCATAAGAAACAAGGACATAGGAAATCACAAATACAGACAAGTTTGTTACTGAAAAGCAGGAACACCAGACAATACAAGTGAAAAGGGCACACACTCGCTGCCCTTCCATCACGAGGTTAGTTGTCATTTGAGCACACGTCTGCCGCTGTACGGCCTGGCTGGTGGAGGAAGCTGNTGGGCAGCAAACGACATCACTGATGTCTTTCAGACGCTCCTCGCAACTAAACTGGTTAAAGGTGACAACACTGAGAGGAGAAAAAGGGGGATGATGACAAAACAGAGAGAGGCATTGCCTCAAGCTGCACCAGGGGAGATTCAAGTTGGACATCAGGAGGAGTTTCTTCATGGAGAAGGTTGTTAAACGTTGGAATAGACTGCCCAGGGAGGTGGTAGAGTCATTATCCCTGGAAGTGTTCAAGAGAAGACTGGACGCGGCCCTTAGTGCCATGGTCTAGTTGACAAAGCGGTGATCAAACAAATGTTGGATTTGATGATCTCAGAAGTCTTTTCCAACCTAAATGATTCTGTAATTCTATGACTTTATGTCTCTTTCACCTGAAAATACAACATATGGTCCTCACCAGAATGCTGCTCATATTAATGTCTAGATTAAAACAGGAGGACATCACACCATAAGCTTCTATTTGGGATACCCTCACATCAGCCCCTAGCAATGGCAAAGAGATGTGACACAATCAATGAAGTTGAGAAAATTGTTTATCTATCTGAAGGCAGGCACCTGCCCAAGCAGCTTTCTGAGGTGCTGCCATATTGCAGAAGCCAAAACAAGTCTTTTTCCTTCAGCTTGCTCACAGTTGGTATTTGGGAGTTTCAATAAACCAGGAACAGGCTCAGTTGCCCACTGCTTACCTTGTCAGGCAAAAGCCAAGGTGCTGTGACTAGTAAATAAGGCTGGGAAAACTCCCATTTGCAGGACTCAGAAATAAACCCTGAGCTTTGCTGGAAGCAGTCCTACCCAGGCACCCTAACCGCACAAGCACCTCCCAGTGAAATGGAAGGTTGATTCATAAAGGATCAGAGAAAGGAACCTTAAATTTTCTTGTTAGTTGCCACTTTTCCATCACTAGAAATGTGATGACTTCAAGAGCCTAGCAAGTGTCCTACAAACAACTCTATTGTGTACCTCATGTGAAGTGTTATGTTGGGTTTCCAGTTCAGACAGCATTCTTAAATTTAATTTTGTGGTTTAGAAGTTTCTGCATTGTTTTACATATTGATTCCTTTTATTGTGGAAATTGTCAATATTCAGAGAAGCTGCTATGAGACAGACCAGACTCTAACACATGGGTGAGACAATTGCTTATGACACTATTATAGGATGAGGCTGCTGAAAGCTTTAATCATTCATAGAACACACAGGCTTCATTGAGAAGAACACCACACTGGCCTGGCAGCACACTGTACAAACAAAATACAGCCTCTGTTCAAACAGGATTTCTCTTTTTCTTTCTTTCAGTTAAAATTTACTCCGCTGACAAAGCAAGCAGTGCGCACATTTCACAACCACCGTCAGGTGGGAAACGTGGCTAAGTCTTCCTGATAGCATATCTAACCAGCTAAACAGAAATGATGATTTAATTTTGCTTCCTGAAGTACCTACTTTGAGCCCAGGGGTAGACATCAAATCAAGCACACAGTTATGATATAGCAAATGTGCCAAGCTGAAAAACAACAATGAAAAAAAGGAAACAAGTACTAAAAAGAAACAAAAATTAATTAGTGGTTATTTAAGTAGTTTGGAACACTAACAACTGAAAAAAATAGTTTACATATCTTGTGCTTTGCTTCTCCACTTTGATGCAATTGGACTTTTTCTTCCTTTTCTGCTAGAAGACAAGGCAAATGACATTGCCTGCTAACACAGAAGAGAGGCATTGCTGTGAAAGTAACCTCTCTCCAGTGGAAACCTTGCTTGTCTTTCTTTGCTGGCTTCTAAATAGACACTCTGGTTAAGAACACAGGGTCGCACAACTGCATATTCCTAGTGCATCTGAGTCAAACTGAAAGTACTGAACTGTACTCTACTCCTCTGAATAATCCTGACCACACTTCTCCGGGGTGAAAATCTTAGAAAGGATAAGAAATTACATTATACTCATTTGGAAAGGAGGAAAACGCAACACACTGGCCTGCTAGGAGTGACACAGTGCATCATGCGACCGTGTCAGAGATCAGGGTTCAGACTAGTCTTTTAGTTTTGAGCCTTAGGGGAGACAGGGTATGGTTCAAAAATAATGCGTTTCGGTGTCTGAGAGAGGGAAACCAGTGCAGCAGCACTCCATCTGGCAGGCCGACTTTGGTCTGAAGTTACACTGAAAAAGAGAAGGACTTTGTGTTCAGGGCTGGAGGTTGAGAAAAAAAGAAATGTGGCCTCCCTATGAAATAAATTTAGGATTATGCTGATGCACTATCTGGATCCTTCCTAAGGAGGCAATAGAAAATTTAAAAGTTAAATCGAGTTGTCCATGACATGCTCAACACCATTTAATGGGAAACTCCTGCTGACAATATTCATGAGAGAAGCATTTCTTACCAATACAACTAAAATAAATAGAAAAAAAATTAAAAGTCCCAAAGTACAAAACCTTTCTCTTTTCAATAATGGGTACCGAAGAGGACAGATGCATTTTCATGAAAGGCACCACATGGAAGAGAAAATGTCTCCTCTTTTATTTTTAAAAAGAGTGCCAGATGCAAATGTTTCACTGGATGCCTATAAGTACTTAAAATACAAAACACCTTCTTCAAATGCATTAAACACACAGTGAGGCACTTTAAATACACTTGCTTTGTCAGACAGGCAGCTGGCACCACTTTTGTAATGAACAGGACAAACATTCTGTCCAGTGAAAGTGTTACCAAAATATAGCAGGAGGCTCAGCTTGACTTACACTTACAAATATCGAAAGCAGGTTCTTCTCATTATTTTTCTTAAGGATAAAAAAATACTGCCTGGCTCTCATACTCTGGGAAGGCAAGAATAGTTTAGGTTTTCTTTTTAAATAGATCTCTCTGCAGAAGGCACATGCCAGCCTCAGCTCCTGCTCTCTCATCTCTGAATGGCACAAACCCCTCCACCCTAGCCTTTCCCAAACATCCACTATTCTGTGGGTGATCAAAAGCCTCCCCTGATCGTCAATTATTCTGCCACAGTAAACAGAGAGCCTTCAGAGGACAGCAGCCACGTCAGCAAAAGCATTAGTTAAAACCATACGCGCTATCAAACTTTTCACGCCTGCAAATGGTGTAATTAATTTTGCCACCTTATACACTTCCGTAGGAAAAATGAGAAAGAAAATCACCCAGCAAACTAGGAAAAGCTAGCCTTTCTGAAAGTGAGATGTGTCTTTTGTAAGCTCACAGCATTTAGGGCCACCAAATCCAAATGCTGTGCAGAGTTTGCCTCATTTACTGAGAAGTGCCAGAGGAAAAGATTTCCTCTAGAATGCGGGGGAAATTATTTTTATACTCCCCCAAAACAGAGCAAAGTGCCAATTCCACCTGAAACTGTACTTCAGGTTTTAAAAGGCTCTTATAATTTCCCTGAGCTGAGAATCACTCACTGTTTACATCCCTTTCCCCTCCTCTAAGGAAGTTAAAAGCAACGTTTCCAGCAGGCTCCAAGCGTGCAGCCACACCTAAAACACAAGGCGATGCCTTCCCTCCCCCTCCTCTTCCCCCTCCCCCAAATCCATGAGCAGCCACAGCTGGAACTGTTTTGCACGGGCCGGCCGAGCCGTGTGCGAGCGCTCGCTCCTCTTTGTCCGCACACGGCTCAGCGCCGGCCTCCGAGGTAGGGCTGCGTCCCCCGGGACTGCGGGAAACAGCCCAGCCCCGGCTCCCTCCCTGTAGGGGCAGGCGATGCAGTGTCAAGAGCCGGCCACGGAAAGATCTGGAAAAGCAGCCTGCAAGGAGAGAGGCTTTTGCCTTTCTGGGGATGACAAAAAGCACACAGTTGGGTTTCACATTTTCCTGCTGTCCTGGAAGCGTGGCAAAAACACGGCCGGTATAACATGAAGCCTGCTACCGTAACCATAGGGTGCTTTTAAAAATAATTTATCCCTTTGCCTTGCGAAGCATATCTGGGACATGCGCGGGGCTGGCCCGGCTTTGGCATGCACAGACTGTCCCCAAGGCAAGGGACAGACGGAGGATGGGGCGGTGAGCACCAGCGCTGCACACTCTGAGCAGGAAAAGGCTCAGCCACGTCCTGTTGGTCTGGGAGGGACACAAGCCTGCTCCAGGAAAAGGCACCAGGCAAGTGGGCAGGCAAACTGCAATGTAAGTCAAGTTAGTAATGGTGTGAAAACTGCAAGCAGGAGTACTTCTGAAGGCTAAAACACAGGAGAGGGTAAGCGCACTCAGGCATCTGAGGGAGAGGGACACAGGGAAAAACAAGGATGCACCACAGAAGCAAAATAAACTTTTACATGTAACAGAAACATTCTCAGGATGTGTGTGTGCCTGCACATCCACTCACACACGTACGCATCAACTCACTGTTTCAAAAGCCACATCTAAAATTTCATTAAAAAAAGCCCAGCTGCTTCTTTACCCTGACTTTGTCTTTAAGGACTTAGCTAAGCCGAAGGAGTGGCCAGAAAAGAAGAAAAAAAAACCCACTTCAACCCATCTCTCTCAAATTCTTTTATTTCAGCAATGCATTAAGCAATCTCCCTGCAGAGTTATTCTCTTCTTCCTGGTGTGGATAAAGCTCCCCCTGGGGAGCTCTGTAATTTCCAGCTTCTCCGAATTCAGGTATTAGTAAAGACCGCTTGGGGACACGCAACAATATAACTCTACATTTTCAGGCATTCGGAGAGAACCCCCTAAGGGTCCCAAGTTCAAATTTCTGAAATGTAGGCATTGTAAAAGGAACCTCGGGGGACTCCAGCAATAGAAATCTGCTGAATTCAAAGCATTTCCTAAGCCCTGGCAGGAGCCTTTGCTCCCACTGGAGGCTTTTTATAAAACATGTGTTGCTGACATGTTGACAGATTGCTCAGTGAAGTGTTAGGTGCATACACAGGCTGGCCATTTAGGGGGACATCAGTTTACCCTTCATCTCTACCTGAAGCACCATGTTTTATACATTACCCGAGGACAGGCAGAAAACAGACACTCTCCTACAAAGTACAGTATCACTTGGCAAGAGACAAAAAAAAAAAAAAAAAA